>JBBDGP010000998.1:5935000-6305000 GCA_037952835.1 Lithobates septentrionalis
CCATAACCCAACATCTTTCATACCCCATTTAAGCGTCGGATAAATTGCCAGCTTTTGACGAAATGACTCATCATAACTATACCAGCCAAAACCCCCAAAATTCCTATAAGCTTCCAAAATATGTTCAAGGTGTTGAAACAAACCACTACATTTTTCTGGAAACTTCTCACCCATTATTGCTGCAAAAATACAAAAGGCTTGTAACCAATTGTAAAACGATTTAGGTGCTGTTCTACGTCTATCTTCAACATCCTCCGATCTTTTGTCATTTCTAAATATTATATCCTTACTATTAGGAAGCAATGTCAATAAATCAATAAAATCACCTTTCCAAATCTTCTCTTTGATATTTGATGTTAAATGAAAACCTAAAGGTGACATATTGCACGGTAGGACCTCTTTATAGCATGTTTCAGGAATATTAGCTAACAAAGGTGACACACTACTACTATCTGGAGTATTGCTAGTATTTGTATCACCTCCAGCAACAACCTTGTGTACAGGTAAAGTATTGCTTACCATATCAGACCATACAGCAGCAGGAGAAAAATCATTTGCTGGCAACTGGTGATTGTTTAAAGATTCAGTAAATTTTGTAATTGAATTTAATAGTTGTGTAAACAAATACTGTTGTTGAAACTCACCAGTCTGAACAGAATCAGTAGAAGAGCGCTCACTGAGTGTATTACTGCTCTGCTTCTGAGCACTGGCTGCAGCAGCAGTAATTCCGGACGTCTGAGGAGCCATTGCAATGTCTGGCTGAGACAGCCCAGACACTAACGATGCTGTATCCTTGTTCCGTGAAGCTGAGTTCGAGGTAACCTGCAAAGAGAAAGGAAAACTATGCTCTGTAGGCGGAGACTTCCGCGCACTCTCCCTCCCTTCCCGTACTCGAGCCGGAGAAGGAGAGAAAGCCCTCTTCTTTCTTCTGACGTGCTGTCCACTGCGCAGCTGCGCCGACCTGACGCCCGCAACAGCGTCACCAACGCGAGAATCCTCCAGCTCGCGCGAGGCCTCAGGCGAAATCAGACGCTCCGGAGGTAAGCTGCGCTGTATCTTCCGGGGTTGAGAGGACTGGCTGGGAGGGAGGAGTAAAGGCGGCATCATGACTGGCTCACTGCTCTTCCCGGCATCAGAAGGACCTGCCGCTGGAATTTCTGCTCGGGTCACCGGCGCTTCTTGAATTTCGGCCAGGCATTTTCTCATCCATTCTTCCCCTCCTTCAGCTGCTGCTCTCTCCATGACCTGACGCAGAAGAGTTTTCATGACCTCAAGTGATAAGGCAAGCTCCGTATTATAGCTAGCCCGTGGAGCTCACCAAATCACTCCGGGTCACACTTCTGACAAGAGCTTCATTGCGGGGGTCTTATATAGCCTTACTCACGTGTTTAATTTTCAAAAACACGTGTTTTTCCCGCCCAAGGTCACGTTGTTCCCGCCCGCAAAACCCGTGCCCTGACAAGCCTATCTTAAAGGGACAGTGACACAAAATTTTTTTTTTTTTTTTAAAAAACAAAAACCGCCACAATCCCATGCTGTGGGCATCTAATGAAATGCCCACTCTCTCAGGTAACTCCCACTGCACAAATATGGAAACCCCCAAACAAAAATCATCTCTCATCCTAAAATCTGTCTCCTCTAGCAAAAATCCATTCCCAGCAAAAAATACTCTCCTCCAACAAACACTATCTTCCTTCCTAAAACACTTACCAGACCTCAGATATAGAACAGAAGCTGGAGGAGAGTGAGGGGAAGACTTCTTAGGCTTCCACTGGACTGTGTCATGTAACATGTTAGAGCCACCGGAGAACCCCGGTATAGCTTCCCTTGGTTCCGTGCTGCTCTGTATCTGAGTTCTGTACATGCCAGGGCAGAGGCAAATTTTCAATATGTGGGTATCTCTGCAGAGACAAGGGCAATACAAACCACTGACTGCATCTGCAGTACTCTGCACCCTGCCAACCCCTAGATGGCAGGGTGCAGCCATTATTATCAAACTTTCAATAAAAATAGAAAGGATAAAATCTACAGGACTTGGCTGAACTTACAGATCTAGAATCTGCTGTGTGAGGCCCATTGTAAATTTTATAGCTGTATATACAGTATGTATAAAAAAAAATCATCTTTTCATAAAACATCATATTTTATTATATTGAGATGCTTTGGCAGCGAGATGGAACATATTACAAGCCTAATCCTTTTAGTTGTTTGTTCATATTTGCAGATGGTAGCCATATAAACTGTTACTTGGATTAATTTGAGACCATGACTTTATTTATTTAGGATGAGGGATACATTTTATTTTGAAAAGTGGTTTTGTAGCACAAGATGAAGTGTATGTGTCAGGACTTTATCCTAGATTTGGCTAGAATTTAATGTTGTCGGTATTGCAATGATCAGGAAAGACAATATTGCTTTAGCTTAAATAAAAAGGATCTGGCCAGTGACTTTGTGTGTGTGGAAATGCCCTTGGAAACAGAGGCTTTCACCAAAGTAGTTTAACTTGTTTTTATGACTGTATTAGGGGACACAATAAGTGGATTAATGGAACTTATGTGCCACATTACATACAGAAGGAATATATAAATCTTAGCTGTTTTAGATGCCAATAAAAGTAGCGTATTCACCTGCAACCATATTTGAATGTTTTTGGTGGGATTGGAAGTCTCTAATTAGAAATGTGAGAGGGACCCTAAAAAGCTGCTCCCAACCCCAATAACAGCAAAATACGATTTTAAAGTGTTTGTTGGCTGACATCTCTTGCATAAGATGCCCACGATTTCCAGATTCTGCTGGAGGAACGTACAGCAATTACTTTCGGTAGCTGCAGCCCAGCCATATAGTGGGACCTTAGAATTAACTTTAGGAACCGCAAGGCGATTGTTCTGTGAGGACAAAAAAGGGAATGGACTGTCGTGAGGGTGTTAACTTTTTATAGCTATGCACTGGTCCTGTGGGCAGAAGTAGGCGGGGCTACTACCACATAAATGTTGCCATGGAGGCCCCAGGAAAAAGTTTTGCCTTTAGTTACACTTTAATAGTGGTTTACAGTTCTGACAGAGATACAGTATCTCACAAAAGTGAGTACACCCCTCACATTTTTGTAAATATTTTTTTATACCTTTTCATGTGACAACACTGAATAAATGATACTTTGCTACAATGTAAAGTAGTGAGTATAAAGCTTGTATAACAGTGTAAATTTGCTGTCCCCTCAAAATAACTCAACGCACAGAAATTAATGTCTAAACCGCTGGCAAGAAAAGTGAGTACACTCCTAAGTGAAAATGTCCAAATTGGGCCCAATTAGCCATTTTCCCTCCCCAGTGTCATGTGACTCATTAGTGTTACAAGGTCTCAGGTGTGAATGGGCAGCAGGTGTGAATGGGGATGTGTTAAATTTGGTGTTATCACTCTCACTCTCTCATATTGGTTACTGGAAGTTCAACATGGCACCTCATGGCAAAGAACTCTCTGAGGATCTGAATAAAAGAATTGTTGCTCTACATAAAGATGACCTAGGCTATAAGAAGATTGCCAAGACACTGAAACTAAGATGCAGCACGGTGGTCAAGACCATACAGCGGTTTAACAGGACGGGCTCCACTCAGAACAGGCCTTGCCATGGTCGATCAAAGAAGTTGAGTGCACGTACTCAGCGTCATATCCAGAGGTTGTCTTTGGAAAATAGACATATGAGTGCTGCGAGCATTGCTGCAGAGGCTTTAGAGGTGGGGGGTCAGCCTGTCAGTGCTCAGACCATACGCCACACATTGCATCAAATTGGTCTGCATGGCTGCCGTCCCAGAAGGAAGCCTCTTCTAAAAATGATGCACAAGAAAGCCAGAAAACAGTTTGCTGAAAACAAGCAGACTAAGGACATGGATTACTGGAACCATGCCCTGTGGTCTGATGAGACCAAGGTATTTATTTGGTTCAGATGGTGTCAAGCGTGTGTCACGGCAACCAGGTGAGGAGTACAAAGACAAGTGTATCTTGCCTACAGTCAAGCATGGTGGTGGGAGTGTCATGGCCTGGGGCTGCACGAGTGCTACCTGCACTGGGGAACTACAGTTCATTGAGGGAACCATGAATGCCAACATGTACTGTGACATACTGAAGCAGAGCATGATCCCCTCCCTTCGGAGACTGGGCCACAGGTCAGTATTCCAACATGCTAACGACCCCAAACACACCTCCAAGATGAGCATAACAGTGGTGTAGTGGGTAGCACTCTCGCCTAGCAGTAAAAAGGTTTGCTGGTTCGAATCTCAACCACGACACTACCTGCCTGGAGTTCGCATGTTCTCCCTGTGCCTGCGTGGGTTTCCTCCGGGTACTCTGGTTTCCTCCCACACTCCAAAGACATGCTGGTAGGTTAATTGGCTTCTGTTCAAACTTGGCCCTACTAGTGAGTTGGGGACTTTGGATTGTGGCCTCCTTGAGGGTAGGGACTGATGTGGGTGTACGATGTATGTGTGGAGTGCTGCGTGAATTAGCGGCGCTATATGGGTACCTTAAATAAATATGGATGATTGTAGACACGCACCCACACTCACTCAGGTTGAACTGGATGGACTGGTGTCTTAATTCAACCTTACTAACTATGTAACTATGACCACTGCCTTGCTAAAGAAGCTGAGGGTAAAGGTGATGGACTGGCCAAGCATGTCTCCAGACCTAAACCCTATTGAGCATCTGTGGGGCATCCTCAAATGGAAGGTGGAGGAGTGCAATTTCTCTAATATCCATCTCTGTGATGTCGTCATGGAGGAGTGGAAGAGGACTCCAGTGACAACCTGTGAAGCTCTAGTGAACACCATACCCAAGAGGGTTAAGGCAGTGCTGGAAAATAATGGTGGCCACACAAAATATTGACACTTTAGGCCCAATTTGGACATTTTCACTTAGGGGTGTACTCACTTTTGTTGCCATCGGTTTAGACAATAATGGCTGTGTGTTGACTTATTTTGAGGGGACAGCAAACTTACACTGTTATACAAGCTGTACACTCACTACTTTACATTGTAGCAAAGTGTCATTTCTTCAGTGTTGTCACATAAAATGATAGAATAAAATATTTACAAAAATGTGAGGGGTGTACTCACTTTTGTGAGATACTGTAGTATATAAAGGAGCTTCTGAGTTATTTTATGATAGAGTCATAAATCAGCTGAACCCTTCTGAAGTACAATAGGAAATCTTTTTCATTGCAAAAGTAATCTTTATTAATACATCTCCAAAACATTTGCTCAATGTTTTTTTTCATGATTAAAAAGATTCACATTTTATTGTGGTTTAACAATCCAGTGGAATACAAAATACTCTCCACTGGGCTATTAGCAATGACAACACATTGAGAAATATCCTGTTTAGTCACTTTATTATTTATGAGAAATGCTAGCTGGTCGCTTGGAGTTTGCCAAGTTTTTTGTTGCTAAATCTCAGTTCATACTGTGACAGATTTATTCTGTGTGCTGGAAGCCCTAATGAATTACAGAATAAAAGTGTCATAGATATAAAGAGATGATTTCCATGTGCTATCAAATACCAACTTAAGGCAACAAGTCAAAACAGCTAAGGCAATTTAGGAATCATTGCCAGAGAACTAAAGTTTTTCACTTTTTTATTTCAGACCAAGAAGGGCTTTCACAGTGCCTGTGTCTACCTTCTCTCCACTGTTGTCAGGGCAGACGTGTTGCATTTTTTACTTACCTTATGTATGTGTAGTAAAAGTAATAAAAAAGAGAAGCTTGCAAAGGGACCCTAAGTGGGAACCTGTTGTGCTTCCTGTATAGTTCAGGGTAATGGAATAGTTACCTCCTCCTAAATTATCAGAAGCATGCATAGTGAAATTGCATTGGGAGTATGTGTTTAGACTGTAGAGGGGATTGATTGGACAGGGCTGGGATTCGCTGATCTGCCACATTGGCCTTACTGTAAGAAAAAAAAAAGGCCAAGTAGCATTGGATAGCCATCATCTACTGATAAGTATGTTTTAATAATTATTTTGCCTGAAACACTGCAGCTAGGCTACGGGGGACGATGATAAACAGCATTGTTGCCAACATTGCAAAAAAAATATGTGGGACACTTTTTTGGCTGTAGGCGGAGCCGTACAATAATTAGGGGGCGGGGCATTCGTTTGTAGGCGTGGCTTAGTAATAAAAATACAAGGGCGGCGCGTTTTGCGCGTCGCGCCGAAAAATGGGCGTGGTTTACATGAAATTGTGGGCGTGGTTTAGATGGGCGTGGCTCAAGAGGGTGTGGTTAGAGTCTGAGATGAATGAGGGATGGAGAGAGAAAGGGGGAGAGGGAAATGAAGGGACAGCAGCCCCAGATCCTACACAACAATAGAAATATGTGTATTCTAGAAAGTTTAACAATCAGCAGATAAAGATACTCCAAACACCTGGTGTTAACGCTTCAATCATCCCGACACCATGATTGTTATGGTGTCAGGATGATTGAAGCGCATTATTTCTATTATTACATTGTAATATAAAATTAAATCATTCAACTCACCATAATGCCGAATCAGTGGGATCCCTGAGCGTGTCACCTGCCACATCGCCTGCCACCAGCAGAGTCTGTCCTTGCATCAGGTGCCCCTAGCAGAGTCCGTCCTTGCATCAGGTGTCCCCAGCAGAGTCTGTCCTCGTATCACGTGCCCCCCGGCAGAGTCCCTCCTTGCATCAGGTGCCCCCAGCAGAGTCAGTATAGACCCCCTCAGTGCGGACCCCCTCCATTAGTGCAGACCCCCTCAGTGCAGACCCCCTCCATCAGTGCAGACCCCCTCAGTGCAGACCCCCCTCTGTGCAGACCCCCCTCCATCAGTGCAGACTCCCTCCATCAGTGCAGACCCCCCTCCATCAGTGCAGATCCCTCTCCATCAGTGCAGACCCCCTCATTGCAGACCCCCCTCAATTAGTGCAGCCCCCCTCTATTAGTGCAGCCCCCCCTCTATTAGTGCAGACCCCCCTCAGTGCACCCCCCTCTATTAGTGCAGACCCCCCTCTATTAGTGCAGCCCCCCTCTATTAGTGCAGACCCCCTCTATTAGTGCAGACCCCCCTCAGTGCAGTCCCCCCTCTATTAGTGCAGACCCCCCTCAGTGCAGCCCCCCTCTATTAGTGCAGACCTCCCTCAGTGCAGACCCCCCCCTCTATTAGTGCAGACCCCCCTCAGTGCAGCCACCCAACCTCTATAAGTGCAAACCCCCCTCAGTGCGGACCCCCCCTCAGTGCAGACCCTCCCCTCCCATAATGCCCCCCACCACATGTCCAGGAGTGGCTGCTGTTCTGCCGAGAAAGTTCCCCTCGGCAAGTAAGGACCCCCCTGTACTGCGCAGGTGCAGCACTTGCGCAGTACGAGCCGGCGGAAATAGCCGAGGCTGGGGAACTTTTCGGCAAGACACAGGCGCCGTGTGTTCAGTGGAGAGGGGAGGGGCCGATCCGTGCAGCTAAAGAAGCCGATTCATTGGCTGCACGGATCGAGCCCCCTTCCTCTCTCCACTGAACACTAGGGGGAAGATCGAGCGGCGGCGCCGGCGGCCATGTTGCTGGAGCCAGCTGCTCCAAAAATTAAAAAAAACAACATTCCCCATTTTCCTGATTTCCTCCAATCGGGACGAGGGTCCCAAAATCGGGATTGTCCCTGGAAAATCGGGACTGTTGGCAACTATGAAACAGTCGTGGAAAAAACTAGAGAAAGCTGTAATGTAAAAGACCTGAGGCACTTCAATGAGAGTAACGACATAGATGTGCATAGGGTGCTGCAGTGAATAATGTATTTTCAAAGATTGCCCTAACATTGGGATGGGCAGATGGTACTTCCAAACGGTTAGTAGATCTGAGGGTTGATTTTTCCTAGAAAAGAACTTTCAAGTGGTCAAATACCCTAATGGACAGCCAAACAAAACAGAAAAGAGGAGAGATTCATATCTAATCTGCTAACTTCCAGTCCTAGTAGTTCCCACCAATATCTGAGCGTTATTACCTTTCACCGATTAGAAGCATCAAGTATCGCCCTGCTCCCAACTCAGCTGCTGCCTGTCTACAGAAAAAGGGGATCTATTTATATCCCCTCCACCTCACCGGGGTCCAATGATGCCGATGAGGCGTGGACGCCGAGAAATCACCACCGCGCATGTGCGTGTGGTGCCAGAAGTGACGCAAGCACGGCAACCACCCAGCGCGATGACACGGCGCCAGAAATGATGTCACGCGCAGGCACAACCTACATGCCTACATTTGCAGGCCAGACTGCTCCCAGCTAGTCCGGCCTGCAAATCCTGCACCCTGAGGCCTCTCCTCTGGCCTCGCACCCAGCTCCCCTGGCATGCTTCATCCAGAACTCCACTGTGGTCCACTCACCGACCTTCTTCTGTCCCGAGTCCATGGTGGAGAAATTTAACTGGACATACATTCCGGCAGCTTCCCCAGCCCCTCTGTTCCAGAACACTTCATCCATGACCGTGTAAAGATGAAGTTCCCTCCTAGCTCTCCTGGGCTCCTCTGCTAGGCCTAGCACCCCCCCAGATGGGGATGGGGCCCCTGCTGTTGCCTAGTACTCCATTCTCCACATCTCCCGGTCGACAACTCTCCCCCAGTAAGCTGTTATCTCAGCTTATATGGAAGGCCTGCCCCCTGCCAATTCCAGTTGGGGATTGGTCAGGGCTCCTCACATGAGCTGCCTGCCACTCCAGTCCTAGGCCCTGCCCCTCTTCCAGAACATTCTTCCTGGAAGCAGGGGAGGTGCCTCAGAACTAAAACACAGGTGGTCACACCCACTGCTACACTAACAGCTCCCTGTCCCCCCAGATCAAAACAAACAGGCCTAGCCTGAAGCATAGGCCTGCCTGAATGTACCTGTACTGACTGTTTCCCTTACAAAATCCTCACTCTAGCACCTACCTATGGTAGATAACACATATTTAAACTGAGAAAACTTTATGTCTATAGCACAGATACATTAGCTTTAATAGATCATTGATTGATTTAACTTGTTGCCAGGAATTGCTTTTTAATTGTCTCAACAAAGACTGGTCCACCATGCAAAGTCTTGTTTTGTATATGTGACAGAATGTGCAAGATGAGTACTAGCCACAGCATTAACATTTAATAACTGCATGACCCACCTACTCAACCTTATCCCAGTGATGAATGCTGAGTGATTCCTCTCAACCCATCCCTTTGGTCACAGACAATATATATATATATATATATATATATATATATATATATATATATATATATATATATATATATATATATATATATATATATAAAAATAAATATATATATATATATATATATATATATAAATATTTTTTTTAACCATTTAACTGTCTTTCATGTCTTTTCATTTAATGGGAGAGATATTTAGGTAAAAAAAATCCCCCATCTGTTTTTACCCCTAGACATGAGACAGTGTGCATCAGGCTTCTAACCGATTCTTTGGCCAAATGATCTTTCATAGGAAAGATTATAATATAAAAATTACAAGCTATAGCTTTCAAATAAATCATATGTTTAGTTAATTTTTTTTACAAGGATGTCATAATCATGCATCCAGGTATAAGAAATACACATATGTATTGTGTATGATTGGACTGAAAAAAATGTATGCAAAAAATGATCTATCCAATGGAAAACTGAAGATCTTTCATAGACAGGAGCTTACAGCTCAAAATTCCCTAACAATGCTATTTTATGCTTATGGGTAAGCATAATAACATGAAGGACTTTGCCTCCCTTGCATTCACTCAAAGGCACCCAGAGCTGACCAACAGAATTTGGAAAAATATATGGGGTGTACGTCCTATATATGTTTTAAGACATCCTTCCAAATGGACATCATGCTCATCATGAATATTTGTTGTTTCAGGATCTTTCGTACAAGGATCGTCACTGGCATGAAGGCTGCTTTCATTGTTTCCAGTGCAAGCGCTCGTTGGTGGACAAACCCTTTGCAGCAAAAGATGAACACTTAATTTGTACAGAATGTTATTCTAATGAATATTCTTCCAAGTGCAATGAGTGCAAGAAAACAATAATGCCAGGTTAGTAGATGAGGAACTAGGGGTACAAGTGTATTCAAGTAGTGTGACAAGTGACTAATGGTGGTTATAAACTTAACCACTCAGTAAGATATTCACACAAGATCCAACCATCATCTTAAAACCTGTTTTGGCACATACGTACGTACATGTTTGGACACCTGAGTGTGTAGGAGCATGCATGTCATACAGAATGGTGAAGAGATTAAAAATGAGGGTGATGACCATGTAGATAGACAAGGTTTTCAAACCTTTTAAATGAATGCTTTATCCAAGGCTACTTGGCCAGCAGATGTCTGTTGCTGCCATACACATATGATTGTTGTTCAATCCAAGTAAAAACATCTGTATCAAGCAACAATCATGGCATGTCTAGACCAATTTTACAATGTTCTTCATTATCTGCCCCAGATCGCAGTGCATTGACGGCTGCTGATTGGCCAAAGCATGAACCTGACCTGCATGCTTTGGCCAATCACAGCACGCTCTGCTGTGAGTGCCATGATTGGCCAAAGGCAGGGTGCCTTGGCCAATTATTGCTCAGGGGGTTGAGTCAATGTCCCACACTATGTTAGGCTGCTTACATAGCAGCCATACATAGTTTTATGAATGAGAGCAGAAAAATTACATTTGTAAAGGAAAAAAATGTAATTTTAAAACTTCTTGCAGCTGAAATGTATTGCCAGATACCGGTAATATAGATAAAAATCACAAAAACGGCATGGATCCCCCCCCCCCAGTCCATTACCAGGTCCTTCAGGTCTGGTATGGATATTAAGGGGAACCCTGCAGCAGAAAAAATGGCGTGGGGGTCCCCCTAAAATCCATACCAGACCCTTTTTTTTCGAGCACGCAACCTGGCAGGCTGCAGGAAAAGGGGGGGACAAGAGGGAGCCATTCTCCTGAACCGTACCAGGCCACATTAAAATCACTGCTCCTGAAAAAACGTCCATTTTTAAAACTTTTTTTTACATTGATACGAGTCCCATGGGGCAGGACTTGGGTCCCCAAACACTTTTTATGGCAATAACATTCATATAAGGCCTTTAAAATGAGCACTTTTGATTTTTCATGTTCATGTCCCATAGACTTTAATGGTGTTTGCGTGTTCGCACAAATTTTTTGCCTGTTCGCAAGTTCTGGTGCGAACCGAACGGGGGGGGGGGGGGTGTTCAGCTCACACCTACAAGCTATATATCAAACAACAGGGTTGAAAATGTTCACACCCCTCATAAAAGCCTTAAGCCTCCCACAAGAGGTATCAGACTGTATATATACTAGGGTTGTACCGATACCACTTCTTTAAGACTGAGTACAAGTACCGATACTTTTTTTCAAATATTCCCCGATACTGATATTTTTTAAGGTCATGTGACAGTTTTCAAACCACAATACCAACTAATGATATCTTCTTTATAATGAGGCTGCACTGATGGGCACTTATATGTAGCACTGATGGCTGGATGGCACTGATGGCAGGCACTTATGGGTGCTGATAGGTGGCACTTATGGGCACTGATAGGTGGCACTGATGGGCGGCACTTATGGGCACTGATAGGTGGCACTGATGGGCAGCACTTATGGGCAATGATAGGTGGAACTGATGGGCAGGCAGTGGCACTGATATGAGTAAGTCAAACCTGCTCTAGTACAAACATTGCGACGCCCATCTTGGTACACCCTACACTCGGCCACAGAAAGTCTACAGTCAGAAGGCAGCAGCGGACATGTTGTTACACCCAGCCCATATAGTTAGTCAACTATATGGGCTGGGTGTAACAAGATGTCTGCTGCTGCCTTGTGACTGCAGGCTTACCCCCGAGTGCAGGGTGTACCAAGATGGGCGTCGCGGTGTTCAATCTCTGACGAAGACACGGGACGAAGACCCGGGACGTCAACATGCGGCTGCGACCCAAGCCCCTGCCAGCTTACCTTACGCAGCCAGCCTGTTTACTCGCCGCCCTGCTCTCTCCGCTCCTCCCCCTGACTTCCGGGAATGAGCGCAGCCGCCCCTGCATTCACAGGTATCGGATTAGGCATCGGGAGCATTTGCCCGAGTACAAGTACTCGGGCAAATGCTCAGTATCAGCACCGATACCGATACTAGTATCGGTGTAACCCTAATATATATATATATATATATATATATATATATATATATATATATATATATATATATATATATATACATACATACATACTAAGGTGGTAGCAAAATTACCCAAGTTAAGTCTAGTTATGAGTGTAGAACTTAAGTTTGTATAATGGGACCTGATTATGCTTCTAGCAAGGTCTGTGATTTTAAATGAAAACAGTTCTGTAAATGTTCAGAGTAATAAAAGCTGATTCACCAAAAAAAAAAAGAAAAATGTTAGTTATTATTTAGCACAATAGCAAAGTAATAAATTATCTTTAAGTAACCACGTTCCCAAAATCAAATCCGCTTACAGCTACCAAATCCATTTTAGAGTAGTTACATCCTGCGCAGTTTGTATAGATATCCGCTTATTTGAAGCTATTCCCCTTGAGGTAGAAAAGAGGCAAAAGTCAAGGCATTGTTAGCATGTGGAATTTCCAAAATGTGCAGTCTCAAGTGTTTCTAATTTGCACTGACCACCAGTACTGTGTTTCTGCATTTATACAGTGACTTGGATTTAAATAGCACATGAGACTAGACAGACAGGGCTTAGTTTAATAACATTTTTAAACCTGAAACTGCATTGCTTGAGAAGGTATTTAAATGCCCATCTAATATCTGTATATTATACCTTCATAACTTGTTTTCTATCCTTGTGATTATACCACATAATAGAACATTGTCCTGTGTTATAGTGAATATAAAGTTAGAACTTTTTTTAAAAATTTTAGATACAGTACAGAAGGGCTTGAGTGTTAGGTTTTTATTACTGTCTGTTTATCTATTGAAAGATTGGTCCCCATTTCTGCTCATGGAGACACAACAGGAGGTGAAAGGAAAACTCTTAAAAGCGAGGGCAAATATCCATCTATAAAAGTTGTCACTGGAACAGCAAAAAAGTAAAAAAGAATCACACAGTATAAAGGAAATCTACGCCGGTTGTCACTGGAACAGGTGTCACCATCAAGCGATTTCTCAGTGGTCACCTAGAAAAAATTAATCACCAAACTTGGATTCAGATAGAAATAAAAGAATGAACATAAAAGGGATAGCTGCAGGTAACAGGAGAAATCACTTATCTATTACAGATCATCTGAAACTTTCTTAATTATTATTATTATACAGGATTTATATAGCGCCGACAGTCTATGCAGCGATTTACAACTTGAGGGTAGACAGTACAAATACAAAATACACTTTAATACAGGAGGAATCAGAGAGCCCTGCTCCTTAGAGCTTACAATCTAAGAGGGAAGGCCAAGAGATACAAGAGGTAATAACTGTGGGTGATGTGCTGATTGAGAAGATAAATGTACAGTTGTTAGGTGGGGGCCAGATAGGCTTCTCTGAAGAGATGAGTTTTCAGGGATCGTCTGAAAGTAGACAAAGTAGGAGATAGTCTGACAAATTGGGGTAGAGCATTCCAGAGGATGGAAGAAGCTTGGTAGAATCCATGACAATGCTAATTATTAGAATTGCAGTTTTATTATTGTTATCCAGGAGTTTTTGAGTAAGCCATTGCTGAAGCCACGCAACCACTATATGGGCTGTGTACAGAAATTCATGCAGGGCATTAGGTTTATTCTTATTGAGAGATATGGAACTCTCCTTGTTAAACCAAAGATTCCTTAAATCCTTAGGGTTTAGACTGAGCATCCAGTATCTTCATAGAGGAATCCAATGGCCCGTACACGCGATCAGAAAATCGTATGGAAAATACCACTTTCGAAGCGATCGTACGATAATCGGATCGTTAGTACAGAGCTTTTGAGAGCCGATCATGACATTTCATCCGATATTATTCTATCGGACGTGCGATGCCAGATCATACGATTTTCGTTTAATCAGTACAGCTATCGTTCGAAAACACATGACATCATTTTTTTCTGTCAGACGGGAATTTTTGTGACTTTAGTAAACTCATCAGATTTGATCTGAGATTAGCATGCAAAAAAAAATATGGACGATCATTCGTCTGATAATCTCATCGTGTGTACGGGGCATAACAACCTGCTGCCAAAATCTTTGGTGAAATTTATTTAACAAGTTGTGACCAGATGAATCACATATCCTAGTCAGATTCAATAAAGATAAATATAAATATAAATATAAATATATATATATATATATATATATATATATATATATATATATATATATATATATATATATATATATATTCACCTAGCTATGCTTGCTACAAACCTCCAGCTGCAACAATGTTCTGAAAAGACTCATTTGCTTTGAGGTCCGGCTTTTTTTTAACTATAGGTATGGGGAAAGGCAAAAAAGGGGATTTTAGACTTTTCTTTCTATATTTTTGGTGCCATTTTAAAAATGTTGCCACTATTGTACAGCTTTACCCACAGCCTGGTAAGGTTAGGTTTTCAAATGTTTCTTTAAATCTAAAAGTAGGTTGGTCATTTAAGAATACATAAAAGTATTCCAATGAAAAAAGAAACAACCATAAATGGCAATACCCCAGTACATATGGGCCAAATTATCAGCGGACCAATACATTCATTGTACAGAGTCAAAAATGTATGGAGTCTTTTTACATGAGATTTTTTTTTACCAAATAACACACAGAATTTGTTTACTCAGAATTTAAGAACAAAGGATTCAGATGTAGGATAAGTATTTACAATTTTCATGGCAAAGAAATGTTTTGGAAGTTATTAGTCAATACATGATTTTATATTTATGCAGCACATGAATGCATGTTGGGATACCGGCCCACTGTAGTTACACTACGGGGCATATTTATAAAGCAGTGAATATGACAGTCAGTAAACATTCACTGATGGAGAATAACTCACTGCATATTAAAACACATTGCCCACACCCCATAAGTTACATAAAATGGGACTGATGTCTGAACTAGCTTGCTGCAAATGTAAAGAATAACAGAGGAGATTTCGAACATCTCCTTTGGCACTGACTGAAATTACACCGCTACTGGCTGGCTGTCTTAACCACCCTTAACAGAGTGTTTCAAACCACATTTCCTCTTGACCCAAAGCACTACCTTCTTGGTATTCTAAGTGATTGTGAGCTGACTGGAGTGGCGATTTCTTGCTCCCTCTTTCAGGCCCACAAAACACTTTTAGGGCCCTTTCACACTGGGGCGGTTTGCAGGCGCTATTGCGCTAATAATAGCGCCTGCAAACGGACCCGAAAGTGCCGCTGCTTTCATTCCAGTGTGAAACACACTGGAGCGATGCACTGGCAGGACGGCAAAAAAAGTCCTGCCAGCAGCATCTTCGGAGCGGTGAAGGAGCGGAGTGTATACCGCTCCTTTACCGCTCCTGCCCATTGAAATCAATGGGACGGCGCGGCTATACCGCCGGCAAAGCGCCTCTGCAGAGGCGCTTTGCGGTGGTTTTAACCCTTTCTCGGCCGCTAGCAGGGGGGTAAAACCACCCCCGCTAGCGGCCGCATACCAACGGTAAAGCGCCGCTTACAATAGCGGCGCTTTACCAACGACAACGCCCCCGCCCCAGTGTGACGGGACCCTTAATGTTTTGGAAGTCCCCAGATCCCCCCTCAGTTAAACAATGGGTGACTCATATGGGTAATACTCTTATTTTTGAATGATATGTGTATCAACATAGAGGTTGCCTGGGGAAAGGCTATGGGCCCCCTGGCTCGATACTCCGGGTTTGAGCCCTATAGAATTGGTTAAAACGAGGCCTCTGCAATGTTACTACATGATCGGATGTAATTTATTTAGACACTTACTAATGTACTATTTGTCATGTATTTGTTTCCTGAGTAGACTGTGTATCATTGACAAACTTTCATTTGATTGGCTGTTGGTGAACATTGAATTCTTGTATGGACACCAGATTGGCAATGTTCTTTTCGGCTCAATAAAACCTTTTGATTAAGAAAAAAACACATCGCCCAGGAAGATTCACCTGCAGTAAATATTTGGTGAATGTCACATTGACTGCTTTATACAGTATATATATGCCCCATACTTTACAGGAACAATGTACTTGTAAGTGTTGTCAAGTGATGATGACTAACCTTTACAATCTTTGGTTTCCAAACAGGAACACGTAAGATGGAATATAAGGGAAATAGCTGGCACGAGACCTGCTTTGTGTGTTCCCGCTGTCAGCAACCAATAGGAACGAAAAGCTTTATCCCTAAGGAGAACCAGAACTTTTGTGTGCCATGCTATGAAAAGCAGTTTGCAATGCACTGCATCCAGTGCAAAAAAGTAAGTGTCAACCAAGCCATCTGTTAAAGATTCCAAACAATATTGCATGCTTTAAAAATATGAAAAGCACTTTGCTGACATCCACCTCCTTTGCTTTGGCCTTTAGAACTTATTGAGCAATACACTGAAGATAAGAATTATGCACAATAATGAAGAAAACATTTTTTCTGTAACTGATACCATAAAAGAGTGCAGTCTGCACATTGTTCAAACCTTTTTTTATTAGTTATAGTTTAAGGGAAGGCAAAATATTTGTAAAAGCTATGCAGGAATAGCTTCAAACTTTTCAGCAGACAGGAACTTTATATCTTCTACTTTTTGTAGAAAAATGTGATGGCTAGAAATCCCTACTTCGTTTATTCAGATTACAATGTGGAATTAAGTCTGTAGTAGCCTAAAGCTGAACTCAATATAAACAGCTAAATACACATAAGGAGGCCGTTTTACCTACCAAAAGATTTGTATTTTTGTCAACCCAGTCCCATGATTTTCATGGTTGATCGCTGCCCCTGCGGGATCTTGTGATCAGGTAGGTTACCACTGACCACCAATGCTGTGGGGTTAAATAACACTGCCTCTTACTACTAAAGTGTGTATGTGGGGTGGGGGGTAGGGGAATAACACTGCCACTATACCTCTTAACAGTCTTGAATTTTGCAGAGCTGTCCCGCATTCAATGGTGTCCCAAGGGGGGGGGGCAGAGGGGGCCCTGATCCCCCAACATTATGCTGTGCCCCCCAATAAAAAATTTTTTTTCTTTTTTACAAAAAATCAATGTCTAAGAGGGAGAGAGTCCCCAGTCAGCTCCTGCGGGGGATTCCTCCCCCCTCCCTCTGCTTGCTGACACTGCATAATGCGAGCGCTCGCACAACCACGGCCGCCCGATCTGCTCCTTCCCCTGCATCCTCATTGGCAGGGAGAAGA
The DNA here is from genome assembly GCA_037952835.1 of Lithobates septentrionalis. Lineage (NCBI taxonomy): Eukaryota > Metazoa > Chordata > Amphibia > Anura > Ranidae > Lithobates > Lithobates septentrionalis. The sequence continues at coordinate 5,952,349 of JBBDGP010000998.1, forward strand.
GCGAGTTGCAGGAAGGACTCCACCAGGACTCTCAGTTACTGAAAAAACAGACTGATTTCTCCCATCCTTAGGGTAGGAGAACCAGCCTGTAAATTCCAAGAGATGCCAGACCAGAGCAGTCAATAGCAGGGGCAGGACAGCAAGAGGAGGCTGGGGAACCCCACAGTGACAGAACACCAGGGCCCGGAGGCAAGACAACCTTTGCAACCCTGATAGTTCTCCCACTGCTTTGGATCCTTATATTTTCTTGGTATGCTGGTGACATATATATCTTGTTTTCTGCCACCCTGGGGGGGGCCCAATACAGTAGGAAGGGAGCTTACTGCAGAACATGTGAAAGGGCCATTGTGGGATCGTAGTAAAGGGCCCCAGTATATATTTATATATCTATCTATATCTATATCTATCTATCTATCTATCTATCTATCTATCTATCTATCTATCTATCTATCTATCTATCTATGCATTTTATAGTTGCCCCCTACTTTTGTCCCTGTCCCCCCATGTGCCCCCCTAATTATGAAAGCTGGAGACGCCACTGCCCGCATTTTGAAGAAAATCCCAGGGTCCGATAGACCCCAAGATGACCCTGCTGTGCCGTGCTTATTTGCTGCTGGATTGCAGGCACAGGGAGTGAGCTCAGCCTCCCAACTAGTAGCAAATGAATAGATGAGGTCATGTTGGAGAGCAGAATTAGAGAAGTAGAGGGCTGCTACCCATTTACAAGGAACAGCAGTGGGATTCTACTTCTCAAACTCTGCCCACCAGCGTGACATAATTTATTCGTTCCTTCATTTTATCATTACTAGCAAAGAGGTGGAGCTCACCCATCATGCCTGCAATGCAGCAGGACTCTGCCTCCTAAACTCTACCTAAATTATGTCACTATGTAGGCAGAGCACTGACTTTGTCTACTAAATCTTGGCTGCTTTTTGGGGAAGGAGAAATGCCAGGTCAGTGAAGGGGCAGCGTCAGGTTAGGGAGGGGGTAGTGCCAGGTTAGGTAGGGGAAAGAAGTAGAAGTACTAGCCTGTATTTAAATAAGAACATCCAGAGCTTTTTTTTCAGACGGAATGTGGGGAGGCGCAGTTCTGGCACCTCCAGCACTGATGTATGTAATGCCAAGGGGTGCTTGAGGGTCTATTGATGCAGACCGCAGGTGTATCTATTGTCACTGGTGAGGATTTATTGTTGCTCTGGGGTTAACTATTGCTGGGAGGGATCTGTTGTTATTCTGGGGGTATTTTGTTGCAGGGGTGTCTATTGTTGCTGCGGGATCTATCGTTGCTGGAGGGGATCTATTGCTGCTAAGGAGATCCATTATTGCTGGCTGCAGGGCATCTATTTGACTGTTTTTCTTGTTGTTATTATCTAATTCCATATAAATTACTTAGCACCACAAATTGACACTTGGCTCTGTATTCTGTAAAATAGGTAAAAGGTACTGGGGGGGTGGGTAGGGGGTGGAACCAAGAAACGGTATGGGGAGGTAGGTAAGGGGTGGAGACAAGGGGTGACTCTGAAGGGGAGTGCCTGCACCTATTTCCTGAGAAAAAAAGCCCTGAGAACATCCACAGAAAAAATTATGAGGAAAGTGTAACCTGTGAAATATTTTCCAAGCCATTATTGGCCTGTTTTTGTATTATTGCTGAATTGTCCTTCCTCCCTGCCAGTTGAATTTCCATTAAAAAAGTGTAAATGGGGCCCTTTACAGAGACACTTTCCTGCATGGGAAAGATGATAATAATCTCTTTAAACATAAAGCTGAGAGCAATAAGGACACTTTTGAGACCACATTTATTTGTACAACTCTTTACACCATATTTAAAAGAAGGACATGTGTTTTATGTCCAAAAGAGGGACATCTGGGAACTTTGATCTATGCAAAATTCTTTTGACTCTTAAACTTCAATAAATTGTGCTTGCAAAAATAAAATGAATAAATGGATAAAGTAATGAACTGTTTGGTGAAAATGATTGTTTCTCTTAAAGGCCATCACCACTGGAGGTGTCACCTACCGAGATCAGCCCTGGCATAAAGAATGCTTTCTTTGTACAGGATGCAAGAAACCTCTGTCGGGACAACGATTTACTTCTAGAGATGAATTTGCCTATTGTCTGAACTGCTTCTGCGACTTGTATGCCAAGAAATGTGCTGCTTGTACTACCCCCATAAGTGGTATTTACTTTTTAAATATGTATTTTTTTCTGTTATTCATAGTTATGTATTGCTTAAAGTATACACTGCATTTCAAATTCTTTAGCTTTATTTTATTTCATTAATATAAAACAAAATACTCAGATTGAAGTGAAACTAAGATTTGGATAGAGTGATGACGGGTTAGAAACGCTTTCGGATTTTTATGCTGTGCTTTATCATTGTGACTCCTTTGGAGATTCACTCTCTCTCTTATGCCGCGTACACACGGTCGGACTTTTCGTCTACAAAAGTCCAACGGACGCTGACGGACTAAAGCTGGCTGGTAATCCGATCGTGTGTGGGCTTCTCCGGACTTTCAACATACTTTTTTAGCCTCAAATCCGACGTACTTTAGATTTGAAACATGCTTCAAATCTTTACTTCGTAACTACGACGGACCCCGAAATCCGCTCGTCTGTGTGCTAGTCCGACGGACAAAAAGCCACGCTAGGGCACCTATTGGCTACTGGCTATGAACTTCCTTATTTTAGTCCGGTGTACGTCATCACGTAAGAATTCGACGGACTTTTGTGTGATCGTGTGTAGGCAAGTCTGTTCGTTAGAAAATCCGCCGCAAGTCCGTCGAAAGTCCGCCGAAAGTCTGCCGGAAGTCTGTCGGACAGGCTGTCTGACTTTTGTAGACGAAAAGTCCGACCGTGTGTACGCGGCATTATTGTGCTAATCACCCCATATCACCGAATGAGGGTAAATCCAAAATTTTGTTTTACCTTTAGGGCTAGTTTACACTTGCTTTAAAACATGGCTTGGGAAGCGATTTTTTTAAGCTCTCTGAACGCCAGTCAAAGCTCCTGTCACTAAATAAAATGGTTAGTTTGTAGGGCTGTTTACACCTTGCTTTTGCTTGGTGCTTCGATAAAGCTTCGGTGAGGCTTTGATGAGCCTTTGGTGGGGCTTTGGCGGTGCTTCGATGAGCCTTTGGTGGGGCTTTGGTGGAGCTTTGATGAGCCTTTGGTGGAGCTTCGGGGGAGCTTTGATGAGGCTTCGGTGGGGCTTCAAGCAAGCTTTGCCATAGCCTTCTATGGAGACTTTGAAGACGATTTGAACTAAAGCTACAAGGGGTATAATTTTTGCAGCAAAGCAAAGCAAAAGCAGGTGTAAACAGGACTGTAAGCTTACCATTTTATTTAGTGACAGGAGCTTTGACTGGCGTTCAGAGAGCTTTAACAAAGCGTGTCCAAAGCCTTGTTTTGAAGCAAGTGTAAACTAGCCGTTAATGTGCGTTGAAGCCGAAGCAAGTGTAAATGAGCCCTTATTGTTTATTAACAACGGCATTTTTTCTGGATTAGCAGTAAAACTATATACATTTTGATTTAAAGCAGTATTGGACCCAAAACCAAAAATGCAAGTAATTGCAGTTTACCAAACCTTATATGTGGTGGCTCCATGGGCTTTCTTTTTTTAGACTTTTTGTTCCCCCTTAATTCGCTGGTTATCCTGCCAGTAACACGCTTCCTGTCTTGGGGTGTCTGCATTCTGGATGGAGGAGTAAAGCAGTCACCTTTGGACGGCAGGATTGTCAGTCTGGGAAGAAGGCAGTGTTAAAGCAGAAGTAAACTCCAATGCACAAATCATTTGCAACTATAAGGCCACCAATTTATACTTTTTTAAACACATTGCAATCCGTCTTATCCACATACCATGCCCACTGCTTCTTTTCCAGTGTAGTTTAGTTTCTATTTATTCCAGCTGAAGCCTGCGCCCTTCCTCTGTGTCTCGCGCATGTGCGGTGAATCTGCTCGCTCCGTTGATTGTGAACAGCAATGTTACACCCCCTGTGACGTAGCAAGTCACATGGGGTGTATCAGGAAAATCTCAATGGGTCTGTAATCTCGTGAGATTACCTGCTGATGATGCAGGCACGGCATAAGAGGAATAGATTGACAGCCCACGAAGCATGCCGTAAATAGAGGCAAAAATGCGCATGCGCCGGTGACGTCATTGGAGTAAACATCGGCGATTTCTTCTAAAGGGAGCACATTGGAGCAATATAAAATATATTCATATGTAAGTTACTCTAGGATGCTTTACATGGGGAAAACTATTGAATTAGAGTTTACTTCCACTTTAAGCTTGGTATACACTAGTAGATTTTCAAATGAAAATTCTCATTCGGTGGCTTGATTGTTGTTTGAAATTCTGTTTGCTTTTAACATTCGATTTTAGAATGAATGTACTTTCCCGAACCAAAACCACACACACTATTCGAAAAATGTTAGTTGGGGAAACAATTAACATTCTGTTCCTTCAAATTTTCTCATCAGTATGGCTGAAAAAAAATGTTGATTTCACTTCACTAATGATTAGAAGATAAAATGAATGTTCTTAAAACAATTATTTTCATTTAGAAATTTTCTAGTGTTTACCCAGCTTTTGACATGCAGATTTTGGACTTGACTAACAAATTGAAGCTGAACTCCAGCGAACACTTTATAAGCAGTTACATCAAGAGTTTTTTCCTTTTTTGGCATAAAGGTTTTACATAAATGAATAAAAGATGACTGTTATAACCCTGTCAGTGGTATATGGTTTGCCTGAACCTTCCAGCTTCTACTTTTGCTGGACAGCTTGGTCTGTTATAGGAAGTTAGAATCTAACATACTTACTGGCTGGATCTTCAGGTGAAAATAAAGGAGAAAAGCCTAAAAAAAAGAAAATGAATGCATCCACCACATCTAAGAAATAGTGAGCTGCAATTTAATAAATTTTTGAAATGCTAGTTTCAGATGAATTATCCTATGTTGATAATTAAACCTAAATTTCTTCCCACTTTTTGTACCAGTCATCAGGAAAAATAGAGAGGGTGACTCTCCCTAGAACTGTGTTGATCATCATTCTTGATATAAGGGGACCCCAAGTACAGCTACTTACCTGGGGCTGCACATAATGTTCAGTGTATACAGTATAATGCTTCAGAAAATGGTCAGAGGGGGCAAAACACAGTAGTTGGCTAGAGACTGTCAGAGACAGGGACACAATACAAGAGACTGCTAGAGGTCAGGTCATTACAAACCCTTTACAAATTGGTGCCCCAAAAGCCCCTTAAAATTTGCCACGTCATATCCATTCATTAAGATACCTTACACAAGGCCAGCGGGAAAAAAAATACACAAAAAGAGAAAAGAGAATGGAGAGCAAAAAAGGGTACGAAAGTGTAAGAAAGTGTAATGCCCCGTACACACGGTCGGATTTTCCGATGGAAAATGTCCGATCGGAGCGTGTTGTCGGAAATTCCGACCGTGTGTGGGCTCCATCGGACATTTTCCATCGGATTTTCCGACACACAAAGTTGGAGAGCAGGAGATAAAATTTTCCGACAACAAAATCCGTTGTCGGAAATTCCGATCGTGTGTACACAAATCCGACGGACAAAGTGCCACGCATGCTCAGAGTAAATAAAGAGATGAAAGCTATTGGCCACTGCCCCGTTTATAGTCCCGACGTACGTGTTTTACGTCACCGCGTTTAGAACGATCGGATTTTCCGACAACTTTGTGTGACCGTGTGTATGCAAGACAAGTTTGAGCCAACATCCGTCGGAAAAAATCCTAGGATTTTGTTGTCGGAATGTCCGAACAAAGTCCGACCGTGTGTACGCCCTATAAGAAAGTGTAATTAAAATAGAACAAGGCATTTAAAATCCAGGTTAAAGCATATTCTCATTCACTGTCCCTTACTAAGCACCTAGGCAAGCAATACAGCAGGGACATGTGGTTGGTGAGGCACTGGGTAGTATCAGAGCCAGATACACACAGGTTACATACACCACGATCGTTAGAGCGAGAGCAATAATTCTAGCACTACACCTCCTCTGTAACTTTAAACATGTAACCTGTAAACATTTTTAAAGCGTTACCTATGGAGATTTATAAGTACTGAAGTTTGGCGCCATTCCACAAGTGTGCGCAATTTTAAAGTATGACATGTTAGGTATCTATTTACTCAGCGTAACATCATCTTTCACATTATACAAAAAAATCGGGCTAACGTTAGTGTTTTTTTTTATTCATGAAACTTTTTTTGCCAAAAAATAAATGTGTTTAAAAAATTGCTGCGCAAATACCGTGTGACATAAAAAGTTGCAACGACCACCATTTTATTTCCTAGGTCTGCTAAAACAGTATATATAATGTTTGGGGGTTCTGAGTAATTTTCTAGCAAAAACAGTTATACTTTTTACATGTGACAGAAGTGTCAGAATTTGCCTGGGTGGCGTGGGGTTTATTACCATAAGTAAGTAATATACAAATAATTATTATATATATTTTTTAAGGTAATTTACTATATTTTCTAGATCTGTACTCAAGCAGGTGGCTTAACGGACAAATTACTGAAGTTTGAAGTTAAACTTTCAACCAGTAATTTCACAGTAAATAGATAATCATTTATTATTTATGCTATAACATATAGCATATAAATATATGATTTAACTTGAATTTAACAGTACCTTTTTAGCAGAATCAGTTTCTCCCGCTTAACTGTGTGAGAAAAACATGGGATTGTGGGTAAATCTTATACACATAAACACATGTTTTTTCCTTGTAGTTAAGAGGGCTGGGCTGGAAGGGAGCATTTGTCTTTTAGACACATGACCCTTCTATGACACTGCAGTGAGAGGCGTGCCTCCACTGCAGCATTTTTGGTGGACAGCTGGGACCAATGGTACTTTACTTTACTTTACCATTGGTCCAAGACTCCAAGCTGTTCATTGAGCTCAGTGCCTCTCACAAGAAGTGAGAGGCACTGTGAGCTCAACCTCTCAGTCTGCTGCAAACGGAGTGTGTCAGCTTGTATTTAAAGTGGCTGCTCTGTATTTAAACAGGCTGTGCAAGGAGGCCGGTATCTCCAGAACCATAGGTCGTAGGAGCCCCAAATTTTTTACCAGTGGTGGGGTAGGACTTAGGCTACATACCTCCCAAACACACCCAAGGTTGCCAAACTACGACCCTCGAAGCTGGATGATTTTATTTATTTCTTCAGTGTTCATGGCAGGTGAGGTCCTGCCTCACCTGCCTCCCCTGACTGCACATCCCTGCAATACAGTCACTACTGGGCCCATGGGTGTCACAGTAAGTAACAAGGGGATACATGTTTCCTTTAGGCCACAGGCTATACACCAGGGCCCTAGTGGCACGCAGACATTAATACAAACCTGACAGGGGTTTTAACCGTAAATGAAAATGTTTTGCCGAGAGTTGACCATTAAAATAGGCATAAAAGTATACGTGTCTTAAATTTATTCTAAAGGTTGAAGGCATTTTACCTTCATTGCATTCTATGATGAAGGTAAACAACCTTCAGTGTGCAGCTTCCCCTCTACCTCCCCTAATACTTACCTGATCCCCATCTCGATCCAGCAATGTGCCAGAGAGCCTTGGCTCTCTGGGGACTCTCCCTCCTCATTGGCTGAGATGCAGCAGCATGAACCATTGGCTCCCGCTGTAGCCAATCGCAGCCAGTGAGGAGGGAGCAGGGGTGGGGTTGAGCCACGCTCTCTTTGTTTTATGGACATTTGTTAAACATTTTTTGCCTAAACAAACACTTAATTTTGTGTTTTCTGTTGTGTTTTCATCTTTCAGGGCTTGGAGGAACAAAATACATATCCTTTGAGGAGCGTCAGTGGCACAGCGATTGTTTTAACTGTAAGAAGTGCGCCATCTCCTTGGTGGGCCGTGGCTTTCTTACAGAGAGAGATGACATTCTGTGTCCTGAATGTGGAAAAGATATATAATAATCATATGATGGATCAAAAGCAGCAAGTTAACATACACGCGTTTTCCTAAGACATATATTTGACATATTTGTCCTTTTTCCATAATAAAAAAAAGTTTGACACTTTAGTCATTAAAAATATATACACTGATCTGAATAGATTGTATATAGTAGTTAATTATCATGAATATCCTTCAAGATTACTGAATGTAACACAATCTAGATTCATATTTTATAGCAATTATATTTTCTTATAATATACATGCATGGTACATGGCTTATGTACAATGCCTTATGCTTTTCTTTGTCCTTTATTACAATTATATACTTTTCCCTTGAGAAGGTCAGCTCTTGGAACTAACTTGTGTATGCCACCTTCTGTGCAAGCAACTGATTTGGAAATGTACCACAATTAAGATAATTCTACACAAATGAGTTCTTCTTGATAAAAAAAATAGTTGCAGCTAAATTAGCCTATATAATTTTATTGAATGTAGTAGGTGGGTTCTTGACCTACTGTGAATCAATTAACAGTGACATTAGTATCACCATTATTTGAATGTTATACAAAGACACACAATTGCACATCACATCAGTGAGCCATTGTGGAGGTTTTACTAGACAAGACACACTATATTGTCAAAAGTATTGGGACACCTGCCTTTACACGCACATGAACTTTAATGGCATCCCAGTCTTAGTCTGTAGGGTTCAATATTGAGTTGGCCCACCCTTTGCAGCTATAACAGCTTCAACTCTTCTGGGAAAGCTGTCCACAAGGTTTAGGAGTGTCTATGGGAATGTTTGACCATTCTTCCAAAAGCGCATTTGTGATGTGGAAGAGAAAGGCTGGCTCGCAGTCTCTGCTCTAATTCATCCCATAGGTGTTCTTTCAGGTTGAGGTCAGGACTCTGTGCAGGCCAGTCAGGTTCCTCCACCCCAAACTCACTCATCCATGTCTTTATGGACCTTGCTTTGTGCACTGGTGCGCAGTCATGTTGGAACAGGAAAGGGCCGTCCCCAAACTGTTCCCACAAAGTTGGGAGCATTAAATTGTCTCATTGTATGCTGATGCCTTAAGAGTTCCCTTCACTGGAACTAAGGGGCCAAGCCCAAACCCTAAAAAAAATAAAATGAACTCTCACCAAATGATTTGGACCAGTGCACAAAGCAACTAAGGGGCCAAGCCCAAACCCTAAAAAAAAACAAAAACAAAAACAAAACCTCTCACCAAATGATTTGGACCAGTGCACAAAGCAACTAAGGGGCCAAGCCCAAACCCTAAAAAAAAAACAAAAAAACTCTCACCAAATGATTTGGATCAGTGCACAAAGCAAGGTCCATAAAGACATGGATGAGCGAGTTTGGGATGGAGGAACTTGTCTGGCCTGCACAGAGGCCTGACCTCAACCTGATAGAACACCTTTGGGATGAATTCAAGTGGAGACTGTGAGCCAGACCTTTTTATCCAACATCAGTACCTAACCTCACAAATGCGCTTCTGGAAGAATGGTCAAACAATCCCATAAACACACTCCTAAACCTTCCCATAAGAGTTAAAGCTGTTATAGCTGTATAGGGTGGGCCAACTCAATATTGAACCCTACGGACTAAGACTGGGATGCCATTAAAGTTCATGTGCATGTAAGGCAGGCAAACCAATACTTTTGAAAATATAGTGTATCTGACCCCCCCGACCCCCCATCACTGTACTACTTGACCTCAAAGCAATTTAAAATGAACAGCTGTAGCTATACCCTTGATTCATATGAACTGTGAGGCTAGATCCACATCACGTGCGATTCATTCAGTGTACTAAGTGCACATGAGGTGATGTGCATTGACATGCAATTTGTATTGCGTTGTGTTGATATACATTCTTTTTTTGTATCACAGCTGGAACCAAAATACTTACGTTTTTCTTTCAATGTTTGTGACAGCACGCTGCGACGAGTTGTAACACTTTGAATTTCAAGTACATGTTCCAATTGTACCCAGCACACACCAATGCAGAGCCTTTATATAAACTTGGCCTATAAAAAAATAGTACTCAGCTTTGTCATTATGTTGGGTCTAGTTTGAGCAGTGCAGCCCAATGCATGTGATGTGAATGGGCCCTGCAACATGCAGTAGCAACAACTGTACAAAATCAGACATAAAACCAGGTCTAGCATACAGGTAACTGGACCGTTAAACAAGTAGCACAGAAGTATGTCAAAAATTAAACAGGGCATTTAACCACTTCCGAACTGCCTGTTGTAGATTTACGTCGGTCATTTGACGTTAAATAATATTGTTTCTTCAAGGGCAGGTGGTCCACTTCGCCACAAGATCACTTTTATCGGCGGCAGGAGAGGTGCCCCCTGTCGTGTCCAGGTTATCTCCGCCGCTTACCAGATCAGAGACGATCCGATTCTTTCCCCTGCTTGGCATTGATGACCCCTACTCAACTTAAAGCAATTGAATGACAGCAGCAACGTCAAACATCACTTCCCAATGCCCTTAAAAGGGACAATTTTTAAAAAAAAATAAAAAATAAAAATGAAATTTTGTAAATTTTTGTAAAATTGCTTTTAAGTGTAAATTTGTGAATTTTTTTAAACGTCGCCTATGGAGATTTTTGTTGCCATTCCAGGAGCGGGCGCAATTTTGAAGCATGACATGTTGGGTATCAGTTTACTTGGCGTAACATCATCTTTCACAATATAGAAAACAATTGGGCTAACTTTACTGTGTTCTTATTTTTTAATTTAAAAAAAAGTGTATTTTTTCCCAAAAAATTGTGTTTGTAAGACCGCTGCTTAAATACGGTGTGACATAAAGTATTGCAACGACCGCCATTTTATTCTCTAGGGTGTCTGAAAAAAATATATATAACATTTGGGGGTTCTATGTAATTTTCTAGCAAAAAAAAAAACAAACTGATTTTAACTTGTAAGCAACAGATGTCAAAAATAGGCCTGGTCCTTAAGTGGTTAAAAAATTAGATTTTTTTATTTTTTTTTTATATTGCATACTAATTCTTATCCAACAAAATCTAATACTTCACCAGGGTACTGAAATCATTTGGAAAAAGTGTAGAACTTAGTGTGGATGTGTGAAATGTCTAATCTAATGATGTTAGGTATGGTGCAACATTTTTCACGTAGAAACCATTTTTTACACTTATGACAAATGACATGTATGTAGTATTGTAGTAAAGAGTTTATCTAAACTTACTGAATAAAAAGAACCTAAGTCTAATGTAGTACTAGATTTTACATTAAAGATGTTTTATTGCATGATAATAGCTGGCATGAATTGCAACATGGTAAAGTATCACACCGTCAGTATTATATATCTTTTGGAATTACATTGCACTACATTTATTTCTGTAAAAATAAAAAAATAAAACTATTTTTAAAAAAGTTGTACTTTTTGAAAATCTGAATATTTGCACCTTTTACAACCATATGTGGAATATAAACTCAGTTTTAACATTGTTATCAGTCCTCATGCACACGGACGTTTTTACAGCTGCTTTTTTGAGCTTTTTTTGCAGCTTAAAAAGGCCTGTCTATGTTAATCTATGGCTTCATGCCCACCTAGGCGTTTTTTAGCTGCAAGTGGCATAGGCGTTTTTAAGCTGTAAAAAAAACCCAGGACCAGTGGGTTCTGAGAGACGTTTTTCAGCTGTAAAAACGCTCTAACGCTGAAAAACGCTCAAAAACGTCATTCACCAACGTTTTTTAACGTTTTTGTTCCATTGATTAAAAAAAAAAACGCTCAAAAACGCTAACGAGGAAAAACGCTCAAAAACGCTAAAAAAACGCTATTGCAAAAACGCTGAAAAAAGCTGAAAAAAGTAAAAAAAAATCACTGCAAAGATACTGGCGTTTTCATAACGTTATTTTAACAGCCTGTGTGCATGAGGACTAAGCCCCGGTTCACACAGGGGCGGCACGACTTGCAGGTCGCCTCACCGAGGCGACCTGCACACGACTTCCACAGCGACTTGCAAAACGACTTCTGTATAGAAGTCTATGCAAGTCGCCTCAAGTCACCCCCAAAGTAGTACAGGAACCTTTTTCTAAGTCAGAGCGACTTGCGTCGCTCCTATTAGAACGGTTCCATTGTACAGAAAGGGAGGCGACTTGTCAGGCGGCTAGGTCACCTGACAAGTCGCCCCTGTGTGAACCGGCACTAAAGGTAAAGAATTGTTCATAGTGATGAGTATGAGGCAGACACCAGACAAAACATGGTTTTGTTCAGAGAAGATCCTCCTTCATTTTATGAAGACTAAAACCATTATGCCGCCAACCAAGTATAGATTAGAACTGTAAAAATCCAAAACACAAATTTTGTTACTGGATGTGGAAAGTTGCATGCTTTATATACAAACATTTCAACAGTTAACCTATCTGGTTCTACAGCGAGTCTTGTGACTCCTCTGTAGAGCCTTTGCAATCCCCTTTCCTCCAATGCTTTGCTGCCAAACAAACAAAAAAATTAAGCCAAATAAATGTTAGCCTAGTTTCACACATGCGGGTCGGGGATCTCATGTAATTAGCACTACCCGCAGGCCGTAGCGCCATGTAGTTCCGTATGGTCGCGTTTTAAAAAAAGGGTTGAGGACTTTGCCCCCTTATTCCCAGCAGGTACAGGCTGCTGTACCTGCTGGGAATTTATTTATTTATTTATTATTTATTTAAATAAATGGGCTGCTGTGCTGATGCAAACGTGAGCTGCACAACCCACACAGGTATGAACCTAGCCTTATACCTTGTTGCTTTTTATCCTGCTGCTTTAGGCATAATTATTTATATTGTTTGTAATATATCATAAAGTCACTGACTTAAAATACACAAAGTAATTTTTGTGACAATTAGTCTACCTTGACTACTTGAAGGAAAACTCTATATTTGGAGTATATACAGTATGTAATTCTAATGCCGCGTACACACGAGCGGACTTTACGGCGGACTTTGCCCGGCGGACTGGATTTCGTCGGACAATTCGATGTGTGTGGGCTCCAGCGGACTTTGTTTTCTCAAAAGTTGGACGGACTTAGATTTGAAACTTGTTTAAAATTTATCCGTTGAAATCGAGTCCGGTTGAAAAGTCCGCCGTCTGTATGCTAGTTCGACGGACTAAAAAGCCACGCTAGGGTAGCTATTGGCTACTGGCTATGAACTTCCTTGTTTTAGTCCGGTCGTACGTCATCACGTACGAATTCGACGGACTTTGGTGGATTGTGTGTAGGCAAGTCCGTTCATTCAGAAAGTCCATCGTAAAGTACGTCGAAAAATCCGCCGGGCAAAGTCCGCCGTAAAGTCCGCTCGTGTGTACGCGGCATTACACAAGAGTTCTCATAATATTCTGCATATCAGTCTACATTCAGGCTCTCTTATAATACGGGAGCAATACTCTGTGTAAGAACAGAGAATTTGAAGTCAAATTAATAGCATCCCCTGCAACAGAGGTGTAGTGCTACCCCTGCTGATAGTTTGAGCCTATTTTCCCCATCTCACAACACACAAAGCCAGGCACACAGCATTTTGGCATTCTTACTCTTGCTCAATATTCAGTCTAGGGGTTTATTTTTGTGTTTTTATTGGAGAACAATGAACTTGGATAGAGTTAGGGAGCATGGGATACCTCAGAATTGTAAAACGTGAACTTGAACAACTTGAGGACCACTCAATTTCTGGCTGCCCTGCACAATTCTGGAGAACCCTGCACAAACCTGACTGCACTTACACAACTCCTGGATGTATTCCACAACTGAGAAGGGTAACAAATAATTCTGCGCTACCAAAAAAGAGGAATAAGCAGCTAACACGACCAATATGATGAAGGCATATAGTAATAAAACAGAGAATATGTGTAGCGCTAAAAGTTCAACGTAAAAACAATGTCCAACCAATGTTGAAAGGTATCAAGGAAAACCCTGGAAGAGAAGTCCTCCATGCATATAGGACTCGTAAAATGGTCGATATAATTTCAGTGACTTCGCGTGAGGAACATATCAAATATGTGACATCTGGAGTGAACACAGAAGAGACACACCACCACCGACAATAGGGAGGCTTACCAGATCACGTAGACCCAAGAGGGCATACGCCCAACTGGGTCAAATCAGGCTTGGGTGGTGGGTGATGGTAGATGTTCCAGAAGAGTAGTAGGGATGAAAGTCCAAGGGCAGACAAGATGCTAGTGGGTCCCTCGAGATGGTGTTGGAAGGCAGATGGCAGTATTGTATAATAGGAAGGAAAAAGGCCACATAGTGTGATTCCGTAAAATACGTACCAAATTTATTAAAAAAGAGATACACTCACATGAATTCCTTAAAATCAGCGCTGTAAAAGTATGGCGGCAGTGGGGTCCTAACTGACGCGTTCCGTCCTTTTAGACATCGTCTAACTGCGTGGCTGTACTGCAGAACTTCTGGCTGCACTCTCCCAGCAAAAACCCATAGAATCTCAAGCTGCCTGTGACCTGTACTTCACTCACAGTCCCAAATACCTCACTGTCAACCTTGCAACAATGGGGTCTGGTACTCACTCAGCCAACAGCAACATCAGTTGACTCCTGCCGATATCTTTCCAGGCTCTTCCTAGTGATGGAGATATAGAGGCACACCACCTCTGGACAACTTGGGTTCTCTCCTACAGCTTCCTCCCGGTTCTATCCTGTGATCTCTCTCCTGACCCTCTGGATTCTTGAGTTACTTTAATAATAGGCCTAGCCGAGGCCTCTGTTGGTTCAGGCTGGCTTCCTTCCCTGACTTCTGCCCAGGAGGGCAAGGCCCCTCAACAGTGATCTGCTCCTGCAGGCTCGCGCTGACACTGCCTCACACCCACATACTGCAGGCTACCCTTTCTGCACAGGTGGTGGAATATTTACGGGCCCACCCCCACCTTCTGGGCACACACCTTCCCAGGGATTAGTTGGAGTTGTATACATTTTCAGGCTGCAGACTCTACCCTCCCACCCACTATATTCTAGAAATCTCTAGAAAACAGGGGAAAGTAGCAGAACAGCAGCCTGTGAAACCCTGAGCAGCCCCAATTAATCAACCCCTGCTTCGCTGATTACAGTGAAACCAAAACCTAATTTGGCCTAGCAGCCTAGTCTAGCTACAGAGACTATATACTTGTTTTCATTACAGACCAGGTTTTTATAAAGACGACAGACCCCATTAGGTTCTGCCCATCCAACAGATGCAGTGGCCGTGAACTCTGAGATACTAGTTCCCCATCAGGTCTGCCTTGCCTGTGACTGACCGCTATTGGACTAAGTGGCTATGGAGTTACCCACTGCCATCTGCTGTCAATCACAGGTAAGGAGGCTCCAACAATGCTGAAAGATATATCCAGGTTTTAGAGCAGCATATGCTCCCATCCAGACAACTTTTTCATGGAAGGCCTTGCATATTTCAGCAGAACAGTGTTAAACTGCATACTGCATCTATGATAACACTGCCCCACACCCACATAATGCCCTTTCTGCACAGGTGGTGGAATATTTATGGGCCCTCCCCCCACCCTCTGGGCACACACCTTCCCAGGGATTGGCTGGAGTTCCATACATTTTCAGGCTGCAGACTCTGCCCTCCCACCCACTATGTTTTAGAAATCTCAAGAAAACAGGGGGAAGTAGCAGACCAGCAGCCTGTGAAACCTTGAGCAGCCCCAATTAATCAACCCCTGCTCCACTGATTACAGTGAAACCAAAACTAAATTTGGCCTAGCAGCCTAGTCTAGCTACAGAGACTATATACTTGTTTTCATTACAGACAGACCAGGTTTTTATAAGGAAGGCAGACCCTATTAGGTTCCACCCATCCAACAGGTACAGTGGCCCTGAACTCTGAGAGACTAGTTCCCCATCAGGTCTGCCTTGCCTGTGATAGACAGCTATTGGACTGAGAAGTGGCTATGGAGTCTGCCCACTGCTCACTTCCATCTGCTGTCAATCACAGGTAAGGAGGCTCCATCAATGCTGAAAGATCCAGGTTATAGAGCATCATATGCTCCCATCCAGACAACAACTTTTTCATGGAAGGCCTTGAATATTTCAGCAGGACAATGCTAAAATATGACTAAAGAAGACCCAGAAGTGTTGAGCAGTTAGAATAGTATATCAGGCAAGAATGGAACATTCCTCTCCCTAAACTCCAGCAACTGGTCTCCTCAGTCCCCAGACATTTACAGAGTGTAACTAAAAGAACAGTGGATGCTACACCGTGGCAAACATGCCCCAAATTTCAAAATTACCTTATTTTTTTCCCTAAAATAGTATGCTTTCTCAGTTCAAACATTCAATATAGTTTGAACTGTGAATAAAATATGGGTTTATGTGATTTGCAAATCATTGCATTCTGTTATTATTTAGATTTTACACAGCAACCCAACTTTTTTTTGGAATTGGGGTTGTAATAAAGAAAGGGGTCTGTACCAAAGACCCCTATGAAATAACAGATGCAGGTTTTGGGCTTGTCTCACCTTTCACCCTCATTTTAAGTCCCCACCCTTTTCTGCCTCCTTTATCTACACTCACTTGCAGCACAGAATGACTGGTGAGGAGCCAGCCACATAATCCATAGTAGGGTTGCACAGGGAAATGGTTCTGGGCTGGCTCTGGGACTCTTTCCAATGCATCTTTTATATTTGGATCATGTGATATGTGTTCCAGATCAGTGTTTCCCAACCTTTTTTTTCAGTCGACGCACCCTTTAAAAGTAAAAACAATCTCAAGGCACCCTTTAAAATTATGGACAGTTTCAAGGCACCCCATTCTAAAATATAAAAAACAATTCTAATAGTGTTACATAATACAGCAACATACACACGTAGGGCACCCAATATTAGAGGTGATTTAGTCTTCCAAAGCAAATACACTTTTGCACACTGGTACTGACTAGTATTCCAATGTTTCTCTTCCTCCTCAATTTCTCTCCATTACTCAGCTAATGTGACCCCAGTGCAGAGGGAGAGAGGCAGAACAGCTGAAAACTGGTTTCACCCTCTCTCCCTCCTGTTTTCTTTCAACTGCTGCAGGGAGAGGCATATAGAGCTTTTTTCCTATAATAGTCCCCCTGTCCCGCTGCACTGATCCCCCTCCCTGTCCTACCTACATTGTATTCCCTCCTGTGTGCATGACTTCCTGCAGCTCTGCTAGTTTCCTGTCTCACCAGTGGCTGCGGGCACACAGGAGCATCTGTCAGGATGGAGAGCGGTTGAAAGGGCTGGTAACCAGCCCCTTCTTTTAGTGAATGAATGGACATAGTGCGCTATCGGTTATTATCCCTCCTGTGTCCATTGTGTTTACTATGCTTCAGTCTATGAATGACTAGGAGCATCTGTCTCCTGTTCATTCATCTGCAGTGCAGCTGAGGCTACAGAGAAAGTTGAAGAGAAAAAATGAAGAATGTGTCCTTAATTTCTTTCTCTGTCTCAAAGGTGAGATGTCAGGGGTTCGTTTTGGCCCCTGATATCTCAGCAAACACCCACAAAAGCATTGTATAAAGAAATGTAAAAAATTATTTTAAAAAATGTAAAAAAAATAAATTGTAAAAAAAATATTTTAAAATATTGTAAAAAATGATTTAAACTTTTAAGAGCTCATTCACACTGTTTTTCTGGCCCATATAGTGTAAATGAGCGGTTTGCTGGAGCCGCCTGTTACTCTGAGGATGCAGCCGCTGTATGAGCACAGCCGCAAGTCCTAATTTGTCAGATGTGCAGGTACGGATGAGTGGCCCTGAATGCATACTGTCTGTTTGGGGCCGTACACCTGAATCCACACACCTGTCAAATAACAACCTGTGGCTGTGTTCGTACAGCTGCTGTGTCCCCATAGGCCACAACACCTGTACAGGCCACAGCACCTACAGTATGTGAATGAGCATGAGGAGGACATAGGATGGGGGAGATGAGAATGGAAGAGGAGGACATGGGATGGGGAGATAGGACTGGAAGAGTAGGAGGGCATGGGATGGAGGAGGTGGGACTGGAGGAGGAGGGCAACGTGGGGTGGAGGAGATGGGATTGGAGGAGGAGATGGGACTGGAGGAGGAGGGGATGGGACAAGAGGAGGAGGAGGACATGGGATGGAGGATATATTAAGCTGTAATGCCCCGTACACACGGTAGGATTTTCCAACAGAAATTGTTTGATGGGAGCTTGTTTTCGGAAATTCCGACCGTGTGTAGGATCGGACATTTTCCATCGGAATTTCTGTCACACAAAATTTGAGAGCTGGTTCTCAAATTTTCCGACAACAAAATCCGTTGTTGGAAATTCCGATCGTGTGTACACAATTCCGACGCACAAAGTTCCATGCATGCTCGGAATCAAGCAGAAGAGCCACACTGGCTATTGAACTTTATTTTTCTCGGCTCGTCGTACGTGTTGTACATCACCGCATTCTTAAAGTTCGGAATTTCCGACAAGATTTGTGTGACCGTGTGTATGCAAGACAAGTTTGAGCCAACATCCATAAGAAAAAACCCATGGATTTTGTTGTCGGAATGTCCAATCGTGTTTTGGGGCATAAGAGTGTTAAAATAAAAGTGGGGACACTGAAGGACTCGGTGGGGTGGCCAGTGGGCAGGCCCTGGGAAATGTTGGTAGTCAGGCCCAGGGGACCCAGACCTAAAGCTGTGTAAAGGGTTCCACAATTTCTGATGGCTGCTCTGGGGCCAGTAGCAAACTATAACTGATTGACACTTAGAATAGCTGTATTCAGGGCTTTTTTTCTCTGAGAATAGGTGCAGGAACTCCCCCCATTTGAGTCACCCCTTGTCTCTGCCCCCTACCCACCTCTGACCACCGTCTCTTGATTCCACCCCCTACCCATCTACCAGTACTGCCTCTTTTAGAGAATACAGAACCAAGAATCATTTTGTGGTGCTAAATCGTTTGTATGGAACATGGTAATGATAAAAAGAAAAGCAGTAAAATAGATCCCCTGCAGTCAGCAACAATAGAATCCCAGCAATAGATCCCCACAGAATAATAGATTCCCCCAGCAACAATGGACTCCACCCCAACAACAATAGCTTCCCTGCAGCAACAGTGAACCACCCACAACAAAATATCACACCCAGTAACAAAATATCCACCCCAGCAACATAAGACCCCCCAGCAACATAAGACCCCCCAGCAACAATAGATTCCCCATCAGCAACAATAGACACTCACACAAAATCATATCCCCACTAGTGACAATAGACCCCCCAGCAGACAACATCAATAGACCCTCCAGCACACCCCACACCCCATGCTATTACATACATTCAGTGCTGGAGGTGCTGGAACTGCGTTCCCCTACATTCCTACTGAAAAAAAGCCCTGGCTGTATTAAAAAAACATGATATTGCTCTATATGGCAAAGTTGTGTACTGTGACAATACAAGGTGCAAAAAGAAATAGCACCATGCTTAAACAGTAGATGCCGGAATTGGATGGGTGCTTTAAATTAAAAGGCAATGTGGTCTTCTTGGGGTGTCCATATACTGTCTTCTGATACTTCCAGCATTTTCAGCGTAGTATCATTTGCAGTGATTGCACCTCCAATGACATCCATAGTAGCTAAAACATTTTTCTCAGCCCACAAGACTCTTGTTGTCTCAATCTGAGAGTGAGACCAATGCATTACTCTTCTACAGAGAAGACAAAGGATCAAAATACTGACCATGTGCTGCTCTCAAAGAATGATAAAACATTTGCTATTTCCCACTGACCTCCACTCCCAAGCAGGTATTTTATGAGTTTACAGCAGTCAACTTTGATTTTCATGGTTTGAAGCTCAACTTCAGGTTTTTAGTAACTGCAACCTCCCATCCCTCCTAAATAACAGCTAGTATGGAAAAAAAAAAAATCAAACCTAATTAAAAGTCCATTTTACTTACCTGAAGTCACAGTCACATGGTAATCCTTCTCTCTTCTTCTGTTCACTTCCTGGAGTTCTTCCTCAGGTGTTCACATCACTGCCTGCGCAAAGTGCAATCTTCTTATTGGCGGAGGTGGCACTTCCAGTGACCTGGTCCTCTCTCATAGGCTCCAGAGACAGGAGAGCTCCAAGGAGTGGCGAGTGGACCAGTGCTCAAGAAGATAAGGAGCAGGGAAAAATTAGTTTGGTGCATTGATGAAACTGTGACTTTGATCCTTTAGACTACAAGATAGATTAGGAAGAAATGTCTGTAATCAAGCCTGAGGAGTAAGGTAACTGATGCACACTGTTTTAGTTAAATTACATTTTTGCCTGACAATGGGCTTTAAATGTCTTGTTTTTTTTTTTTTTTTTTATACTGCTGCTGCAACTGTGAGCGGTGTGCCCCAGGGTTCTGTCTTGGGGCCAATGCTGTTCAACGTTTGTAGGCAGGTACAGTCTATTTTCTCAACTGCAGGCAACGCTCATTCCTAGCGGCAATGCAGGTGGAGGAGGAAGTCGAGAGGAGCCTCTATGATCTCCTCAGTCACTGAGAGGTGGCATCCGATTGGATACTGGCATCTCATGTGACTTTGGAGGTCCATCTTGGGTCAGGCAGAGTCTATTTAAGACTCTGGCTCCCGGGTTTTGCACGCATTTTGCTTGTGGATAGAGTAAGGACAGGTCACCCAGCTCTGACAGTCCTTAGTGTCAGGGAGAGGTTCCAGATGAGTAGGGAAAGTGCAAGGACATTCAATTCTTATTGGAAGGCTCCCCGCTTGTTCCCCACCGGCCAGGCTCCATTACGCTCCTCGAAACAGAATGTGTTGGCACATCTAAGACCACTGCTACCACTCATCGCTGTACATTCTGTGATGCACCCGGTCGGGTTGTCTTCCCTGCCTGACTTGTTGTGCATTACTGAACTTCAATTTCAATACAGTTCTGTTTTCTGCAACTGGGCTCTGAGTGTTTACTGCCGCTGCACCATGTCACACCTACCCATGTTTATTGATGATATATAAAGGTTGGAATCAAGGGCTTGATTTCAGTGTTTGCAGATGATTCCAAATTATGCCGGGAAATACATTTATCACACGATATAACATCATTACAGGAGGATCTTGGTAAAATAGGAGGTTGGGCAGCTACATGGCAGTTGAGGTTCAATACTGAGAAATGTAAACTCATGCATTGTGTGCCAAAAATACACAAACAAAATACATTTTAGAAGGGAATATCCTGGGAGAATCAATGATGGAAAAGGATTTGGGGGCCTTGTAGATCACAGGCCTAGACCCCATACACACTATACAACTTTTGTTGTCTGATTTCCTTAAGACCCCTTTCACACTGAAGGCATTTTTCAGGCGCTTTAGCGCTAAAAATTGCGCCTATAAAGCGCCTGTAAAAAGCCTCAGCTGCTAGTGCTTTCACACAAAAGAAAAAAAACCCCCTCACAACAACCCCTGTGCGGAAAGGTGGGGGGGGACAGATCTCAAAAAACTTTATGATTGGACTACTACCTTTTAGTCTGTGATCAAGCTTCCAAACAAATTGCGACCCTCCTCAGAATAGACAAACAGGTTCCAAAGTGACCACGTCTTG
This sequence comes from Lithobates septentrionalis, assembly GCA_037952835.1. Classification (NCBI taxonomy): domain Eukaryota; kingdom Metazoa; phylum Chordata; class Amphibia; order Anura; family Ranidae; genus Lithobates; species Lithobates septentrionalis. Next base: position 5,973,802 of record JBBDGP010000998.1, read on the forward strand.
GAATATTGTTCTGGTTGGTGCCGTGCTGTTAGGATTAGGTCTTCAAATTGATTGATTTGTTCTACTTTCCTGAGCCACATCCCGATGGTCGGAGGTTGTAGTGTTTTCCATTTTAGTGGAATGCATGATTTGGCTGCGTCAAGGAGGTGACGAATAATTGATTTTTTGTAGGATCTCGCCAACCCAGGCGTGGAGGAGGAAGAAGGCAGGGTCACCTGGAATTTGCCTGTTCGAGAATTTCTGAATAATCTTTTTGACCTCTGACCAATGCAGGCAGCTTCTTTGTAGCGCTGTACGAGCGGTGAATACACCGCTCCTAAAGTGCCTCTGCCCATTGAAATCAATGAGCAGCGCAGCCGAACCGCCGGCAAAGTGGCGCTTTGTGGGCAGTTTCAAACCTTTTTCGGCTGCACCGAAAAGCGCTGCAAAAACTACGGTAAAGCGCCGCAAAAAATAGTGGCACTTTACCACCAACGCCCAGGCGCTGGCAGTGTGAAAGTGCCCTTAGGTTTACCAAAACCATGTGGTGCAAGGGCCTGCCTGATTGCATACAAATTGAAAACTCTTAAGGTTTGACCTCATATTATATGGTTTTGGTAAATCTGAATGAAAAAATCTACAGAAAATTGTATAGTGTGTATCCAGCTTTAGTGATAGCATGCAATGCCAAGCCACGAATATCAGCTAGAAAAATACTGTCATGCATTAAAAAGGGCATACATTGAAGAGATAAATCAATAATTCTACCCCTTTACAAAATACACTTCACTTTTGGTCATCAATCCTCAGGAAAGACATAGTTGTATTAGAAAGGGTTTAGCGAAGGGCAAAAAAATGAATAATGGGGATGGAGGACCTCAGCTATGAGGATCGATTACATAGGATCACAGTTATTCACTCTGGAAAAGAGATGCTTAAAGAGTAGCTCCTCTTTTGTTGAGAAAAAAACATTCCCCTCTGGGTGATCTGTGTACATTCCAAGGATTTTAACAAACGTTGCAGATTCCTACATTTTGTTATTCTGAAGAAATCCCTGTGTATTTGTCTGTATCCATGTGGTAAGTGAATCTAATGGGAGTGGTTTCTTAATTATCAATCCGCTGCTGCACCTGCAGAGCTCTAATGAGGAAAATTGCAGGTTCTGCATTCCTTTAGACGTGATTTCCTATTGGGAGTGTCTCACCAAAAATGACATTTGTGTTTCAGAGGTGCCTGATATCTGACTTGTATCTTAGTGCAGACTTCTGGGAAAATCAGTGAGCCAATCACACAAGCAGGAAATGATGTTTCTGGGGGACATTCTGTACACATTCTGTGTACAGAACACCTCCAGGTTACCATATTGCATTGCATTTTACAGAAAATTACAGCGCTGCAGATTGAAAAGGAAAGGTCATTTTTAATAACATTCAATTACAATATGACTTGTGTCGCAATTGTATATGCTATATTATTATTTTTTTTATTTGCTATTTGTTTTCCGTACAAAAATGGAGTTACCCTTTAAGAGGGGATGTAATAACAATGTACAAATATATTAAAGGTGACTCCAGTAGCTGTAATAACTGTTTACTCCAAAGTTCCTGAAGAAGACATGCGGCCACAATTTAAGTTAATAGAAAGGACACTTAACTTTGTATTGCAGGAAGGGTTTATTACTGTTCGAGCAGTACAAAAGTGGAATTCCCTCCCCCAGGAAGTGGTACTAGCTGAGAGAATTGACAACTTAAAAAAAAAAAAACTACTAGATGTCTTCCTCAGGAAGCAGAATATACAGGGCTATGCGAATTGTTAGAGAATAAAAATCATGCACACTCATATATGACCCCCTCTGATGATGGCCAATAGACTGAAATGCATTAGGTGACGTCGTGAGGATGCCAGCACGCTACTATACCGCGGTTCTTTTGATTTTCACAATGCTCAATGTCATCACTTGTTTGCGAGTAGCCCTTTCTAAATAAATTGAGGATTTGTTTTTGTGGGCTTCACTATATGCGCCTTCTTATTTCTTTTTATGGGATCCATCCTTCTCATTGATTGCTATTGGAGTTCATGCGGTACATTGCTGGTCTTTGAAGGCTGCAGAGGATCCTATGCCCAGAGCTCCTATTCTGAATCTGATGAGTAAGCTGCTTATGCTGCCTGTATAACATTTTGGATACATCTACTTGCCTGTTATTACTGGCTTTCTGGTAAAAAGATATGTTTGTCAGCACGGTGGTGTGTTTTGAACATACAGTGAAGTTGGTGTGAGGTTTTCTCTTTCCACGTCCATCTTTATCCACCATCTTTTCATCCATTTCTCACCTTCAGCGCTGCATTTGGACTTTACACATACAGTGGGGACAGAAAGTATTCAGACCCCCTTAAATTTTTCACTCTTTGTTATATTGCAGCCATTTGCTAAAATCATTTAAGTTCATTTTTTTCCTCATTAATGTACACACAGCACCCCATATTGACAGAAAAACACAGAATTGTTGACATTTTTGCAGATTTATTAAAAAAGAAAAACTGAAATATCACATGGTCCTAAGTATTCAGACCCTTTGCTGTGACACTCATATATTTAACTCAGGTGCTGTCCATTTCTTCTGATCATCCTTGAGATGGTTCTACGCCTTCATTTGAGTCCAGCTGTGTTTGATTATACTGATTGGACTTGATTAGGAAAGCCACACATCTGAGCTCCAGAGATGCAGTGGGGAGATAGGAGAAAGTTGTAGAAAGTCAACCATCACTACAGCCCTCCACCAGTCGGGGCTTTATGGCGGAGTGGCCAGACGGAAGCCTCTCCTCAGTGCAAGACACATAAAAGCCCACATGGAGTTTGCTAAAAAAAACAAACACCTGAAGGACTCCAAGATGGTGAGAAATAAGATTCTCTGGTCTGATGAGACCAAGATAGAACTTTTTGGCCTTAATTCTAAGCGATATGTGTGGAGAAAACCAGGGACTGCTCATCACCTGTCCAATACAGTCCCAACGGTGAAGCATGGTGGTGGCAGCATCATGCTGTGGGAGTATTTTTCAGCTGCAGGGACGGGACGACTGGTTGCAATCGAGGGAAAGATGAACACGGCCAAGTACAGGGATATCCTGGATGAAAACCTCCTCCAGAGTGCTCAGGACTTCAGACTGGGCCGAAGGTTTACCTTCCAGCAAGACAATGACCCTAAGCACACAGCTAAAATAACGAAGGAGTGGCTTCACAACAACTCCGTGACTGTTCTTGAATGGCCCAGCCAGAGCCCTGACTTAAACCCAATTGAGCAACTCTGGAGAGACCTAAAAATGGCTGTCCACCAACGTTTACCATCCAACCTGACAGAACTGGAGAGGATCTGCAGGGAGGAATGGCAGAGGATCCCCAAATCCAGGTGTGAAAAACTTGTTGCATCTTTCCAAAAAAGATTAATGGCTGTATTAGATCAAAAGGGTGCTTCTACTAAATACTGAGCAAAGGGTCTGAATATTTAGGACCATGTGATATTTCAGTTTTTCTTTTTTAATAAATCTGCAAAAATGTCAACAATTCTGTGTTTTTCTGTCAATATGGGGTGCTGTGTGTACATTAATGAGGGAAAAATGAACTTAAATGATTTTAGCAAATGGCTGCAATATAACAAAGAGTGAAAATTTTAAGGGGGTCTGAATACTTTCCTTCCCCACTGTATATAATGAACTGGATGGACCTGTATCTTTTTTCAACCTTATAAAACATGGGTGGGCAATTAATTTTCCCAATGCGGTTTTACTGCCTCTGGAATGTCCATCTGAACTGTAAAATTATAGCCGGACGAGGCGATGCAACGACCACGCCATTTTTAAACTTTAGGTGCAGAGTTTGTCAAACTCACCCAATGAGTTCAGTGGGGCCATGCTGCAACCAAACACAATGCATGGGATTGCAGAGTGGTAGTGTGACATTATATGGTTAAATTAGGTGGTGGGAAGCGACATAACACCTTCTCACCACCTACCAAATGCCCTCTAGAAAGAACTGTGACTGGAAGGAGAGCCTGAGATCGGCGCAGCAGAGATTTCTGCCCATCCTGACCTGGAGTGAAGAACAGTTGCATGGCTCCCGCGGTTTGCAGCGTGCAGGTGCTGAAACAAAAAGAACATGGCCAGCTAGCAAAGTGTCAGGAGAGTGTTGGGATGTCTCCTAGGCAATGCTCCCCCCGCCAGAACTGAGCCTACCCACTGTTCTGATCAGCTTCTTAGGCTCTCTTCTTCCAGTTCTTGCAGCTCTGCACACAAACATCTGTGATGATCTTAGTGAGAAGAAAACAGGCTGAAGGGCTTGATAGGGGTCTGGGGCGCAATTTGCCCAGGTCTGTTTTAAACTATGCCTCTACTGTGGGTAACTGCTCAAGCACTCCTAACATTTGTATTGTTTATTACAACCCCTGTTTTTTTTTGCCTGTTAACTTGCATTTAAATATGGAAATACAAATAAAGGCATATGAAAATAAAAAAAGAAGGAATGCACTGAATACTGTCGTTAAAGGTATTACCCACTTAAAGTTGTACAATACAATATTTTTCATGATACTGATACTTTTATTCCATAGAAAATGAGACCACTTCCGTGACAAAACTTGGATTGACTTACATTACAAAGACACCCCCTAGTGAAATACACACATTATTGTTTAGGTCCCAGTCACACTTCTGCACTCTTGCTGCAACACACAAAATGCCTGATGGTGTCTGTACTATCATAATACATTGACTTTTATTCTCATGTATTTTTTTCCATTATATTTATAAAAGTCCTGTTAGCACCATTTTTCCTGCATTTCGACAAAACCACATCTGCCACAGAGATGAATGAACTTGTAAAATGCACAATAACGGCAAGTACCCCATCGCCACAAAAAGTGGGCTTTAGGGCTGGTTCACAACACAAAAACACACTCCAGATCCATTCCAGATGTGTTTCTGCATGCATGTTTTTGGCACATTCCAGAGTGTTTTTGATGCATTTCCAGATGCTTTTGTTCTTTTTTTTACAGTTTTTTGTTTCAGTGTACTGGTGTCTGGTGCATTTTTGATCTGTTTTACTGCATTCCAGTACAGTCCAGTGCAGGAAAAATGCAGCATGTTCTTTTTTATTTCTCGAACTGGAAAGCCCTGGAATGGACTTCACTGGTGTGAACTATGCCATTGGAAACCATATAACCTACTTTCCATGCTTTTTTGATGCAGGAAAAAAACACACTGGACTGCATGTGGTGTGAACTGGCCCTGAAAACATAAAAAAAGGCTTGGCACTCTGTTTTAATGAAAAAAATTAAAACCCTGCTCTGGTTTATTGAAGCATACAAATGTGAAAACATTTTTATTTTGCTTAAAGGGGTTGTAAAGGCAGGTTTTTTTTATCCTAATGCATTCTATACATTAAGATTAAAAGCCTTCTATGTGTAGCAGTCCCCCTAATACTTACCTGAGGTCCCTCTCTGTTGTCCAGCGATGTCCACCAGTGTCTAAGCCGTCCGAGATTCTCCTTCCTGATTGGCTGAGACACAGCAGCGGCGCCATTGGCTTGTGCAGCTGTTAATCAAATTCAGCTAGCCAATCAGGGGAGAGAGGGGATTGGGCCCGGGCTCCGTGTCCATTCAGACACGGAGCCCTGATCCAGCCCGCCCCCTCTCTCCCCTAATTGGCTAGCTGACTTTGATTGACAAACTCAGTCAACGACCACGCCCCCTAAAACATCACAGTCCCAGCATGCCCAGGGACTGTGATGGCATAAGGGGGCGGGGTCTCCGCCTATATAAGTCACATCGGAGCGCTCAGAGAGCATTCCAGCCAGAGCGACCGTCGTGTCAACATCGGAAGAAGAGAAGAAGCCCAGAAGTCCGGGCATCCGCTGGCAAAAGAGCGGCATGAAGACAGCGGAGGAGCCGGCAGAAGAACTGCAACACCGGGAGAAGAGGCCAGAGAGAGCAGAGAAGAACCAACCAGGCGCCAGGAGAAGAGGAACCGGAGGGACCTCCGAAGTCGGAAGAAGACCCCTGAAGCCAGAAGAAGACCCCCCCCCGAGCGGTCTAATAAATTACTTTAAAAAACTGTGTAGTGTGTTTTATTATTGACACTTTTTCCCTAGGTAAATGGGTAGGGGTACCATGTACCCCATACTCATTCACATAGGGTGGGGGGCCGGGATCTGGGGGCCCTCTTATTATAGGGGGCTCCCGGATTCCGATAAGCCCCCCACCCGCAGACCCCGACAACCAACGGCCAGGGTTGTCGGGAAGAGGCCCTTGTCCTCATCAACATGGGGACAAGGTGCTTTGTGGTGGTGGGGGGGCCCCGCAGGGCGCCCCCTCCCTCAAAGCACCCATGCCCCATGTTGAGGGCATGCGGCCTGGCAGGGTTCAGGGGGGGCGCGCTCGCTCATCCCCACCCCCTTTCCTGACCGACCGGGCTGCGTGCTCGGATCGGGGTCTGGTATGGATTCTAGGGGCGACCCCACGCCGTTTTGCCGGCGTAGGGGGTTCCCTTTAAAATCCATACCAGACTTAAGGGCCTGGTATGCCCCGCGACGGGGCTCGGAAAGACCGTCGGACCAAGTCTGCTGGAAAGTCCGCTCGTGTGTACGAGGCATTAGGCTACTTTCACACTGAGGCGCTTTACAGGTGCTATAGCGCTAAAAATAGTGCCTTTCCTGTCACTCCAGTGTGAAAGCCCGAGGGATTTCACAATGGACCGGTGCGCTTGCGGGACGTAAAAAAAAGTCCTGCAAGCAGCATCTTTGAGGTGCTTTAGGAGCGGTGTATACACCGCTCCTAAAGCACCCCTGTCCATTGAAATCAATGCTGCAGTGGCGCTTTGAACCCTTTTTCGCCCGTTAGCGGGGGGTTAAAAGCGCCCCGCTAGCAGTCGAAAAGCGCAGCAAAAACGACGGCAAAAATAGCGGTGCTTTATTGCCGACGCCCGCCCCAGTGAGAAAGTGCCCCAAAAATGTATATTCTCTTTTTTATATCTCAGATATCAGATTTCATGATCTTCACTGAGAGCTTCAAAAGGCGAAGGAGTGGTCTCCTTATGATGTGTCATTAATTTTTACATTAAAAATACATATTCCGAACGGTTGGAATTTTGATTGGGATAGTTCCTATTTTTTTGATTAACGACACGTTGTAAAGCTTGTTGTGGTTCACCGAAAAATAAAGGGGAGTGCAGCTTATGTGTTTGTACGCCTGGAGTGTAGAAGGCGTATCCTGGTAAAGCCCATCTGCCCACAGCAGGCCGCTGCATGTGCTTGCCTGATGTGGCGCCATTTATACACTTTTTTTCATTTTCATTTAGTAAAACCTCCAATCTTGCATGTAATCAGTAAGACCCCTTTCACACTGAGGCGCTTTTCAGGCGCTTTCACGCTAAAAAAAAGCACCTGAAAAGCCCACGAAAACCTATTTCTATTAAAACCAATGAATGCTTTCACACTGGGGCAGTGGGCTGGCAGGGCGGTGAAAAAACGCCCCTCTCCATTGACAATAATGGAAAGCTCTTCAAAAGCGCTCAAATGTTTTACTGACAGTTTAGAAGTGCCTCAGTGTTAAATGGGCCTTACTGTGATCACATGATTGAGAACGACTCTGATTTTCTCCCAACCATCAGTGGGGACCCCAGAGACAGTTGGGATTGAAAGACAGCAGCTGTGCAAAGTGGCAGCTGCTCGCTCTCAAAGGGGGAATGGTTAATAACGTTATCCCAACATGGGAACATTCATAAATAGATATTTCGAAGGAAGGGTTAGCTGGACCTAAAAGCTAACCTCCCTCCCAAATTACATTACACTAACACCTCCAACTCAGCAGTGCAACCTACTCTGACATTTACATCCCTTCTGAAATAAATCCTTCCCCATATACTTAATTGGGCTATATATATCAAAATTCAGTATACAGCTCGATACAAACCTATAGAGAAAAAAAAAAAAAGGTATAGCTGTCCTGAATGCCCGTGTATGTGTTGGGTTTAGTACCTACACAGAAAACAAGTCTAAAAAAAATCCCACCAGTGGCCACACTGACCAATGACCGTTCCCTATTGCGTCCATTGTGATACACAGAAAACAAGTCTAAAAAAAATCCCACCAGTGGCCACACTGACGAATGACCATTCCCTATTGCGTCCATTGTGACAGCTTCTGGGGATATGTAGTGAAATCTTGGGGACTGTTACACCTATTAGTGTGGGTGACGGTAGAAGGTAATCGTAATAGAGAAGTGTAATAGGGGTGAGGGAATGGGCTAGTTCACCTTTTCATATTTATGAAAATATGCATTTAGGATTCATCAGATTAAAGGCTAATATCCTTTTTTTATTGGTAGGGAGCACATTGCAGGGATATTATTGGTCTCGCTCTACCGATCACGGTGATACCTCACATGTGTGGTTTGAACACTGACTTCATATGCGGGCGCTACTCACGTATGCGTTCCCTTCTGCATGCGAGCTTTATTTTACCTTTTATTTTTACACTGTTCTTTAAAAAAAAAAAAATAAATTGTGTCACTTTTATTCCTATTACAAGGAATGTAAAAACATCCCTTGTAATAGAAAAAAAAAGCATGACAGGACCTCTTAAATATGAGATCTGGGGTCAGAAAGACCTCAGATCTCATATTTACACTAAAATGCAATAAAAAGAAAAAATTTTGTCATTAAATTTTTTTTTTTTTAAAAATGGCCTTTTAAGAGCTATGGGCGGAACTGAACTGACGGTTCCGCCCTGCAATGTTATGGAGATTGGTGTGGGCCATCTTCCCCTCACTCGTCTCCATGCTACTGACATTAGAGGCTCCGATCGCCTCCGCCGACGGCTCCGGTAAGCGGCGGAGGGCACCGGAGCGTGGCGGAAGGGGGAGCCCTCTCCCGCATCCGATAAAAGTGATCTCGCGGTGAATCTGCCGCAGAGGCCACTATTATCGGAAACCAGACCGCCGGTCGAACAAAGGGATACCGGGGTTATGGCAGCTAGCTTCTGCCAGAACAACGATATTCCACTTCAAAGTTAGGACGTATATCGGCGTGCGGCGGTCGAGAAGTGGTTAAGACATTTTTCTTATAGCACATATCTATAGTAGGGGTTACCACCATCCCTGCTAAGTTTCATTTTATACAGTATGTCTTATTTTCAGTCTGATGTGTATTATATGTGAAGTTGCGCATCAGAGACCGGTATTGTCGTAATATTGAAGCCTATTGAGATTTCCATACATTAGAGGATTCCACCATTATTGTTAAGTTATTGATCAGTAGGTTAGCGCTGCACTTTTTTTTTTTGTGGATTGGGAACACATAACAGTGCTTAGCGGCAGACCTTTTACTGACATTTTTTTATTTTACCTCCAGTAGTTTATTGTAAATAGTAGTGTGGTGATTACCTATTATAAAGATCGGCATGTGGAATTAATAAGGATCAACAGATTTCAGTTGTGCTCCACCAGGCCGGCCCACCCCCATGGACAATGTGCCTGGCTGCTGAGTTTATCGCCCCATCCCTGCACTCAGTGCACTAACTGGCAGCAAAGATTGGCACTAATAGAAAGCACTGATAGGCAGCACTGATGGGCCCTGATTGGCAGCACTGACAGCCACTGATAGCCAGCACTGAGTGGCACCGATTGGCAGCACTGATAGGTGGCACTCAAGGGCATTGATTAGCAGCACTGATGGGCGCTGATAGGCTGGCACTGATTGGAAGCACTGGCACTGATAGGTGGCACTGATTGGAAACACTGGCACTGACACTGACAGGTGGCACTGAATGTAAACACTGATTGGCACTGATTGGAAACACTGGCATTGACAGGGGGCACTGGCAGATGGCACTGATTGGAAACACTGGCAATGGCAGGTGGCACTGATTGGAACACTGATTAGCACTGGCAGGTGGCACTGATTGACACTGGCGGGAGTTTCACACTGAGCCGATATTGACCCTTAGTAAAACTATGTGTGACACTGTCATGTAATGTAGCTTCAGGCAGAGAAAGATCAGCTGTCAAAATTCAACTGTGATGTCAGGGGTGGGTGGGAGGGACCCAGCAACTTTCAAACACCAGCCAAGGATTGGGCTGCTTAAGAAAGGGGGCAGGGCCACATACAAGTAGCGGCCCGCCCAGATCCCATCCCATTGGCTGGTGTTTGATAGCTGCTGGGTCCTGCCCACCCCCGACATCAACGCTGAATTTTGACAGCTGGTCTCTCTCTGTATTCAGTTATATAACATTACATGACAGTCAGTGTCACACACACTCAGCAGGTCTTACAAGCAGAATGATCTGCTCAGTGTGAAACTCTCACAGGCAGCAGGGACTGCACACTCATTGGATGCAGCCTTTCACAGCAGTCCCACGGGTCCCTCTTAAAATGCCACCTGGAGTCATAGGCCCACTGGGTCCCATGGTATGGCTGGCCCTGCCCTCACCCCTCTTTAACTTACCTGTGCGCTCATTCGATCCAGCTCCGTGCACGTCTGCAGCTCTTCTCCCCTCTCACTCCTGGGTCTTGCTGGCTTTTCCTGGGGGCTCCCAGTGCTGTCAATCAAAGCCAGTGACTAGGAATTTGGGGGTGGGGCCGAGTCCCGCTGTCTGTGTCAATGGATGCAGGGGACCTGTGAGACTTCCCATGGGGGCACTGGACAGAGGATGGACCAGGAGGGCCTGCAGGGGACCTAAGAAGAGGAGGTTCGTGGCCGCACTGTGCAATTCTATTGCCCAGAGCATGTAAGTATAGACATGTTTGTTATTTTTTATTTCACTTATACAATCACTTTAAGTACCCATAAAGTGTGAGACCTGACCTGGTCAAAACACATCTGTATCAACCACCTGTATTATCCCATGTGTATGGATAGTTTAGCACACTAACCAGAAATTTAACAGAGACAGGCTTAATTCATATTTTTTTAATTAAAATACTGGAAGACCTCTTTGAGTAAACCACAATGAAGAGTAGTTGTACATGTAGTAAAACATATACCATTGTATGTTTTAGGTCAGATTCTGGAGCATACAGCTGGTCAAAAATATCAACAAACTTCAAAAAAAAACAATATTACTGCGTGAGAACAACAGTCATTTCCAAGGGTCAATCCGTCTACTGGCCAAATTTGTGCTCCTGCTGCAGTTCCGTATTGCTTCTGGACATCAGTCACTTCTAGCGCCTCCAAAATTCAATCAATTGATGAACCGTCTACAGTCCACGCTATGAGAACCTTAAGCATTTGTACAGACAGCTAGCAGTCAGGACTTGATAAGAAAACAAAAATCGGCATCAGGATATAGACCATTCAAATCTGCATATATACCATTATCCCCCTGCCCCAACCACATCTGGAAAAAAAAAAAAAAAAAAAAAAAAAAAAAAATTACCTGCTGGAAGGGATTTATGACCCAGTGCAGGTATATCTGCAGCTAACAAAAAAAAAATTTTTTAACCTTCCTAAACTGATAAAATGTAAGTTTTCTAGTAACCTCTCAAGTCATTTAAAATCCTCTATGCAACATTTACTTTAATCAACTCAACCCACCATCTGCGAGTACCCATCAAAGCCACTTCAATTTGAAGCATTGACTGTAATTGGCAAGTTCAGCCTGCAATACATGTAAAAGTTAAATCTTCAATCAGTGCATTATTTAAAAAGTTAAATAATCATCTCTACTTGACAGAATCCCAAGGGTTGTTCCAACTGGTAAAGAATTATGGTAATGCTCCAAAGCTAGGTGGGGCATCAAAAGACACTGCTGGGTAGAAAGACAGAAGGTCTGCATTTGAAGACAAGGTTATCCAATGGCAATGAGATCTGTAGGCAATTCTACAGGAATATGGCATATTACCCCCTCTAAATCATCATAATCCTGGAAGAACCCAAATTAATCAAAAGGCGTACACATGACACAGCAATCCAAAACCATTTAGAATACAAAAATAATATAATTAATTCTAACACGCAAAATAGGTCTACTTTGTACAGTTTTCCAGAACACAAACACCAGGAACAAACAGTCACACAAAGACTACTTAACGGCTCTGAAATGTAAAGAAATTAATATGTGAAGATGTGATCTATGTGAAGATGCACGTTCCTGGGCCTGTAATGTCTCTGTGTTGACCATCCACTTTCTCTGATCCTCCATCAAAAAGTCTGCATTTTGTACTGCGTGACAACAGTTCTGTGAGGTTCTAAGCAGAGGGACTAGATCCAAACACCCCAGTGTGCTCTGTCCTCAAGTCCTTTTCAAAAAAAGACACCATTCACAAAGTAAAAAATCAAGGCCATGTAACATGCGTAATCTTCTTCTTTGCTTCTGTAGGTTTTACGTCACTCTGGAAGAGATAAAATTGAACAATTGTTTTACTGTTCCATACCAAATATAAAATGCCCACCAGTAGGTCATTAAAAAAAAAATCTGATAAGAGTGGGGAAGGGTTAGAACCCCTGGCAGGCTTTTTTTGCTGTCTGTGCCCCACTATGTAGTGTCATCCTCTCAATTTGTCCTGGTAACAAAGAACAATGACAAATCCAAAGTGTTATGACTGTCACCAGAAAAAAAGGTGAGAGAAAATATTCCAATGAGGACCCCCTCTTCAGGTGGCAACTGTCTAAAAGGGAAATTTCCCTCACTTAGGAGAAACTTCCTCTCACGTCCTGTTGTACCACCAGAATATCCTTCTTACAAAAATCACAGCACAAAATAGACCGCGATTTTAACCACTACCTACTTTATCCAAATGAAATAAAACATTTTTGGTTGCATGCACAGTTTAAGTTCAACAGAATTGTCTTAAATCTATATCTCGACTTGTTTCTGAGTCGGAATCCAATGTACCATCGCCTTAAAGGGATTCTTCATTTCTGTTTTCTTATTTAGCAAATCCTAGTTGTCTGGATATGATTCTAAACTGTTTTATTTCAATACTTTGAGTTCACCAATCCAGAAAAAAATGCAGAACTGGACTTCTCATTTTAATCTAACTTTCCTGATATCTATTTATGTTCACAGATTCCAATAGTACTGATACCAGTAGGCAGGGGCGTTGCTAGGTCTACAAAAGATGTGGGGCTAGAGCCCATAGCAGCGTAGTAAAGAAAGTCATACGCTTGGGCGGGCATACACATGTATATACAGTAATATATGTGTGTGTGTATATATATCCCCAGAGAGCCCCCCACTTACATCAGGATCCCCAGAGAGCCCCCTTACATCAGGGCCCCCAGAGAGCCCCCCCTTACATCAGGGTCCCCAGAAAACCCCCACTTACATCAGGGTCCCCAGAGAGCCCCCACTTACATCAGGGTCCCCTGAGAGCCCCCACTTACATCAGGGTCCCCTGAGAGCCCCCACTTACATCAGGGTCCCCTGAGAGCCTCCTCCTTACATCAGAGTCCTCAGAGAGCCTCCCCCTTTCATCAGGGTACCCCAGAGAGCCCCCCTTACATTAGGGTCCCCAAAGAGCCTTCCCCTTAAATCTGGGTCCCTAGAGAGCCTCTGCCTTAAAATCAGGGTCCCCAGATAGCCTCTCCCTTGCATCAGGGTCCCCAGAGAGCCCCCCACTTACATAAGGGTCCCCAGAGAGCCTCCCCTCCCCTTGGGGACCCCTGCAGAGACTCGGGGCTATAGCCCCAAAAGCCACCCCCTAGCAACGCCCCTGCCAGTAGGTCAGCAACAAGCAAGAAGGGCATTAGGAATAGAAGTCCCCCTTTTGGCCTAGAAGGGGTTTACTTCTAGTAGTTTTGTGTTTACCGTGTTATTTTCTCTTTGACATCCCATTCACACTTGTCATGTGACTTTGGACATCAGTCGCATGACAAGTCGTTCCCCATGTTTTCCAATGATAACTACTATTCATATATGTGTGACCTAAAGTTGCACAACTTCAAAGTAGTTTGTGCACTACTTTGGTCTGACTTTAATGCGACTTGAGGGCTGGTGACTTCAATGTTAATCCTCAAATGTTGTATGAAAGTCATCCCTGAATGTTTTACATGCAACTATGGGGTTGATTTACTAAAACCGGAGAGTGTAAAATCTGGTGCAGCTCTGCATAGAAACTAATCAGCTTCCAAGTTTTAGGGCCCTTTCACACGTGCGGACCATTCAGATCCCCCTGCCAGTTTTTTCAGCGGATCTGAACGGTCACTCCATACATCTCTATGGAGCAACGGATGTCAGCGGTGACATGTCCGCTGACATCCGACCCGCAAAATCCAGATGGATGGATGTCCTATTTTTATCCCTCTGGCGGATCGGATGAAAATGGACAGGCGGTCCGTAATCATCTGATCCCCCCATAGAGGAGAGCGGAGATCTGACAGGTCCATTCCTGCACAGTGTGCAGAGACGGACTTGTCATCCGCCAGCTCAGCGGGGATCAATGGAGCGATCCCTGCTGAGCAAGCGGATGAGTAAAAACTGACAGCCCCATGTGAAAGGGGTCACTGTCCAAGCTTAATTGAACAAGCTGATGTTAGAAGCTGACTGGCCACAATGCAGAGCTGCACTAGATTTGACACTCTCCAGCTTTAGTAAATCAACCCCAGTGGGTCTGACTTTGTAGAAGGACAACAAATCACATCCAAATGGCACCCATCCAAAGTTGCATCAATTGTTGCACCAAAGTCGCAAAATTTTGCTTTGGCGTCATACAAGTGTGAATGGAACTTGAGGATATCAAAAAAATGCTTTCACTGGGATCAAAACGTGTATACTGCGTGAAGCAAAGTATTAATTATAATTGAATCTTTCCTAAGATGCTATTTACACTTGGGCGGATTGTGATGCGTCTTTGGACATCAAAGTTGCATGACAAGTCACGCCCCATGCTTTCCAATGATATGCAATCATATATATGCGACTTATAATACTATGGTCTGACTTTCATGCAACTTAAGGGCCATAGATTTCAATGCTAACCCTCAAAAGTTGCATGAAAGTCGTACCTGAATGCTTTACATGCAAAAGTGTGTCCGATTTGCAGAGGGACAACAAGTCACGTCCATGTCGCACCCATCCAAAGTTTTGTCAAAGTTGCACTCCAAAGTCGCGCAACTTTGGAGTGGTACAAGTGTGAATGGAGCCTTAATCATGTATGCTGGTATGCAATGTTTATATTCTATGTATTTGTATGAATGTTTGCATATAGTCTACTATATGTTTCTATGTAATGTTGTTAGTATTGGAAATGGAGACAGAATAACTAAATTTTTCACCAGATGACTCAAATCTTATGCCTATTAAAATGAAATTCCAGTTTTAATAAAAGAAACACACTACTAGTATACTTTGTTCATTCAGGGAAGTCCCAATTACAACTGAATACTACTGCTATGGTTTTAAATAGGATGGAAAATGTGTTGATAGTTATAGAAAATGATGAAAACACTTGTGGCAGTTATAGAAGATGCTTTTTAAGAAAAATAAAAAAAATTTCCCTTAGTGCTAATTCGCACCAGATGCAGTTCTGTGCACTTTTTTTCTGCACTAAAAATGCCTGCAGTGTTTTCCATGTATTCCAATGTCTCTAGCTCACACCATGCAGTCAGTTTCCGGTGCAGAAAAAAAAAAAAAAAAAAAAAAAAAAAAAAAAAAAGGTCGAGCGTGCTGCATTTTTTCTGCACAAAATTGTACTGGAACCTAGCAAATTGTATCAAAAACACACTGGAACTGTGTGTGGTGTCAACTGTAAGCAAAAACTGATCCAGAGCGTATCCGTAGTACATTTTTGTGGTGTGAACTGGCCCTAAAAATGCAGGCACAGCATTTTCCATGTATTCCAATGGCTCTAGTTCACACCAATGCAGTCAGTTTCCGATGCAGAACTGACCGAAAACTGACTGCATGATGTGAACTTGAGCTATTGGAATACATGGAAAACACTGTGCATGCATTTTTAGTGCAGAAAAAAAGCGCACGGAACTTCATCTGGTGTGAAATGGCCCTTAAACTATAAATTTGACAGAACTTCCAATCTGGTCTACAAAAAATAAAAAAATAAAAAAAAAGTCTCCTGGTGGATTGGTCGAGGGTTCGTTTGCAGTTTGCAAATCCTCATCAATAAAATGACTATCTTCAAACCAGATTTTATAGAATAATTGATCCTACCCCCCATTCCCCCAAGTAAGACCTACCTATTTTTAAGTTTTTTAAATTCGCATTGTTCCCCAAAGACAGAAAAAAAAAAAAAGTTTTGTGTATAGTTTTTTTTAAAACATTTGATACCAGAACCCTTGGATATAATAGGCATTATTCAAGTTTCAATCAGCCTTCAGCTGATACAAAGTTTAAAGCCATAATTATAATTTTTTATTTAACAAACATACCTACCTGCTCTATGCAATGATTTTGCACATGGCAGCCCCGATCCTCCTCCTTCACTGGACCCAGGGCGGATATAAATCAAACATTTTTATTTTTATTATTTATTACTCAGATTTTTTTTGATTTTTATCAAATTTATTTTAATAAAATGCTTTTGGAGTAAAAATCTATCCAAAAGATAGTTTTCTATTTAAGATACATTAATAATTTAGTTTATTTAGCATGAAATGGAGCTTAGTTATGTAGCATGAGGCTGTATATTCTGCAATATTTACATTTTTGGTAAACTCATTTAATGAATCCAAGTTCTGCAAGCTGAGATAACATGCACTGCATTGATGCATTCACACAATTTTACAGTAACCATGAGATAAACCAAAGTTCAGGAATATTTCTTTATCCCATTGTTTTGCAAATCTATGTACAATACAAACTGTATAATTGAATCTGTTCTGATATCTGTTTTACTAACCTGACAGTTTATTATTCTAAATATGGAAACCTTCATTTCTTTATCGTACATCATGGGACACAGAGCCTTAAGTAATAACTTAATGGGTTATAGGCCACCTTCAGGTGATGGACACTGGTATACCCAATCCAGGAAGTTCACTCCCTATATAACCCCTCCTCCTTCCAAGAGCACATCAGTTTTTTCGCCAGTGTCTAAGGTGATGGTCACGAGTCAAGATGTGCTCTGAGGAGCTCCAGGAGGGATCCATGCTGGATTTAAATAGCCTCCATAGACCAGTTTCATCTAAAGCGGGACTGAGGCCAAAGTGGATGGTACCGTATCCGAAGCACGAGGTTTTGCCTGTAACGCCTCCCTTTGTAGGGCTGGCCCCCGGGACCCAGGGCTTAGGTCATGCTACATTACCTAAAGCTTTCCTGGTGGGGTGCTTTTACAGGTCCAAGGGAGTGAAACCCTGTTATTAAGGAACCTGGTCCTTGAAGGCTTGCTAAACGCAGCCTGCCCTGATGGGTGAAGGTTGGATTGTCTGTTAATTCAGCAAATCCTGCGGCAGGGATAAGGTAAGGGAAGAAACTTAGGAACTAAAAAGTCCACCTATGCTTTCTTCTTTAAAGGAAAAAAATGTTGCCATGCCTTAATTCTCCACTAGAGGGAGTCTATGCACATACCTTAAAGCGGGGCGCCGCCGAAAGAAAAAATTTTAAAAGTCAGCAGCTACAAATACTGCAGCTGCTGACTTTTAAAACATGGACACTTACCTGTCCAGGGCGCCCGCGATGTCGGCACCCGAGGCCGAAGCGTCTCTCCGTCCTCGGGTGCTGCCGCCTCCATCTTCGGTAAGGGAATCAGGAAATGAAGCCGTGCGGCTTCACTTCCCGGTTCCCTACTGCGCATGCGCGAGTCGCGCCGTGCAATACGAATGCTCCCTGCTGCCTCTGGGACCCGTGTGTGTTTCCCAGCAGGCAGCGGGCGGGAGCAGGAAGTGGCGTAAATAACCGCAGATTCTGCGGCTATTTATGCCGGAAGTGGGTACAGATACCTGTAATATACAGGTATCTGTACCCCCCTCCCCCCTGAAAGGTGCCAACTGTGTCACCGGAGGGGGGGAGGAATCTGATTAGTGGAAGTTCCACTTTTGGGTGGAACTCCACTTTAATCTGTTGTCTTCACTGTAAAGCTCAGTCAGCCTCTGTGTGGCCGCAGCAGCTTGTGCAGGGGGATTTTTTCAGGTAAAAGAAATCTGCCAAAATGCTTTTCTTTTTTCCCGGGGAAAGGGGGAACGTCAGCGGTGTACCCCCCTTACATTACCCCCCCCCCCGCCACGGGGGGTGCAGAGGTCCTGTAGTTACTGTTGTTTTTTCTTTTTCCTGCTGGTAACAGGGCTCTGCCTCCCAAAAAAGCCCGCGCACGAGGGCGGGAACATTTTTAAAAAATAAAACAGGGGGTGGGTTTTTGGAGGGGGCGGAGCCTAAGCGCAGCGCCGTGCAACGTCCACGAGGACGCACGGCAGGCAATGGTAATAAAAACACAGCTGGGACAGTCTCTCCTCGGCTGACGAGGAGGAAACAAGCAGTCTGCACACAGGGACACAGGAGCTGTGGGGCACGTGAGGGTTGCAACTGGCATTCCTGATACAGGAAGGACACTTTTTTCCCAGCACTAGGCTGAACTTAATAGCGGCTTTACTGTCATACCTATGTTCAGCAATTAATTGCAATTGTATAGTGCCATTGTTTTTGTGCTATGGACTATGCCTGCCAAAAAAAGACAACAAAGACCAAAAAGGTACCAAAGGTTTCACCCCCAGGCGCTAGGATCTCGAGTCACATTTCCACGCTGTCATCCTCACCTGAATTACCAATTATGGCAAGCCAGGTGGAGCCATTGGAACAAGTTGATGGTGCAACTGCTTCTCACATCTCAGCCCCTGTATACATGACTGAAGATGTCTTTTCCTCCACCTGCAGGGTCTGGAAGGAAGATTAACGGCTTTAGTCGCATCCTCCATTGAAATAGATAGGAAGCGTGCTAGATCCCCCTCCCCCGCTTCAGACCTTTTGCAAGGGGAACAGTGGGCACAGGATGAGGTGTTACCGTCAGGCGATCAGGAGGAAAGACAAATCGATGATTCCTCTGCGGAGGAAACAGTAGATGAACCTTTTTCAGCCTCACAATCTGAGAAATTGCTGATACAATCTCTAACGGAGATAGTTCGTTCTACTTTCATGCTACCCCTAACGGAGTCTCCTAAAAGGTCGGTTTCTTCCTTGGGTTCCTTAAAACCCTCACAGCCTTTGCATGTGTTTCCTGTTCATGCTTTACTAGAACAGCTTATTTTTTCTGAATGGGATCACCCAGATAAGCATTTTCTCCCTCCAAAGAGATTTTCAGTTCTCTATCCCATGGAGGTGAAATTCACCAAAAAAAGGAAAGTACCAGCAGTTGACGCTGCGATTTCCAGCGTGAATAAAAGCCTAACTTGTCCAGTAGACAATGCACAAATGCTTAAGGATCCAACAGATAAAAGGTTGGAATTCCTGTTAAAATCTACTTTTTCCTTGGCAGGTGCCATTACTCAGCCTGCAGTCGCTGCAATAGGCGTTCGTCAATCCCTAAAGGACCAATTTAAACAGGCCCTAAGGCTGGATTCACACCTATGCATTTTTACTGCTTTTCCATTTTGCAGATTTGCACTACAGAACGTGTTCCATAGGAAACCATGTTAAATGGACTATAGTGCAAATCTGCCAGATGCAAAAAGCACTAAAACTGCATAGGTGTAAATCCAGCCTTAAAGAGGTTCCTGCACAACAAGCCCAGGAATTGGCTGAACTACCAAAAGCATTATGTTTTGCATTATGCTTTGCCATAGATGCCATTAAAGATTCTTTTCACCAGGCGTCCCGCCTTATGCTTGTGCATATGCATAGAATCCTGTGGTTAAAAAATTGGCCAGCTGAAGCACCATGTAAAAACCTCCTAACTGGGTTCCCTTTTCATGGGGAGCAGCTATTTGGGGAAGATTTGGACAAATATATCCAAACAATTTCTAGTGGGAATAGTACTCTTTTGCCAGTCAAAAGAAAGTATAAACGCCCTTCACTTAAACTGGCTTTTTCCCCTGCGCCAGGGGCATCTACCTCTAGGCAGTGGCGACGGCCTCCGCCGTCAGACTCTAGGGGAAAACCTCAGGGTCAGGCCCAGACTCAAAAGAAGTCTTGGGGCCGGAAACCTGCAAAACAGAATCCTAAAGCCTCATCACGAAGAGGCAACACCCCTCACCAAGGTGGGGGGAAGACTTCTGCAGTTTTCAGAAGTTTGGCAAGAGGAAATTCAGGACAGTTGGGTCATCTCCACGGTAACACTGAGGTACAAGCTGGAATTTGGGGACTTTCCACCGTCTCGTTTCCTGAGGTTAAGCGTTCCCAAAGATCCAGAGAAAAGACAATATCTTTCTCAGGCATTAGAGCGATTAATATCTCAAGGGGTTATCATACAGATCCCCGCAAAAGAGCAATGTTTGGGGTTTTATTCAAATCTTTTTATGGTACCAAAACCAAATGGAGATGTCAGACCCATTCTAGATTCTGCGGTTCGAGTTAGAACAGCAGCATTTCCAGTTTGTAGCCTTGTCCTTCGGGCTAGCTACAGCACCCCGGGTGTTCACAAAAGTGCTGGCCCCACCTCTAGCCAGGTTAAGGGAACAGGGCATAACAGTTGTGGCGTACCTAGACGATCTATTGCTAATAGACGGTCGGTGGCTCGTTTGGAGCAAAGCGTACGCATTACAACCAGTTACCTGGAAAGTTTGGGTTGGATTCTCAACCTAGAGAAATCTTCCTCAATACCGCTAAAAAAGCTGGAGTACTTGGGTCTGATCATAGATACAGCCCAGAAAAAGGTGTTCTTGCCTCAGGCAAAGATCAACTCCATAAGAGAGCTGGTGCGGATGGTCAGGTCAAAAGGCAATCCCTCCATTCACCTTTGCATGAGGTTGCTAGGAACCATGGTGGCTTCATTCAAAGTGGTTCCCTATGCCCAGTTCCATTCAAGACTGTTGCAAAACAGTATCCTGTCTACTTGGAACAAAACAATTCAAGCTTTAGACTTGCCAATGCACTCCCCAAGAGTGTCCCAAAGCCTCACTTGGTGGGTTCTAACCCAGAATCTGCTGAAAGGAAAATCCTTCAGACCAGTTATCTGGAAAGTTAGCTATGAGTAAGCACCTGGCATAGGTGCGAAACGCGTTAGCTGATTGCCTGTACTGTCTGCCACTGTGTTTTGTATGCTCTATGTCCTTGAATTTATAATAAATCAACTTTGAACTACATTTTCCTGGAGTGCGGCTATCCGGATTTTCTTATCTACCTTCAACATCTCACCTTGTTGTGTCACTGCCGCATCACAAGCTGTCCTATTAAAGTGAATGGGACTGTCGGTGAGTCAACAGCGAGTCAGAGGAGGAGCCGCAGCAGGACAGAGTTGACAGTTGCTCTTTAAAAATTATGATTTAAAATCGAGTTGATTTAAATCAAGCCTTTTTACTAGTGATTTAAATCAAATCCACCCTGGCTGGACCCAACCCCACCGGCACTCTTGGCTCCTCCCCCCAGCTGAGTGCTCACCATAGCAAGCTGCTTGCTATTGGGGCACTTGTGCCGGCTTGCTCTAATGCTGGCTTAATGTGCCCATAAAACACACAGAGCATGGCTGCCCCCTCCCCTTGTCGACTTTGATTGACAGCAGCAGGAGCCAATGGCTGCCACTGCCATCTCTGAGCCTATGAAGAGGGAGACAGCAAAGAAAGCCTCTGCTGTAGTGCACATTTCTGGATTGAGATCAGGCTCAGGTAAATATAAGGGGAGAGGGGGAGCGCTGCACACAGAAGGTTTTTTTATCCAAATGCATAAAGTGCATTAGGGTAAAAAAAAAACAAAAAAAACCCTTCAGCCTTTAGAATAACTGTAAAGCCTAACTATCTTTCATTGTGGTTTAAATAGTTTGTTTGGACCAAGCTGGCCCAAATGAACCATTTCCTTTACTAATTGCTGTGGCCGCTGTCAGTGTTGCATAAACTGTATCCTGTCTGCTGCCAGAATAAAACTGAGTTGGCCCGAGTGCTGCTCAGCCATTCACAGGAAGTCTTGTGTTTTTAGCAATGAATGCAAGGCTTCCTCTGAGGTGGAGATTGTGATGTCATCTGCCTGCCTCTTCATCTCAGCCATTCAGAGGAAGCCATATATTCATTGATAAAAATACAAGGATTCCTGTAAATGGCTGAGAATCACTCAGCCCTTTTTGATTTTGTTGTGGCAGTAGATGGAAAAATTCCCTTCACCACTACGCTGCATACTGTACATAACTGTGCTACATACAGTTTATAAAGCACTGAGCAGCCGCAGCAGTTAGTAAAGGGAATCGTTCATTTAGGCCAGTTTGGCCCAAACTACCTATTTAAAGTGAAAGGAAAGTTGGAGTTAGGCTTTAAAGGGGTTGTAAAGGTAAATGTTTTTTCACCTTAATGCATACTATGCATTAAGGTGAAAAAACTTCCGACAATACCGCCGCCCCCAGGCCCCAGCCCCCCCCGTTTTTCTTACCTGACCCATTGAAAGTCCCGCGCTCGCTCCCGACATCCTCTTCACCGCTCAGCCTGGCCGCTGATTGGCTACAGTGGATGGATTGAAAGCAGCGCAGCCATTGGCTCGCGCTGCTGTCAATCACATCCAATGACGCGGCGCGCCAGGGGGCGGGGCTGAGTGATAAAGTGAGCGGCTATAGCCGCCGGCTGTATCACGGGAGCGGGCCCGCAAGAACTAACCACCATGCGAGGGAGCTCGCATTAATGTGGTGAGTCCTTGCGGGGAGGAGCTGAAACAGCCGCCGAGGGACCCCAGAAGAGAGGGTTCGGGGCCACTCTGTGCAAAACGAGCTGCACAGTGAAGGTAAGTATAACATGTTTGTTACTTTAAAAAAAAAAAAAAAACCTTTACAACCCCCTTAATTTGGATGTCCTACAGCGGAATAAATTCAGCTTATTTACAAATAGCACAATTGCTGCACCATACAACCTGGAAGGCTGAGGACATCTAGTGGTAAAAAATAATTACTGTGGAGGACAGTACTGAGGAGGAGGGAGTATTGCAGCCAGAGTTCTTGAAGGAGATCTCAGGTATCTATTAGGACCCCTAATGTAACCTTTGCACTCTGTTGAAGCTGATTGAGCAGACTGTGCTTGATCAGCTTCTTCCCTCGCCAGAGCTGCCATGGTTTGACAGCTCTGACCCCATAAAAGGCCCACCAGCTTAGCAATTGGGCTCATACTACCCAGCAGAGATCAGCGTATAACACTCAATATCCTGACACCCGCTATTGAGGTCTCGGGCACTCAGGAGGGACAGCTGAGCTCAGGATATGACGGGGTGGAGTAACCTACCTCTACATGTAAAGGCGAATCCCTTCTACAAGTATGTTGGCAGTGGGGAGAAATTTTTTTTTGTCTGTTTACATGATGGCTGCACCCAATGTGTTAGTTAGGTTGATGGCGGCAAAGGGTTAAACAGTACCGCTGCACATAAATCTAAAAGCATTTCACTTGTGCCAATGCTTGGAATTTTCCTTGAATAATCACACAGGTACTAAAAAACAGCTTGCACATTATACAGCTTTGCACGAAAAGTGAAAGACAGCATAAACTTTTTGAATAATGGGGCCAACCTATGGAGACTTGCTTTTAAAAAGGTGAAAATCTTGAGAATGCACGACTTTGGCATGGATTAAAGCGGAGTTCCACCCTAAAGTGGAACTTCCGCTCATCGGATTCCTCCCCCCTCCGGTGTCACAATTGGCACCTTTCAGGGGGGAGGGGGGTGCAGATACCTGTATAATACAGGTATCTGCACCCACTTCCGGGTATAGCTAGCCGCAGCTAGCCGCAGACTCCCTGCCCACCCCCGTTGTGTTGTGGGAAATACACAGTTCCCACAACACAACGGGGACCAGTGTAGACGCGCAGCGCGACTCGCGCATGCACAGTAGGGAACCGGGCAGTGAAGCCGCAACGCTTCACTTCCCGATTCCCTCAGTGAGAATGGCGGCAGCAGCACCCGAGCATCGAAGGACGGTTCGGTTTCGGGTGCCGACATCGCTGGACCCCGGGACAGGTAAGTGTCCTTATTTTAAAAGTCAGCAGCTGCAGTATTTGCAGCTGCTGACATCTAAAAAAAATTTTTTTCGTGAAACTCCGCTTTAAATTGGTTGTAAAGGCAGAATGTTTTTTATCTTAATGCATTCAAAAGATGTTTGGCGCAAAAAACAACACGGCACATCAAAAGAACACCATACCCACTGTGAAGCATGGTGGTGGCCGCATCATCCTTTGTAGCTGTTGTTCTTCAGCTGGAACAGGGGCCTTACTTGAGGTAGACGGAATTATGAACAGTTCCAAATAGCAGTCAATATTGGCACAAAACCTTCAGGCTTCTGCTAGAAAGCTGAACATGAACAGGAACTTCATCTTTCAGCATGACAAAGACCCAAACCATACATCCAAATCAACAAAGGAATGGCTTCACCAGAGGAAGATTAAAGTTTTGGAATGGCCCAGCCAGAGCCCAGACCTGAATCCAATTGAAAATCTGTGCACAGGAGATGCCCTCGCAATCTGACAGATTTGGAGTGTTTTTGCAAACTGGGCAAATATTGCCAAGTCAAGATGTGCCATGCTGACAGACTCATACCCAAAAACACTGAGTGCTGTAATAAAATCAAAAGGTGCTCCAACAAAAGTATTAGTTTAAGGGTGTGCACACTTATGCAACCATATTATTTTAGTTTTTTTATTTTTACTTCCCTCCACCTAAAAGATTTTAGATTTTTTTTATTTAACGGAGTTGTACAGTTTATAGGTCACATTGAAAGGTGGAAAAAGTTCTGAAATGATTTATCTTTGTATCTTTTTTTTACATCACAGAAACCTGACATTTTATATCCACTGTATAACATGTTTGTTATTTTGAAAGAAAAAAAAAAAATAGGATTTTTAAAACAGCTTAACTGTAAAATCTGTTTCTTTGAAGTACATCACGGGACACAGAGCTATAGTAGTTACTATGTGGGTTATAGGCACCTTCAGGTGATGGACACTGGCAGACCCCAAGACAAGAAGTCCACTCTCTATATAACCCCTCCCCCACTACTGGAAGTACCTCAGTTTTGTAGCAAAGCAATACACATGTATACCAAAAAGAAGGGAGGGACCTCTGTGTCTCATGATGTACTTCAAAGAAAAGGATTTTACAGGTAAGCTGTTTTAAAAATCCTATTTTCTTATGGTACATCACGGGACACAGAGCCATAGTAGTTACTATGTGGGATGTCCCATAGCAATGCCAACTGAAGGGAGGGAGACACAACAAAAGTAGGGCACTAAGACTAGAGGACTTATACTGCAGCCTGCAGTACACTGTGCCCAAAGACGATATCCTCATGACCTTTTACATCTATTTGATAGAACCTGGTAAATGTATGGACTGAAGACCAAGTTGCAGCCTTGCAGATTTGAGCCATGGAGGCTTGGTGATGCACTGCCCAGGAAGCACTAAAAGCCTTGGTGGAGTGCGCTTTAATATAAAAAGGTGGAATTTTCCTCTTTAAACCATAAGCTTGAACAATCACTTGACAAATTCATTTAGAAATAGTAGATTTCAACGCTACCTGTCCTCTCTTAGGGCCTTCTGGCAACACAAACAAAACATCTGTTTTACGAATCTGAGCGGTCACCTTCGAATTAGGATGAGGACGCAATACAACCTTATCCTTATGAATAATCAAATATGGCTCTTTACAAGAAAAAGCAGCCAACCCTGATACTCTTCTTGCAGAAGATATGGCAACCAAAAAAGCAAATTTCCTTGTCAAAAGGACCAAGGGAATATCTCGTATCAGCTCAAAAGGCTGGTTCTGTAATGCCAACAGGACTAAATTCAAGTCCCAAAGGTTCAGGGGTGACCTAACTAGAGGATTAATCCGCGTTACACCCTGAATAAAGCTACGAACCAGAGAGTGTGAAGCAAGTGGTCGTTGAAAAAACACTGATAAGGCCGACACCTTGCCTTTGATAGTACTCAAGGCCAGCTTAATTTCTAATCCCATCTGTAGAAATTCAAGGATCCTACCATCGACATATATCCTGGGGTGCCAACCCCTGGATTCACACCAGGAGACATATGCCTCTCAGACTCTATAGTATATGAGTCTGGAGGCCGGCTTCCTAGCATTAACCAAAGTAGAAACGACTGAACCTGACAGCCCACGGTCTTTCAGAATGTGGGTCTCAATAGCCAAACCGTTAAATTTGTCTTCTGCCCAGGATAGGATATGATTTACCTCTCTCTGAGCCGCACGACTTCTCGTGCCCCCTTGGTGATCGATATAGGCCACTGTTGTGGCATTGTCGGATTGGATCCTGACAGGACAATTCCGTAATCTGAGCGTCCAGGCCATCAGGGCCAGGCGTGCTGCCCGAATCTCTAGAATATTGATGAGCAAGGTCATTTCTGTTTTGGACCATTTCCCTTGGACAGATGCTTCTTCCAGGACTGCTCCCCAGCCCAGAAGGCTGGCATCTGTCGTTTCCTTCCTACCAATTACCTGGAAGGTGGTCTTTCCTTTCTGAAGATTCTTGGATATCAACCAACTGAGGCTTTGATGCACTTTGGGGTAAACACATTGGGAAGTCTAGAGCTTGGACTTTCTTGTTCCAAGTTGACAGGATACTGTTTTGCAGCGGTCTCGAATGAAACTGCGGATAAGGAACGGCCTCGAACGAAGCTACCATCTTTCCCAACAATCTCATGCAAAGTCAAATAGAAAGATTCTTCTTTGCTTTGACCACCTGAATCAGTTCCCTTATGGAACTGATCTTTGCCTGGGGCAAAAACACCCTCTTCTGAGCTGTATCTATGATCAGGCCCAAGTACTGCAATCTCCTTGATGGTTTTAAGGAGGATTTCTCTAGGTTGAGAATCCAACCTAGGTATTCCAGGTAGCTAACTGTGGTGACCAAACTCTGGTTTAAGCAGGCTACCGACTGATCTATCAAGAGTAGATCATCTAAATAAGCTAGAATCGTTAAACCCTTAACCCCCTAATCTGGCTAAAGGAAAATAGGTACATGTAGATAAGCATCCTTGATTCCGACTGACGCTAGCAGTTCTCCACCTTGTAGAATGGAGACCACTGATCGGATTGACTCCATGCAAAAAGAGCGGATATTCAAAAACCGGTTTAGATCTTTGCGATTTAAAATGGGTCTGACATCCCCGTTTGGTTTTGGTACCGTAAAAAGGTTTGAATAAAACCCTAACCCTCGCTCTTCCATGGGGACCACCGATATCACTTTTTGAGACAAGAGATGATCCAAAGCCAGAAAGAGAGACTTCTTTTTTTCTGGGTCTCTGGGAACATTTGATCTGAGAAAAGGAGGAGACGGGAACTCTCGCAACTCTAGCCTGTACCCTAGAGATATTGAGGAAGCCACCCATTTGTCTCAACACTGTTCCTGCCAGATCCTTGAGAACTGCAGAAGTCTTCCCCCCACTCAAGCGAGCGGGGGCACCCCTTCATAAGGAGGTTTTAGCATTTTGTTTAGTGGGTTTCCTCCCCCAGGGCCTCTTTTGATTATGAGGTTGACCCTGAGGTTTACCTCTTGAACTTGACGGTGGAAGCCGTCGTGACTGCCTGGAGGCAGATGCTCCTGGCACTGGAGAAGAAGCTAGTTTAAAAGAAAAATGCTTAAACTTCTTCTTAACTGGTAAAAGGGAACTTTTTCCATTAGAAATTCTTTGGATGTATTTATCCAGATCGTCTCCAAATAACCGTTCACCATAAAATGGAAACTAGCCAAGAGCTTTTTGCATGGCGCTTCGGCTGACCAATTTTTCAACCATAGAACTCTACGCACATGTACCAGCCCGAGCATAAGCCGTGAGGCTTGGAGAATAGAATCTTTCATAGCATCTACTGTAAAACATAACGCCTCTGATATCCTGGCCAAATCTTGGGCCTGCTGATCAGGAATAATCTTGAGCACCTCTTTAAACTGGTCTTTTAAGGACTGACATACCCTGATCGCTGCCAGCGTAGGTTGAACCACTGAACCTGCCAGAGAAATATTGTTTTTAAATAGGAATTCCAACTTCTTATCTGTTGGATCCTTCAGCATTTGATCATTGTCTACAGGACAAGTCAAGTTTTTGTTAACAGTGTCACACGTATAGCAGCGTCAATTGCTGGAATCCCCCATTTCTTATTAAACTCTTCCTCCATAGGATAAAGTGTTGAAAACTTTTTTGGAGGAAAAAAGGGTTTATCTGGGTGCTCCCACTCAGAATACATAACCTTTTTCAGTAATGAATGGATAGGAAAAGCATGAATAGGCTGGGGAGGCTTTAGTGAACCCAAACAGGAAGTGGGCTCTTCGACTGACTCCGCTACTGGCAGCAAAAATGTGGAACGGACCAATTCAGTGAGAGATTGTACCAACAACCTTTCTTGTGAACCCGATCCTTCCATATTAGACTGTTCAGAAGAGGAGTCATCAGCCTCTTCCTGGTCCCCTGAGAGAAAAAGCGTCATCTCTCGCCCTCTGTTCCTCAGTTTGAGGGTCCTGGGTAATAGACAGGGACCTTTTGCGCTCAGTCCCACTCTGGGATGCGATTTAGGCAACACTTTTTTGTTCCAAGCCTAAAATGGTTGAGGAAAAAACCTCTTCAGTAATATAAACAGGGGCTGCAGTGCTAAAAGCAACTGCAACACCCAACCTCCCTGATAGTTCACTCTGACCAGCCATATCACTCTCAGGGGAGGATGCCATCTTGTTTTAGATGGTTTTAGGCTTCCTAGTGGCTGTAGAAGTCTTTCTAGAACCCTTTTTTGAGGTGTTTTTACTCCCCCTTCGGACCATAGCCCGATGCACAAAGCAGAGGTACTACCAGAAGGAAGGCATCCACTGCTTGAGCTATTAATGTTCAGCCTGATGCAATAATAAATGTGTCAAATGGAATGCCTGTGTCACCAAACCGCTTTCATGCCCCTCTTGCTCGTGTCCCTCCGTCAGCTTGCAGCAGTAAAAATTGTGCTTTAAAACACACATTCCCGCGATGGAGGACGCCAATGCCGCGCTAAGCCCTGCCCCCCTCCGTCGCCTTCGCCCCCCCTCTCTTTTTTAAAAAAGAGCTCTCCCGGCGTGCCGATCTTTTTTTTCCCGTTTTTCTGGGGGAGGGGGAGGTCTGTTGAGGAGGAAAACCCCCCCCAGACTTACCGGAGGTCTGCTGTTGGCTGGAGAGAAAAGAAGCCTGCTACTCTGGACACATCGTGATCTTTTGAGGAAGCATGAGAAGGTATGTGCTCCATACAGCCCCCAGTAGTGACACATAGGAATGGCAACATTTACTAATCTAAAGGAAACATTCATAAGAAAATTCAAAAATTTCCTTAGAAAACTCCTTACCTTTCCCGCCGCAGGGTTTTCTGTGGTAAAACCAACAGACCCAATCTTCACCCTTCACGGTGGGTTCCGTTAATAAACCTTCAGGAGCTGGGGTCCCTCAGGGAACCCACAATCCTGGGCCTGTAATAGCACCTCCGCCAGTAAAACTTTATGGCCTCAATACCAAAAGTACTGGATCCTGGGGTCCAGCTCTCTAAAAAGAGAAGCGTTTACAGGCAAAACCTCGTTTCTTCGGACACAAGCCCGGGTACCATTCAATTCTGCCTAAAAGACACTTTGAATGGATCCGGCTGCATAGCTAGCCCCAGCAAGAATTGCTCCAGTGGAGCTCAGCACATCTTCATTCGTGACCAACACCTTAGACACTGGCAAAAAAACAGAGGTACTCCCAGTGGTGGGAGAGGTTATATAGGGAGTGGACTTCTTGTCTTAGGGTGTGCCAGTGTCCATCACCTGAAGGTGTCCTATAACCCACATAGTAACTACTATGGCTCAGTGTTCCGTGATGTACGATAAGAAAAACAAGACTTTAGTATCCCTTTAACCACTTACTGAACCGCCCACCATACATATACTGTGGCAGGGCGGCCCGGCTGCGCAAAATAACGTACCTGTACGTGATTTAGACCATGCGGTGTAAGGGATGTGTGCGCTCCTGCTGTGATTGGACACAGCAGGAGCAAAATCAGTGGGTCTGGCGGCCACTGCGACCCGCCAATCGTTCTGTAATGAGACGGATGTAAGCAAACTGCTGATCTGTCAGGGAGGAAAGGAGAGATCTTTGTGTTTCAGCTAGGCTGAAACACGATCTCTCTTTTCCTTAAGTCTGTCCCTCCCCCACACAGTTAGAAAACACCTCCCCTAGGACACACTTAATCCCTTGATAGCCCCCGGTGTTAACCCCTTCCCTGCCAGTGTCATTTATACCGTGACAGTGCTTTTTTTTTTTTTTTTTTAGCACTGATCACAGTATTGGTGTCACTGGTCCCCAAAAAGTGTCACTTTGTGTCCAATTTGTCCCTTGCAATGTCGCAGTCCTGCTAAAAAAAAATAAAAAAAAATAAATAAAAATAAAAATAAAAAAATCGCTGATCACCGCTATTACTAGTAAAAAAAACAAAACAAAAAAAGTCCCTAAATCTATCCCATAGTTTTTGGACGCTATAACTTTTGCGCAAACCAATCAATATACGCTTATTGGGATTTTTTTTTTATCAAAAATATGTAGCAGAATACACATTGGCCTAAATTGATGAAGAAATTAGATTTTTAAAATTTTTTTATTGTAAATGTTTTATAGCAGGAAGTGAAAAATATTGTTATTTTTTATTCAAAATTGTTGTTATTTTTTTATAGTGCAAAAAGTTAAAAATAAATAAATAAATATCGCAGAAGTGATCAAATACCACCAAAAGAAAGCTCTATTTGTGGAAAAAAAAAAAAAGGACATAAATTGTATTTGGGTACAACGTCTCATGACTGCGCAATTGTCAGTTAAAGTAACGCAGTGCCATATCGCAAAAAATGGCCTGGTCATGAAGTGGGTAAAACCTTCCGGAGCTGAAGTGGTTAAGCATTTGAATATCAAGCATGACATCTGCACACATGGGCCTGTACCTCGCCATAGACTGTGAACCTTCAATAATGGCAGCTGCCACATTTATTTTTTCAGAAGTTTCTTTTAAAGTCACATATTTGCTACTAACCATGAAGCATTAAAGCGTTTGTTAACCCAAAAAAACAAGCAACTTGATCCTGTTCCCTTAAAGCATGTTACACAGCACAGCGCTTGTGCTGTGTCATTTGGCCACCTGTATACCCTAAAAAACCTGGCTGATCCTGCCTGGCTATACCTCCCCTCTGCAAACAGACCACAATAATCATGGCTGCTGAGCCCTGACATTGTGGTCTATTTGCGTGATTCCGTCAGCCGCAGCTCTCCTGTCTGCAGCTCTCCCTGTGTCCTCTGTCTTCCTCCCCCCTCCCCTCTCTGCTCCTCTCGTATCTATACATAAATCATCTCATCTCCTCTGTAGCATTAGGACATCTGTCCCTGTGCCTGTGTAATGTAAAAACTCAGTCGATCTGTACCTGTATAAACGACTCCCACCGCTCATCTGACGTCTCAATTAGTTGTCGGCTCTCTCTCCCCCTCCTCCACCAGCTGACAGCAGGATGGCTCGGCCCCACCCACTTCAGCTCTGAGCTGGAGAAACAAGGGAGCTGATATGTCAGCTGAGTGCCCAGCTTATACAGGTACAGATCGGCAGTTTTTTTTACATTACACAGAGACAAATGTTATTATGATACAGAGGGGATAAGACTATGTTAGTACAGTGGGTTAACAACCACTTTAAGCTTTGTTTAACAAAAAGTTTAAGACAGGTGTGAAAAAATGCTGTACATTAAGAATGCCTTCAAGAACAGAAGTGTTAATAGTTTTTATCAATTAACAAAATGGAAAGTAAATGAACAGAAGAGAAATGAAGTCCAAATCAAATCAATATTTGGTGTGACCATCATTTGCCTTCAAAACAGCATCAATTCTTCTAGGTACACTTGTATACAGTTTTTGTAGGAACCTGGCAGGTAGGTTGTTCCGAACATCTTGTTGAACTAACAGATCTTCTGTGGATGTAGGCTGCCTCAAATCTTTCTGTCTCTTCATGTAATCCCAGACAGACTCGGTGACGTTGAGATCAGGGCTCTGTGGGGGTCAAACCAACTATTCCAGGACTTCTTGTTTTTCTTTATGCTGAAGATATTTCTTAATGACATTGGCTGTATCTTTGGAGTCGTCCTGCTGCAGAATAAATTTAGGGCCAATCACTCACCTCCCTCAACGTTGCCCATTACTTTGTGCTTCTTCAAAAGAGCTTGAACAGCACGTCTTGAAACCCCAGTCTGCTTTGAATGCTTTGTGTCTTGTTGCAGTGCTAAGTCTTGCCATGGTGTATGACCTTTGACATGAAACTGTCTTCTACAACCTCACCTTAGCAGCTGAGTTTGGCTGTTCCTCACCCAGTTTTAAGCCTACACCTGACTCTAATCCCACAAAATCCCTGACTTTGTGCAAGTGGTCAATTGTAAGAATTGATGCTGGTTTGAAGCCAAAAAGGTAGTTGCACCAAATATTGATTTGATTTGGATTTTTCTTCTGTCACTCACTTTGCATTTTGAAGGCATTCTTACTTTACAACATTTTTTCACACCTGCCTAAAACTTCTGCACAGAACTGCACATATTAGAATAGAAATTTTAGTTGCCAGAGCAAAAAAATATATGTCTTAAAATAAAACAAAATAAGTTTACCTATTGCAATCAAAACCAAGAACTCATGTACTTACTGTCACATCAGAGTCCTCCTTTGGAGCAGCTCTTTTTATTTTTACAGCACTTGCAGGTGTTTCGGTTTTTACTTTGCCTGTTGATGCATTGGTTCCTGGGCTTCTGGCCTGCTGTCCATTGTTACCAGTGTTGACTGCTTTGGCAGAAGGAGAAAAAAGTTTGGACACTGGGCTGGTTGGCTGTTCTGTTCGGATAGTACTGTTTGCTTTTTCCATATGCAAGGGATCAAGTGTCTGAACTGTGTCTCCATTTTCTGTCTTTTTCACTTTTATGCTCGTGTTAGTAGAGCTTCCATCGAACACTATGAGAGGTCGTTTTCTTCCACTCTCTGTACTGCAACTTAAAAAAAATATATATATGTCAATGAATGTGGAAAAGGTTGCTGACCCCTGCTATAGAGGTATGTCACTTGGGTGACAGCTCTGAGTCTGCTGGGGCAGCTGACAAGGAAGGAAGGAAGGAAAGGAAATCTTACAAGAATGCAGAAAATACATTAAATATACATCATATATTATTGGAAAATTGTTGTTGAAATAGTCTGATGACAAAAGACCCTTCTCATCACCAAATGTTTTCTTATTGATCTCCAGTTGCCATTACTTGTGTGTCTTCTATTTTGGGACAAATGAGTGGATGTGCGCACTTTTCATTTTCCTCTACACTCTCAGTTTTATCTTTAAGTTTTATTATTATTATTATTATATCATTATCTAACTTTTGTTTCTTACAGGCATTAGATAACTGGCATACTGATCAACAACAGAGCATCATACTTAAGTTTTTTTTCACACTTATAGTAGTACTGCTAATAAAAAGTTAACTCATTATTTATTATATAGAACAGCCCCAATTTTAGACCTTGGATCACCTCCAAATTCTGCACTTTCAGACCTCAGATCAGCCCCAATGCATGTGCTATCAGACCTTAGATCAGCCACGACGCATGTGCTATGAGACCTCAGATCAGCATCAATGCATATACTATCAGACTTCACATCAGCCCCAATGAATGTTCTATTAGATCTCAGATCAGCCCCAATGCATGTGCTATTAGACCTCAGATCAGCCCCAATGCATGTGCTATTAGACCTCAGATCAGCCCCATCTACGGAGCTGTCCATAATAACCAATAGCAGCGGGTGTCAGCTAAACTACAAGAGGTAATGGGAATTAGCAACCAAAACCACATTTTTTTGCAATGCATTTTCAATGTTGTACGCATGCACATTTTTTTAGCTGCTATGGACAACTGTGTCATTCACACAGAAGACACAAAAACAAACAAACTGGAAGCCGATTGGTTTCTATGCAGAGCTGCACCAGATTTTGCACTCTCCAGTTTTAGTAAATCAACCCCAATGTGTCCTGGCAACCTAAAAACAGCACTCCACATGGTAGTTTTAAACTACTGAAAATTAGGCCTTAAGGGTATTTGTTTTGGCCTGTGCAAAATCTCTGTAAACAGCTGTTGCTAAACCTGGGCATACAGAACTTGAGTGCTTCTGAGTATAATGTGAATGAAGGAATCTCTATTGTCGGCTATTGTATTTAGGCAGGCCCAACGCCCACATCCGCCACAGGGCTAAGTGAGAGAAATAAAGCCCTGTATGGCCAGTCTTAGGGACAAAAATTTACAAAAACCACAAAGTTACACAGGCAAAGCAAACACCCCCAGATCTAATTTTAGAGTGGAGAGGTATTGCCACAAAAGTTTAACTAACAATTAACAAATTAACGAGTATCATCATCCTAGAGTAATGAAGCTGGAAGGGGAAGGGAAGAATATAACAAGGGCTACTCCAAACAAACCCTACCTCCCCATACAGAAGTATATGGACTCCCCCCCCCCCCCCTTTTTCCTCCTCCTTTCCCTTCCCACTCTACCTTCCCTTGTGTTCCTTCCCCCCTCCCCTATTTTCCTTCCCCCCCCCCCCCCCCCATCTCTCTCTCCCCTCCTCTCCTCCCATCTCTTCATTCCTTCTCTTTTTGTTCCCACGGTTTTCCCTTCCCCCTTTTTTCCTCCTTTCTTTCTTTTCCTTTCTCCTCTCATTTCTTTCTTCCCCCATCCCCCCTCCCCCACCTCTCTGTTCCCTCTTCCACACACTATGGCGGTATACATCTCAATATATTTTATATCCCAACCAATACTTATTACATATCTCTTTACACCAGCCGGTCTTGTTAACCCCCCGTGCTCGCCCCCAGGGGTAATACCCGAACTGGGCATTAACCACTTCAGCCCCGGAAGGATTTACCCCCTTCCTGACCAGAGCACTTTTTACAATTTGGCACTGCGTCGCTTTAACTGACAATTGCGCGGTCATGCAATGCTGTACCCAAACGAAATTTGCGTCCTTTTCTTCCCACAAATAGAGCTTTCTTTTGATGGTATTTGATCACCTCTGCGGTTTTTATTTTTTGCGCTATAAACAGAAAAAGACCGAAAATTTTGAAAAAAAATTATATTTTCTACTCTTTGTTATAAAAAAAATCCAATAAACTCAATTTCAGTCATACATTTAGGCCAAAATTTATTCGGCCACATGTCCTTGGTAAAAAAAAAAAAAAAAAAAAAATGTCAATAAGCGTATATTTATTGGTTTGCGCAAAAGTTATAGCGTCTACGAGCTAGGGTACATTTTCTGGAATTTATACAGCTTTTAGTTTATGACTGCCTATCTCATTTCTTGAGGTGCTAAAATGGCAGGGCAGTACAAAACCCCCTCAAATGACCCCATTTTGGAAAGTAGACACCCCAAGGAAATTGCTGAGAGGCATGTTGAGCCCATTGAATATTAATTTTTTTGTCCCAAGTGATTGAATAATGACAAAAAAAAAAAAAAATTACAAAAAGTTGTCACTAAATGATATATTGCTCACACAGGCCATGGGCATACCGTATATACTCGAGTATAAGTCGAATTTTTCAGCACATTTTTTTGTGCTGAAAGTGCCCCCCTCGACTTATACTCGAGTCAAGCATTTTTCTGCAGCAAAAAATTTCATTTTCCGAACCGACTTTGGGGCCCCATATCTCAGGGCCACTTAGTGCTAGGAACCCCAAATTTGGTATGTAAACCCAGTGGACCTAGTACCACAACATATCCAAAGCTGAAGTTCCTAGCACTAAGTGGCCCCGAGATACGGGGCCCCAAAATCGGTCCGGAAAGTGTCATTCTCTGCTGCAGAAAAGTGCTTGACATTTTCTGAACCGACTTTGGGGCCCCATATCTCAGGGCCACTTAGTGCTAGGAACCCCAAATGTGGTGTGCAAACCCAGTGGAACTGGTACCATAACATATCCAAAGTTTGGGTTCCTAGCACCAAGTGGCCCTGAGATACGGAGCCCCAAAACTGGTTCGGAAAATGTCATTCTCTGCTGCAGAAAAGTGCTTGACATTTTCTGAACTGATTTTTGGGGCCCTGTATCTCGTGGCCACTTGGTGCTAGAAACCCCAGCTTTGGAAATGTTATGGTGCTAGTTCCACTGGGTTTGCACACCACATTTGGGATTCTTAGCACTAAGTGGCCCCGAGATACGGGGCCCCAAATTCGGTCAACTGTGTCTATCTGCAGCAATGTCATTTCGGGACCCTTTGGGTTCAGAGACCCCAAATTTTGGCTGCAGCTAGGGGGCATCTAGGAACCCTTAACTACCGAGTTTGAAGTTCAGGGGACCTATGGCTGCAAATAGGCACAGTGAGGCATGCAAATGGGCACAGTGATGCTGCAAATGGGCATTGTTGACCCTCTTTTCCACTTACAGTAGCTGTGCATTTCTCACCCTCGTCTTATACTCGGGTCAATAAGTTTTTCCCATTTTTTTTGTGGTAAATTAGGGCCTCGACTTATACTCGGAACGACTTATACTCGAGTATATACGGTATGTGGAATTGCACCCCAAAATACATTCAGCTGCTTCTCCTGAGTACGGGGATACCACATGTGTGGCACTTTTTGGGAGCCTAGCCGTGTACGGGGCCCCGAAAACCAATCACCGCCATCAGGATTTCTAAGGGCGTAAATTTGATTTCACTCTTCACTGCCTATCACAGTTTCGGAGGCCATGGAATGCCCAGGTGGCACAAACCCCCCCAAAATGACCCCATTTTGGAAAGTAGACACCCCAAGCTATTTGCTGAAAGGCATGGTGAGTATTTTGCAGCTCTCATTTGTTTTTGAAAATGAAGAAAGACAAGAAAAAACATTTTTTTTTTCTTTTTTCAATTTTCAAAACTTTGTGACAAAAAGTGAGGTCTGCAAAATACTCACCATACCTCTCAGCAAATAGCTTGGGGTGTCTACTTTCCAAAATAGGGTCATTGGGGGGGGGGGGGGGGGGGTTGTGTCACCTGGGCATTCCATGGCCTCCGAAACTGTGATAGGCAGTGAAGAGTGAAATCAAAAATTTATGCCCTTAGAAAGCCTGAAGGCGGTGCTTGGTTTTCGGGGTCCCGTACGCAGCTAGGCTCCGAAAAAGTCCCACACATGTGGTATCCCCGTACTCAGGAGAAGCAACAAAATGTATTTTGGGGTGTAATTTCACATATTCCCATGGCATGTTTGAGCAATATATCATTTAGTGACAACTTTGTGCAAAAAAAAAAAAAAAAAAAAATTGTCTCTTTCCCGCAACTTGTGTCACAATATAAAATATTCCATGGACTCGACATGCCTCTCAGCAAATAGCTTGGGGTGTCTATTTTCCAAAATGGGGTCATTTGGGGGGGTTTCGAACTGTCCTGGCATTTTATGCACAACATTTAGAAGCTTATGTCACACATCACCCACTCTTCTAACCACTGGAAGACAAAGCCCTTTCTGACACTTTTTGTTTACATGAAAAAATTATTTTTTTTTGCAAGAAAATTACTTTGAACCCCCAAACATTATATATATTTTTTAAAGCAAATGCCCTACGGATTAAAATGGTGGGTGTTTCATTTTTTTTTTACACAGTATTTGCGCAGCGATTTTTCAAACGCATTTTTTGGGGGAAAAACACACTTTTTTAAATTTTAATGCACTAAAACACACTATATTGCCCAAATGTTTGATGAAATAAAAAAGATGATCTTAGGCCAAGTACATGGATACCAAACATGACATGCTTTACAATTGTGCACAAACGTGCAGTGGCAACAAAATAAATACATTTTTAAAAGCCTTTAAAAGCCTTTACAGGTTACCACTTTAGATTTACAGAGGAGGTCTACTGCTAAAATTACTGCCCTTGATCTGACCATTGCGGTGATACCTCACATGAATGTTGTAACATGTTGCAACAGCATGCAATTGCTGTTTACATTTGACGCCAGACCAACAATTGCGTTCGCCTTAGCGCGAGAGGGGGGCAGGAGTGTTTTTTTTTTTCTTTTTTATCTTATTTTTAAACTGTTCCTTTAATTTTTTTTTTAATCATTTTTATTGTTATCTCAGGGAATGTAAATATCCCCTATGATAGCAATAGGTAGTGACAGGTACTCTTTCTTGAAAAAATTGGGGCCTATTAGACCCTAGATCTCTCTTCTGCCCTCAAAGCATCTGTCCACACCAAGATCGGTGTGATAAAATGCTTTCCCAATTTCCCAATGGCGCTGTTTACATCCGGCGAAATCTAATGCCCCGTACACACGGTCGGACTTTGTTCGGACATTCCGACAACAAAATCCTAGGATTTTTTCCGACGGATGTTGGCTCAAACTTGTCTTGCATACACACGGTCACACAAAGTTGTCAGAAAATCCGATCATTCTGAACGCGGTGACGTAAAACACGTACGTCGGGACTATAAACGGGGCAGTGGCCAACAGCTTTCATCTCTTTATTTATTCTGAGCATGCGTGGCACTTTGTCCGTCGGATTTGTGTACACACGATCGGAATTTCCGACAACGGATTTTGTTGTCGGAAAATTTTATCTCCTGCTCTCCAACTTTGTGTGTCGGAAAATCCGATGGAAAATGTCCGATGGAGCCCACACACGGTCGGAATTTCCGACAACACGCTCCGATCGGACATTGTCCATCGGGAAATCCGACCGTGTGTACGGGGCATAAGTCATGAAATGCTCGTAGCTTCCGGTTTCTTAGGCCATAGAGATGTTTGGAGCCACTCTGGTCTCTGATCAGCTCTATGGTCAGCTGGCTGAATCACCGGCTGCATTCTCAGGTTCCCTGTTGAGACAGGAGAGCCAGAGAAAAACACGGAAGACGGTGGGGGGGGGGGGGGGGCATTCCCTCCCACTGCTTGTAAAAGCAGTCTAGAGGCTAATTAGCCACTAGGATTGCTTTTACATGAAAGCCGACCGCTGGCTGAAAAGAATGATACCAAGATGATACCTAAACCTGCAGGCATCATTCTGGTATAACCAAAGTCGTGAATGGCGTACCTGAAGACAAAAAAAATGGTTAAAAATAAAACACAGTAAACGGTAAAGTATAAAAAATTGCATACCTGAAAAGCAAACATGATAAAACATAATAACAATAAAACATTGCAGAATAGAATACAGTAAAAAAGAGCAGAACAATAGAGAGAGAGAGAGAACAATAAAACGATAAAAATAAAACGACAACTATTTTTTTTTACACTTTTTTTTTGTAACTAACTTTTATAACTGTAACCGGTTCCAGGTTCGGGTCTCTCAAAATGCGATGGCATCTTGGGAGCCCCTGTGAAAGTGTGCCTAGTCTGTGCAATGCTGTACCCTACGCTAATACTCAACTAGTGTATGGTAGCGTTCTAAACATTCACCAATGCAAAGACCAGGATTGTCAGGACAGGAGGGACAATAATAGCGGGTGTCACGCCTATATCCGCGCTTGCTGCAGACACAACATCTTTTTTGGGGGGGTTCGTTGGGTAGGGGTACTCGGGAGGACACAAAGAAAATGCCTCTCATGCAGCCGACTGCATTTGGTTGGGGATGTGAATGGGGGAAGTACGGGCGCTGCAGAAGTGGTGGGTTCCCAATTAGGATTGGCGAATGCAGCAGGAAGGGCATTATGGGCAGGACGGGCCTGTGTTTGTCTTCTTCTTGGTGGCAGTGGGACACTACTTGTGCTTGCCACCTCACCAGCTTGAACTGCACTTATGGGACTCGCCACGTCACCAAGTGTTACTGCAGTGCTGGTTTGACTACGACGGGGGTGTACTAGGCCAATGGTGCTTGCCAGTTCACCAATACGCTACCAAAAAAACTGTTACCGATTGCAGGGATCAGGCCTGACTCTGCGAACGCTGCAGTTATGTGTTTAGTGTTTTGTAAGTGACAGTGATTGATCGATACTGCACTTGGGTGGGCTGGGCTGGGCCGGGCGGAGGGGCAAAACGCAGGTGCTAGCAGGTATCTGGGCTGATCCCGCTAACACTGCGTTTTTGGGAACCCTAAACGGCTGGGGATGCTAGTATAGATCTGATCAGATATTGATCCGTTCAAATACTATACCACTAAGGGAGGTGTACGGTGCGTGCGTGGGTGTTAGCGGTACTGGCGCTAACCTGACGCTGCCTGGGGCTGGTGCTTGCCAGTTCACCAAAATGCTACCAAAAA
Source organism: Lithobates septentrionalis (assembly GCA_037952835.1). NCBI lineage: Eukaryota > Metazoa > Chordata > Amphibia > Anura > Ranidae > Lithobates > Lithobates septentrionalis. The sequence goes on from JBBDGP010000998.1 coordinate 6,014,033, forward strand.
AACTGTTAGCGATCGCAGGGATCAGGCCTGACTCTGCGAACGCTGCAGTTATGCGTTTAGTGTTTTGTAAGTGACAGTGATCGATCAATACTGCACTTGGGTGGGCTGGGCGGAGGGGCAAAACGCAGGTGCTAGCAGGTATCTGGGCTGATCCCGCTAACACTGCGTTTTTGGGAACCCTAAACTGCTGGGGACGCTAGTATAGATCTGATCAGATCAGATATTGATCCGTTCAGATACTATACCACTAAGGGAGGCGTATGCTGCGTGCGTGGGTGTTAGCGGTACTGGCGCTAATCTGACGCTGCCTGGGGCAACGCATATCACTGCCGGGCGATCAGGGGGCTAAACCTTTATTAGGTAGTGAACGGCGGGTGCCCTGACACTATAAAAAATAAACGAACTAACCATCGTCACCCGTAACAGTTATACGGTGATCACTGGTGAAAGGGTTAACTAGGGGGCAATGGATGGGTTAAAACATTTATTAGGTAGTATATGGGGGTCCCTGATGCTATAAAAAGCTGACGGCGAACCTAAATATTTACCTCCCTAACTAGCGTCAGCAGTGACATTAATACAGCGATCAGAAAAATGATCGCTTAGCGACACTGGCGACGGGGGGTGATCAAGGGGTTAAAACTTTATTAGGGGGGTATCCTAGACCTAAAGGGGGCTACCACTAACTGCCCTACCACACTAACTGTCACAAACTGACACCAATGCAGTAATCAGAAAAACAAACAAAAAACTGCTTGGTGTCAGTGTGACGGGGGGGAATAGGGGAGTGTAATGTGTGCCTGGCATGTTCTACTGTGATGTGATGTGTTGGTGCACTCACATTGCAGTCTTCTCTCCTCGGCGCCGGAACGGAAAATACCGAGCCGAGGAGAAATTACATCATTTCCTCTGCCTCTGTGTACTATACAGAGGCAGGGGAATGATCCCATTGGCTGAGGTACGTGATTCTGCCTGCCCGTGCCATTCTGCTGACGTAAATCAGCGTGAGGCGGTTGGCAAGTGGTTAATGCCGTCTCCATTTGATGGAGCAGTTGTTGGCAAGTGTGTTTTCATACAAATTATAATCACTCCAAGTTTATGTTTCACTATTTTGCATGAATACCGTTGTAATTTATGTATGTAACTGTGACGGTTTATTTTCTAGATGCTGTATTTGGACGCCTCCTGAGGAAACGGCATTGGCCGCGAAACTGTTGAGGCTATACGTCCTTTAGTACATCAATGTGCCTTCATTTACACATGTGGGCTTTACATACTGTCATTTTAATGTATGTTTATGTCGCAACAATTCACAAATTGTCTTGCTGTAAATTGTTGTTTATAAATTTTTACTGTTTGTAATCCAATAAATTGATATTTTATTTATAGTTTCTGTATCCATTGAGTACCGCAACAGTCCATATACTTCTGTATGGGGAGGTAGGGTTTGTTTGGAGTAGCCCTTGTTATATTCCTCCCTTCCCCTTCCAGCCTAATTTTAGAGTGGATCAAAACCACAGCAAGGAGTTCTATTTTTAGGTTGCCAGGCTTTTGTGCGAATGACATTTGTCCATAGGTCTAAAAACTTACATACATAGAACACTGAAAAGTGCACTGGGGTGAATGTGACTTTGGGAGTTAATTTCTATTAGGTCTTCAGCTTAAACTTAAAAAAGGTCAACTGTCAAGGGTCCTGGCTCGACAAACTTCCTGTTTAGCATGGATGGAGTAATCTATTTGAGAAATCAAAGCGTGTATTGTTAGCCTTAACGAGACTATGGGGTTGATTTACTAAAGGCAAATCCACTTTGCACTACAAGTGCAGTCGCTGTAGATCTGAGGGGACATGCAAGGAAAATAAAAAAACAGCATTTTTGCTTGCACATGATTGGATGATAAAATCAGCAGAGCTTCCCCTCATTTCAGAGCTTCCCCTCAGATCTAAAGTGACTGCACTTCCAAGTGCATTTGTAGTGCAAAGTGGATTTGCCTTTAGCAAATCAACCCCTATGTCACCAACTTAAAATTTGCATGTGCTTGCAGGGCCAATCACAGCTCGAATTTGAGCCATCTATGGTCAGCTTATCACAGACCCTTCTTCCAAAACATTCAGTGAAATACGTGCAGCACCTTTCAAGCTCTAATCACTAAGGCCGGGTTCAGTGCAATTGTTTACGTGTTTTACATGTGGTTTTAGGTGTGCTACCATTGACTTGCTTAATGGCTAAAGCCTGGTACACACAGAGTTTCTTTTTCGTTCAACCCGCTAAGCTCCGGTGGGAGCCATTGTACTAAATATCCAAAGTTAGTACATTAATCTCCCCCGCTGAGCTGTTGTGTTCCGACAGGGGGACGACCCCCCACCAGAACACTCCGATCAGCGCTCTCTGTCATTGGCTGAGAGCGTTGATCGGGAGCCAGTCGGCTGCTGGTTTTCCAGCATGCTCGTCTGACAGAAGCCGGCCAAACGGCCGGCTTCTCCCAGACCTGCTGGCATATACTTGGGCCAAATGTCGGCTGTTTGGGGTTTTTTTGAACCAGCCGATGTCGCCCAGTATTTGTCCCCTGTGTATGGGGCTTTATAGGGATTCCTCGCGGTTTTTCACCTTAATGCAAGCTATGCATTAAGGTGAAAAACTTTTTGTGCTGGCGCTGCCCCCCCCCCTTTTTTTCCTTACCTGAGCTTGATCGTTCCAGCGACGGGGACGAGCACAGCAGCTCCAGCCGCTGTCTTGGGTCCTCATAGATAGCAGCGGGAGCCAATGGCTCCTGCTATCAATCAAACTCAGTGACACAGGAGCCGGGGGATGGGGCAGAGTCCTGCTGTCTGTCAATGGACACACCAGCAGGACTTGGGAGCGTGCCCCAAAGAAAGAAGGGTTGGCTCTGAGGGGGCACTCGAGAAGAGGAGGAGCCAGGAGCGCCGCGGGGGGACGACATAAAAGGAGGATCGGGGCCACTCTTGCAAAACCCTTGCACAGAGCATGTAAGTATGACATGTTTGTTATTTAAAAAAAACAAAAAAAACCTTTACAATCACTTTAAGCAGAGCTAAACTCAGCGATACATATCTCTCCTTTAACGGTTCGTCATCCCTCGCTGATGATGGCATCCCCTACCCAGCCTCTTCCAGGTACCGGGCTGCGGTCATCTTCATTAGCCGATACGGGATGATGTTGACTGGTGCAGGAGTGCAGTCATCCTGGCAAATAGGTGCTGTGCTGGAATGTAGACTTCACACAGGCAGGTAGTTTTTTTTTATTGCAAAAGAGAGACTTCATGACACTTCTGCAATAAAGAGCATGCCTGCTTCCAGTTTTTTAAAGCGTGACTTTAGTTCCACTTTAAAGTTAGATAACAGCTCAAAACTTCACAAGGGATGTGTGGGGATACATATACAACTGGAGACTTTATTGTGCCCCAATACAATAAAATATGCTATACCTTTTCAGTGGCTGGGTGTGCTTTTTCTCTCCTTTTTTACTTTCCATCATTTTACCCCACCGACTCTTCGGCAAAGCTCTTTGAGGAAGGGGCATGGCGTGCTGGACGAAGATTTCAGTTAATTTCTCCTTGTCCTTCACAGAATCTTCCACTAAAATATTTTTCTGTATCAACAAAATGCAAAATTCAGAACTTATTGTTATCAAACTTCGTTTAAAAAAAAAAAAAACACCATTATGGGCATCTGGCAGTAGTAAAAGAAAAACATATATCTAAAAAAAAAAAAAGGATTTTGTGGCGGGGGATACGATCGCAAACTTTGGATCAGATGATATAGTGCAGCTTCAAAACTCAAACAATGCATACCTATGGGAGTGCATTACAAGTAAATACTGCAATTTCCTGGGCTATGTTCTTAATAAAATATAAAGAAGTTTATCATGACAGACAAATCTTTTATCACTGCAAGGCACTTGGGGAGTTAACATTTCAGTTTGAGAAAATTACCAGTTACACTTAGGCTGGCCATACATTGTTGAATTTCGAAAGAATTTTCTTTTGAAAATCAGAAAATTTGTGGGTTTTGTGATCCGATGGTGCCACCATTGATTTCGAAATTCGGCCAACCAAGCCTTCAATTTCACCTCATGTTGCTACAGAAACGAATTTTCGTGGCTGGGAATCTTCTTTTCTTTAAGGGAATGTTCTTTTCTTACACATGCGCATTTCTTTTTCGATTACATTTCTCGCACGATTCTCTGATCATTGATTAGAAAATCGTTCGTTTTTAAAAAAAAATCCAACATGTCCGATTACTCAAATTCGATGGCCGCACGAAAATCGGCTGTTGCTGCAGCCCACTAATGGTGCGAAATACGAATGAAAATTCTTAGATAAGATTTCCGAAAGAAAGTTCTTTCGAAATTCGATTCATGTATGGCCTGCCTTACCGGGAACTGTGTTTCTGGGAAATCTTCCAGGACGGTACACCTGAGAGATGACTGGTCCCACCTGACAGGACATACAATCAACAAATAAGGTGCAGGAAGGAAACTTTTTCCAGAGTAACTACACCAATGGGTGGGAAGTAGGCCTGCCTTCCTGGAAGATTTCCCAGAAACGTAGTTACCGGTAAGTCTAACTGGTAATTTTCTCTAGTCATCTTCCAGGACGGCACACCTGAGAGGAGGAACAAGAAACTCAAGGCCTACCTTAGGGCGGGACCACTGCTTATAAAACCTTTTTTGCCAAATGCCAGATCCTGTGGCAACAACAGTTCCACTATGTAATGTCTCAAGAAGGTATTCTGCTTTACCCATGTGGCAGTTCGATGAATTTGTTCTATTGAGGCTCCGGCCAAGAGGCCACCAGTGATCTTGTGGAATGAGTTTTAAGATGGGCTGGTACTGGGGACCCCGATTGCTTATAAGCTATTCCGATTGCCCTGTCTAATCCACCTGGCCACTGTTGGTCTAGACGCCTTCCTTTCTTATGCCCCATACACACGGTCGGATTTTCCAATGGAAAATGTCCGATCGGAGCGTGTTGTCAGAAATTCCGACCGTGTGTGGGCTCCATCGGATTTTCCGACACACAAAGTTTGAGAGCAGGATATAAAAATTTCCGACAACAAAATCCGTTGTCGGAAATTCCGATCGTGTGTACACAAATCCGACGGACAAAGTGCCAAGCATGCTCAGAATAAATAAAGAGATGAAAGCTATTGGCCACTGCCCCGTTTATAGTCCCGACATACATGTTTTACGTCACTGCGTTCAGAACGATCGGATTTTCCGACAACTTTGTGTGACTGTGTGTATGCAAGACAAGTTTGAGCCAACATCCGACTTCCCAAAATCTTTAACCGTATCCAGGTACATCAGCAAAAACCTTCTGACGTCAAGTAAATTAAATTTTTCTTCTCTTTCGTTCCTCAGATTTTCACAAAAAGGCAAAATGATTTCCTGTGATCTATAAAATTAGGAGACCACCTTGCGGAGATACAGGGGATCTTGCCTCAGAGCTTCCTTCAGCGCCTCCAACATCAGCTTCAGATTCCAAGATGGGAATCTGTTAAACCTAATAGGAGTCAATCTCTACCTAGCTAACAGAAATCTTTTGATCAGGGGATTCAACAGGAGCCTCTGGTCCAAGAAAACAGACACAGCCGCTACCTGTACTCTCAGGGTGTTCAGGGCTATCCTCTGGTCCACCCCTGCCTGTAAAAATTCTAGCACTACTGGTACAGATGGACCGGAGATCTCTCCATCCTAGTACCAGCGTGAAAAAACTTTTTAGAGCTTTGCATAAATCTTTCTAGTGACTGGCTTCCTACTCCCTAGAAGGGTCCCAATCCCTTTTTCAGAAAATCCGTTCTCTTTGAGGCGCTCCCTCTCGTGAGCCAGGCAGTCAAGGAAAAGAACCCCGGGTTGGGGTGACGAATCTGCCCCTGTAGTAGGTGGATCAGGCCTATTGGGGAGGGGAGACTGATCATTTCTTCGAAACCGGCTCCTTTTGGCCACCAAGATCAGGTTGCATTCTAAAATGGGCTTACTTGTGTAGGACCCGAAAAGCGTACACTAGGTTGCACTCCAGTCCTGTGCCAGGGCATCTACCCCCTTTGATGCCCATTCTCGGGTGAGAGAGAAACCGTTACACCTTCCTGTTCCCCCTGCAAGTAAAGAGGTCTATATCTGGAACCCCAAATCTCGGTTCAACTCCCATTCTCACTTGATGGATGGGCTGCCTACTTAGAAAGTCTGCTTCTATATTGGTGGTCCCCTTTATGTGGACTGCCGATATAGATGGAAGGTCCCCCTTGGCCCAACCCAGAACTTTCAGGGACAAATTCAGGAGCCTCCTGGACCTTGCCCCCCCCCCTTGACAATTTAGGTAAAACACTGTTGGTTTGTTGTCTGATAAGACTTGGACTTCATGCCCCCGAATGCCCTCAGGGTCTGTCCTACCGCCAGGAGCTCCCTGTAATAGGAGGAGGTCTTTGCTTGAGCCGGGACCCAGGATCCCTGGGCTTGAAGCTCCTCCAGATGATCGCCCCAACCCCAGGAGCTTGCGTCGGTAGTTAGTTTGACCGGGTTCCACTGGGCAAAGGTTTGACCCGATGCCAATCTGTCCTCATCTAGCCAACATCTTAGAGAGGTTCTTACTTCCCCTAGGACAAAAATCTTCCCATCCAATGACTCCCTCTTCCCGTCCCAGGAGGAAAGCAGGAAAAATGTCAGTTCTCTGTAATGAAGCTGTGCCGAAGGAACCGCTGTGACTGCGAGAGCAGTCTCAGAGTTCCATCAGTGATGAGACTGCAGCCACCACTTTCGCCTTCTTTTCCTCTGGGAGAAAAAGCTTTTGAGCCCTGGCTTCTACCAGGTATCCCAGAAAGACTTGACTTAGAAGGTTTGAGGGATAACTTTTTACGATCTACTATCCATCCTAGGGTTTCTAAGACGAGGATCATTTTTTCTAAGTCCGCTCTCACTTGCTGTAGAGCAAGACCATAAATTAGGAGAGATTCCCTGAAGGTGAAGATAAGCCACTGCCCCCTGCCAGGACCTTTGTGAACACCCTTGGGCTCGCTGCTAGGCTGAAGGGGAGGGCTCAGAACTGCCAGTGCTGGATCCCCTGTTCTGCGCTCTACTGAGGACCGCAAACCTTAGAAGGGACTGATGTTTCAGGGCGATTGGGACATGGAGGTAAGCGCCCCTTAAGTCTATTGTGGTCATGAAAACATTTTTCAACAGATGTTTCCACACGCTATATATACTTTCCATGTGAAAGCTTTTGTGTCGTATAAATTTGTTCAGTTTCCCGAAATTTATTAACAGGCAAAATTTGCCTGAAGACTTCTGGATGATTAACACATGGGAGTAAAATCCCTGACAGGGCTGTTTCGATGGGACCGGGGCGATTACCTCCTGGTCTGCCAGATCTTGTATATTGTCTAGCAACCCTTCTGCCCTCTGACGATCCCTGGGTGGATGGGTAAAAATGTAATTCTTAGGGGGAGGGGAGAGAAGCTGTAACCAATAACCCCTTTTTAGTAACTGCAGGACATAGGGGCTCATGGAAATTTCCTAACGCTGAAGGACAAAACATGGGAGTCTCCCCCCTACTCTGATTCTGAAATCAATTGGACTGCTTACTTGGGGGTTCTTGGGGCTGGAACAGAGCAGACCACACTTCTGCCCATTTTTCCCATTCCCCCACCTTCTGTTTGTATCCTTCCTGGCCTTAAACTGGCCCTGGCTAAGAGGGGGCAGGAAAAAAAAAACACTTCCTGCCCATCTCATTCTTGGCTTTAACTGTGAATTCTTTTCCCCTTTTTCCGCAGATCGCAAAAGAACCTGGTCTAAGCCAGGCCCAAAGAGCAAGGCACCGTCGAAGGGCAACCCGCAGAGACTTGACCTGGACATGACCCGGACCGCCCTTCTTGCCGAATTGAGAAGGGTTGCTGACTTAGCCATGGTTCTGACAGTTTTCACTGCCGCATCTGCCAGGTACGCCACTGCTTTACTAATGATCTCCAGGGAGTCTGATCTCTTTGGACCTGTTCTCCCTAGCGACATGATCAGTTAGTCTATAAAAGCCAAGCATCAATGTTTCGTGCTACATAAGCTGCGGCTAGTGCTGGCGCCATGGCCGCCACATTCGCATCCCAGGTCCTATGTAGCAGCGTCTCGGACCTACGGTCCATCGGGTCCTTCATGTTGCCTGAACTCTCAAAGGACATGTCAGATTTCTTTGAAACCTGTGACAGGGTTGCATCCAGTTTGGGAGTTTTGAAGAATTTATTCTCCTCCTCTTCCCCGAATGGATAGCTCCTTTTCCATGTCTTGAGTTTTAAGACCTTTCTCTCCGGGTCCTTCCACTTCCTTAGGATGACCTCCTTAAAGGTCTGGTGGACCCGCAGGACTTTGGACTGAGGTCTCACAAGCCCCCTGTACATCTGGTCTCAGGATGATACCTGAGTTGGGGGTTCCGGGATGTCTTCAGAGGTGTAAATTGCCCTGAGCAGCCCCTCCATATCCTCCACAGCCAAGAGTTGCCTGTTGTGCCTGGAATCCTCACTTTCCTGACCCTCCACCTTGCCCCTCCGGGGCTTTATGGCCTCTGCAGGTCACATGGCGGCGCCCGCTGCGTTGGCCGGTGTCATGTTGCCAGGGTCCCGCCCCGGAAGGGACATCTGCCCTGGGAACGAGGCCTGTAGTACACCAACATCCGTGCATGTGCGGAAGAATGACTGGGAGAGGCGCCGGTGTTCTGTCAGAATCGGCGAACCGTCAGATTATGTAACGGAAGTGATGTTCCGACCCATAAAACTGACTGCGCATGCGTCCCACCGCGCTATGCATTCCACCACTTTTCCGACATTACACGCCAGCAAACCAGCAGATTATGTAACAGAAGTGAGGTTCCGTCAGCTGCGCATGCATTCCAGGTTTGCTAATCTGACAGAACCCCTACAGTCAGAAGGCGGCAGCGGACATCTTACTACACCCAGCTACGTCTTGAATTTCAGAGTAAATTTAGCAATAAAGTGCGCGTATATAAATAAACATTGTATAGAGACATCTGTGATGCGGTTTTGACATTACATTTTGAAAGAAGTTTGACGACAGCAGTGGGAAGGTGGCAGAGGCCATGTTGGTAGACCCCACACTGCTCAGCACTAAACCTTTAGGCTTTCAAAATTTAACATCCAAACAGCATTGCAGATGTTAAAATACTATATTTATTTATATGCGCTCACTTTATTGCTAAAATTACTCTGGAATTCAAGACGTAGCTGAGTGTAGTAAGATGTCTGCTGCCGTCTTCTGACTGCAGGTGTTCTGTCAGATTAGCAAACGTGATAGCAGTGGAATGCATGTGCATCTGCTGGAACGCAACTTCCCTTACATTTTTTGATGGGTTCGCTGGTGTGTAATGTCAGAAAAGTGTTGGAACGCATAGGGCGGTGGGACGCATGCGCAGTCAGTTCTTAGGGACGCAACGTCACTTCCGTTGCTTAAACTGACGGGTTGCCGATTCTGACAGAACACCGGCCTCTCGGCCGAGACTCCTGCTGCCATCTTGCTGAAGTCCAGGCTGCCGGAACCCACGCTCACCTTGCGAGGATGAGGCCTGGAGCACCGCACATACGAGGAAAAAGCCCACCGCGCCGTCTGACTAGGAAGCGTGTCGGCTCCCAGCCAGGAGACTCCTGTACTTTACCTGCTGGCCCCTTCACCCCTAGAGCCCTGAAACCTGGATGGAAGGTAAGGTGGGGAGAGATACATCTGCAGCAGCGCCAGGAACACTTCCCCTGTGCCTGGAAAGCTCCTCACAGAGAGGAACCCCTGGAAGTGGGAAGACCAGCGACCAGGGGGTAGACCTTCTGCTACCGACTTCAGGTGAGAAAGAAAAACAACAAAACCTGTCAGGTGGGACCAGTCATCTCTCAGGTGTGCCGTCCTGGAAGAGGACTAGAGAAAAATTATTTTTTGAGTAGTAAGAATTATTACAAAATCAAAGGGTTGTTAGGTCATTTTTGAAAAATACTGATGTGAATAGATTCATATACACTGTAAATACTGTATAACAAGGGTAGGCAACCTTTTAGGGGTTGAGATCTACCTAGACAACATGGAGAAAATCAAAGATCCCCAGGGAAGAAACTCCCTCCCCAAAAAAAAAATAAACTAAAAAACTATCAAGCCTCGAATAAGAACACAGCATAGTGTCCTGCCCCCTTCACATCACCCCCCCCCCCCCCCCCCACAATGTAGTGTCCTCTGCTCCCCAAAGCAGTGTTCTCTGTCCCCCTTATCACATTATCACCCCCCCCCAACTGAAGTGTCCTTTGCCCCTCTGCCCCCCACCTTCCATAGCAGTGTGCTCTGTCCCCTTAATATCACCCCCCCCCCCCCCCCCACTGTAGTCTCTTCTACCTTACACTGGTGTACACTTTGCAACAGAGCAGGGAACAAGAGGTGTCACAATACTGGATGGAGGGTGGGAGCTGCCGGAGTTAACTTTTCACATTAACAAGCTGGTTATTGGTTGCTAGGACCACCCAGCTTCCTAGCAACCAATGACCTCCTGGTTAATGTGAACAGTTAACTCTGGCAGCTACCTCCCTCCACCCAGTACTGTGATATGTCCCACTCTCCTATCTGCAATGAGAGAGAGAGCGCAGAGGCTGGAAGGGCTGGGAAGGGACATCTGCAATGCATGGCCGTGTTTGTGATTTACCTGTCAGCTGCCAGCGGTTGACTAGTAGATCGCGATCAATGGCTTTCCGACCCCCGCTATATAATATTAGGATGAGACAAATCCAATAATCCATCAACATTATCAATTCATTTCATACAATACCCCTATTTTGGGAGGTTTCTTTCTGGTCTCTGACCAAAATGTAATAACAGCAGAAGATCAACCGGCAAAACCATATGTTTGAGTGTTATACATTTGATGGTTGCTGGGTCATTACACATGGAAGGAACTTTAGTGGGTGTAAAATATGCTCTACGCGATTTATCACTCGGCATGCCCTAGAAGTGACAAAACGTGTAAGTCAGAGCTACGTGCTGATGTCATTGCACAACAGGAAGTGACTGAAGATGTTTGTTTTTGCAGGCTGGACTGTTTTTCAATGTGCAATCACATGATATTACCTGTAGGTGCAATACTATTTTAATAAAGAGTATTTTTAAAATTTTACACTATGTGGAGCATATGCTCTTCTCTTTCTGGGTGCAAGCGGCTGGTGGCATTGATGTTTAGTTAACTGGGCTTCTTTTTGGACTCTGTGAAAGAGCAGAAGGAGACGTGACAGGTGTGGAGTAATACCATACATGCTTTACATGACCACTCTTTTACCAGAATGTCATATTCTTCTAGTAAGCCTGCAGTCTTGATCTTCCTGGTGGAGGTGTTTGCTCTGCCATGGCACATTTATCAAATATTAAAATGTGTATTTTTGACTTTTACTTTATTTTTGAGACTTTTCACGTTTGCTTACTTAGATCAGTATAAAATATATATAAATGCACAACACATTTAATTTACTGAAATAATACAACAGCCCTACTCAAAGGCAATAAGTGTCAGGGAAACAGGGTAAATGGAAAGCAAACGAGGAGGGTCAGATCCCAAGGTATCACATAACAGTAGGCATACTTTAAATAATAGCTATCTTCAGAAAGCACCCGGAGAGCACGGGAAAAAAAATTTATCACAGCATATACAGTAATACTATGATATGATACTCAAAGATGGAAATAATTAAAAACAGATGTTATTAGGAGTTGTTTGTTGGGCAGCAGTCTAAGGCAGGCCATACATGGGAAATTTTTTGAAAAACTAACTACCGGTATTTTCTAATCAATGATGGGAAAATCGTGCAAGAAATGTAATGGAAAAAGTAATGTGCATGTGCAAGAAAAGAAAATTCCCAGCCATGAAAATTCTTTTCTGTAGCAACATGAGGTGAAATTGAAGGTTTGGTTGGCCGAATTTCAAAATCAATGGCGGCACCATCGGATCACAAAACGAACAAATTTTCTGATTTTCAAAATAAAATGCTTTCGAAATTCGACCATGTTTGGCCAGCCTTACGTCCAGAATTTACGCATTTCTGAGCTTCCAGAAGGCAGGGGGCGGGGATCTGATGTCACTCTCTGCACAGCTCAGAGAGGAGAGCTCAGTGTAATTTGAGACCTGATTGGAGGGAAGGGACACACCCCCTCCACACAATCTCATAGGAAAACATGCACAGCTGTGGCTGTCAAACACAGGCTGTGTGCTGGAGTTCCTCTCCCCTTCTCCCTTGGAATCAGCATAACCTGTTAGAAATGACTCATTCAGATAGGAGAGCAAGGAGGCAGCAGACAGTAATCATATTCAGTGCTATAGTACACACTATAGAAGGATTTGATTTGTTCATTGTTTGTGTGCAGAGGTTTACAGCCACTTTAAGAAACTAGGTTGCATCCAAATCCTACACAGGGTAAGGCCCCTTTCACACTTATACGACTTCAAAGTCGCACGATTTTACCGCGATTTCACTGCGATTTGGGAGCAGTACTACTTTGCCACGTTTTTTGGCATTAACAAATGAAAACATACAGTAGTTGGTATGAATCATAAGGGGGAACTCCACGCCAAGTTTTAAATAAAAAAACTGGCGTGGGTTCCCCCCCCAGGGGCATACCAGGCCCTTAGGTCTGGTATGGATTGCAAGGGGAACCCCCTACGCCGAAAAATTGGCGTGGGGGTCCCCCCAAAATCCATACCAGACCCTTATCCGAGCACGCAGCCCGGCCGGTCAGGAATGGGGTGGGGACGAGCTAGCGGCCCCCCCCCTCCTGGACCGTACCAGGCCGCATGCCCTCAACATGGGGGGTGGGTGCTTTGGGGCATGATGAGGACAAGGGCCTCTTCCCGACAACCCTGGCCGTTGGTTGTCTGGGTCTGCGGGCTTATCGGAATCTGGGAGCCCCCAGATCCCGGCCCCCACCCTATGTGAATAAGTATGGGGTACATGGTACCCCTACCCATTCACCTAGGGAAAAAAGCGTCAATAAAAAACACAGTACACAGGTTTTTAAAATAATTTATTAGGCAGCTCCGTGATCTTCTTCCGACTTCGGGGGTCCTCTTCCGACTTCGGGGGTCTCTCCGGCGTCTTCTCCCGGTGTCCGCATCTTCTGCCGGCTCCACCGCTATCTTCTGGCGCTCTTTTGCCAGCAGTGGTCCGGACCTCTGGATCGTCTTCTTCCCTCTTCTCTTCCAGAGATATTGACACGACGCTCTCTGCAGCCAGAATGGTCTCTGTGCGCTCCGCAACGGACTTATATAGGCGGTGACCCCGCCCCCTTATGCCGTCACAGTCCCTGGGCATGCTGGGACTGTGACGTTTTAGGAGGCGTGGTCACCGGGTGATGACCACGCCCCCTTATGACGGCACAGTCCCAGCATGCCCCGGGACAGTGACCTCGTAGGGGGGCGGGGTCACCGCCTATATAAGTCCGTTGCGGAGCGTTCAGAGACCATTCCAGCTGGAGAGAGCGTCGTGTCAACATCTCTGGAAGAAAAGAAGAAGGCAGAAGTCCGGACCACCGCTAGCAATTGAGCTGCAGAAGATAGCGGAGGAGCCGGCAGAAGATGCGGACACTGGGAGGAGACGGCGGAGAGACCCCCGAAGTCGGAAGAAGATCACGGAGCTGCCTAATAAATTATTTTAAAAACCTGTGTACTGTGTTTTTTATTGACGCTTTTTTCCCTAGGTGAATGGGTAGGGGTACCATGTACCCCATACTCATTCACATAGGGTGGGGGGCCGGGATCTGGGGGCTCCCGGATTCCGATAAGCCCCCCGCCCGCAGACCCCGACAACCAACGGCCAGGGTTGTCGGGAAGAGGCCCTTGTCCTCATCAACATGGGGACAAGGTGCTTTGGGGTGGGGGGGCCCGGCAGGGTGCCCCCCATGCCCTAAAGCACCCACCCCCCCATGTTGAGGGCATGCGGCCTGGTACGGTCCAGGAGGGGGGGCGCTCGCTCGTCCCCACCCCCTTTCCTGACCGGCCGGGCTGCGTGCTCGGATAAGGGTCTGGTATGGATTTTGGGGGGGACCCCACGCCGATTTTTCAGCGTAGGGGGTTCCCCTTAGATCCATATCAGACCTAAGGGCCTGGTATGCCCCTGGGGGGGAACCCACGCCGTTTTTTTCATTTAAAACTTGGCGCGGCGTTCCCCCTCTGGATTCATACCAGACAGCTGTCAGCACTGCCTGTCGCTCATCGGGAAAGGAAAGAAAAGTTTTCCTTTCCCGAATAGCGAGGCCAGGCTTGTGCTTACAAAGTCGTACTGAAGTCGTGTCTATATTAAATCAGGCACGACTTGCATGCTACTTCAGGGTTTAACATTGAGGTCTATGGAGTACAACTCGCATAGAAGTTGGACCAAAGTAGTGCAGGGACTACTTTCAAGTCGGCACGACTTAAAGTCGTGCCAATATGAATGGTAGTCATTGCAAATCATGGAGAATGACTTGTCATACGATTTTGCAGTACAAAATCGTGGGACAAGTCGTATAAGTGTGAAAGGGGCCTAAAGGATGTGTTTGGGGTATATCCCCTGCAGAAAAGATACCATACAGTATATGTCCGTTCAGGGTCATATGTCATCCAAAAGATATGTCACCTCCTCACTGCCTGCTTTAACCCTCAAAATGCTGTGTGCACTGCATGTGGTTGCAGTGTGGCCCCTATCACTTAAATGAGTTACGTTTGGCAGTGGTTTCACCTGCTGAATGTGACATGTTGTTTAACCACTTCAGCCCCAGGAAGGTTTTACCCCCTTAACGAGCAAGCCATTTTTTGCGATACGGCACAGCGTTACTTTGACAGATGCGTGGTCGTGCGACGCTGTACCCAAATAAAATTGATGTCCTTTTCCCCCACAAATAGAGCTTTCTTTTGGTGGTATTTGATCACCTCTGCAGTTTTTATTTTTTGCGCTATAAACAAAAAAAGTGCAAAAAACATTATTTTTTACTTTCTACTAAAAAACATATCCAATAATTTATTTTATTTTTTTAAAATCTAATTTCTTCATCAATTTAGGCCAATATGTATTCTGGAACATATTTTTGGTAAAAAAAATCCCAATAAGCGTATATTGATTGGTTTGCGCAAAAGTTATTGCGGCTACAAACTATGGGATAATTTTATGGCAGTTTTATTTTTACTAGTAATGGCAGCAATTAGCGATTTTTAGCAGGACTGCACCATTGCAGTAGACTAATCGGACATCTGACACTTTTTTGGGAACCAGTGACATTGTTACAGTGATCAGTGCTAAAAATATTCATGGTTACTGTACTAATGACACTGGCAGGGAAGGGGTTAACACCAGGGGCGATCAAAGGCTTAAGTGTGTCCCTAGGAGGTGCTTGTTAACTGTGTGGGGGATGGACTGACTGGGGGAACACAGAGATCCATGTTCCTGCTTAGCAAGAACAGAAGATCTCTGTGTCTTTCCTTGACAGAACGGCGATCTGGCTTGTTTACATAGGCAAATCGCTGTTCTGCCTCTCTGGGTAATGATTGCATTAGGTCCACCAGACATCAGGTCCACCAGACCCGCTGAGTGGCTCCCCCTCAGTATCTTTTGCACAAAATGATGTACAGGTACGCGATTTTGCACAATAGAGCCGCCCTGCCGCAGTATATGCGGTAGGCAGTCTTTAAGTGGTTAACTTTTGCCATAGCTGTGGGCATATGGGTACAGCCCTGAGCCACTGCATTTCTTAGTTTAGGTGGGGTCTAGAACTGCAGCTCAATTGCCCGCTTTTACTGTGAATTAACCTCACCAAGATTCAACCTTATGAATGGCTATCATTACTCTGTACTGAGTTGCTGCATACAGTAAAATCATACAAGATGTCAAACTATTGGCATATAGACTTAAAGTGGTATTAAAGGTTCGGATTTAAAAAATAATAATAATAAATATTATATATATATATATATATATATATATATATATATATATATATATATAAAAACATGTCATGCTTTGTGCAGTGGTAACACAGAGCCGCTCCAATCCTTTTCTTCTCAGGTTCCCCTGCTGGTGGCTTCTGGCTCCTCCCCCTTGACCAGTGTCCCAATAGCAAGCAGTGTGCTAAGGGAGCACTGATGCGTGCTTGCTCCCGAGCCCTGCTTCATGTGTCCATAAGACAGCCCCCCCCCCCTGCTCTTTTGGCTCACTGGCTATGATTGACAGCAGTGAGAGCTAATGGCTACAGCTGCTTACTCAGCTAATGAGGAGAGAGAGCCCCAGGACAGCCGAGGCTCTTGTGCATATCACTGAATAAAGAGGGGGCTCAGGTGAGTATTAGGGGGCCTGCGGGGGGAGAAACACACAGAAGGTTTTTTACCTTAATGCATAGAATGTATGAAGGTAAAAAACCTTCAGCCTTTACAACCACTAATATCTTACTATTTTCCCATTTTCAGGTACTGCACCCTTGAAATCAGTTTATGTGGACACACATTTGGAGGCATCTCACATGTAACATGTAAGCCAAGAATAACAATTCAAAAGGACTATTACCTTTTTCAGACTACTCTGCCAATTTTGATCAAATACACTAGTTTTCACTACTAGAAAATCACTGCAAGTTGACCCATGTAATTTTAAATATCTGACAGTTCCTTGGAAGTAAAAGGAACTGCTGCACACGAGGTCAGCCCCAAGACTCAAAGCTGAGGTCTTGCCAAACATTATCTTGAGTAATGCATGAGCAACTTGTTCTAGTGGTTGGGTTGCCAAAGCCAATGTTTGCTAAATTGCATGATTTTTTTCTTTACAATACCAGCTCAGTAAGGCTAGTCTACATTTGCAGTTGGGGGGGCTGTAAAAATAAGTGTTTGGGGCACATTTTTACTACACTCCAAACCCGCCTCAAAGACAGTTAGATAGGGGTGTACACATGCTGCAGTGGCAATGCCTTGTTTCACTGCTTCACCGTAAGGTGGGCAGTACTGCTGCCTCACGCAACATAATTAAGTGATTGGGGCTATGCCACAGCTATGAGTCAATCACTAAGCTTGGAGTTATGGCATGGTATTCCCATTCAAAAAGTCCCTTCAGCTGTAAAAAAACAAAACAAAAAAAAACACACATTCAGGGGGTGGCAGTATCATCTTCTGAATGACAGTTTGCAACACCTGCACAGCTCTGTGAAAAACAAGGAAGGGTTATAACCCCTGTAAGGTATATTTTTGCCATCTGTGTCTAATTGAGGATATTTCTCTTCACTTCCTGTCCCAAAACAGGAAGTAAGGGAAAATTCCATGAATTTGCCTGTGATTTTTGACAGTGCCGATGTGTGAAAGACAAATCGCAGGACGTATTTGAGTGGCTATTCATTTGAATGACACCTCAAATCACGGTGTGGGTCTTCGGCGATTGTGGAGCGATAATTCGCACTGCAATCGAGGCAATCTGCATCGTGGGAAGCATGTCGCCCCAAAAAAGTTCAGGAGCTGCTTTGGGGCGACATGCTTCTTGCGATGCGGATTGCCACGATCATCGCGTGACAATCGCAGCAGACCTGCACCGCGATTTGAGGTGTCATTCAAATGAATGGCATCTCAAATGCGAGTCCCGCGATTTGTCATTCACACATCGGCGCTGTCAATTGCGGGCAGATTCGTGGCAAATCTGCCCGTGATTTAAAATGCTGTAGTGTGAATGTAGCCTAAGAGCTCACAAGTTACTCACCATATTTTTTTTATACTGGCTTGGGGGCACTATAGTGGTTACTTCAAATTTAAGTCTCCTGCACATGGGCAGAACAACCACCGCTTTTAAAAGCATTTATTTAGTTTGACATGCCTCTAAATGCTGCTCCATTTTAGCCAATGTATCTATGCACATTGTAGCATTTAGATTCATCTTTCGAAGCAGTACCCAGGGGCAAAAAAAAAAACATCCTAAACCTGCATTTAGAGAGGAGTGTACTGACATCATTTCTGCACATTTATGTATATATTCATCCTAGTGGCTTGTATAAATGAATATTCTAGCCATTAGAATGAGTTTACACGCATATGCTTCTAAAGGGCATATGCCGTTACATGCTTGTAATTACGCACCAAAACATTCATTGATAAAGTAGAATGTTACCCATAACAACTTGATAAAAAATAATGGGATCAATTCACTAAATGTTACCGCATGCAATATGAAGGTCACGTGACTAGTTTTTTTGGGAAATATCGCATGAGATAATAAAAATCAACTCATCAAAGTAAAATATCAAAAGGTGAGGAAAATACTGCACATTTTTAAAATAGTTAGATAAATACCGCAAAAAAAAAATAAAAAAAAGTCCATGCACACATAGGCTGTTATCAGCGTTTTTTGGCAAGGGCGTTTTCTGGCTGGAAAAACTTCCCAGAAATAGTGGGTTTTAAGAGGAGTTTTTCAGCTATAAAAATGCTCTAATTCCGAGAAATGATGAAAAACACGGCTATTTGGCTTTTATGGGCGTTTTTGAGCCATAAGCTTTTGTGGGAGTATAGTTATGCTAAAAAAAGCTACTGCAAAACTCACCTTACAGCTACAGATTTCTACAGCTTGTGCATGAGGCCTTAAAAGAAAATTAGTTTCTTTTTTTTCTGAAGGAGGATAAACTGACCACGGTGTCAGGGCTCAGAAGCCATCGTATACAGTGGTCAGTTTACAGGGGGGAGGGCAGAACCAGGCAGGATCAGCCAGGTTTTTTTTTTTAGGTGATACAGGGGGCGAAATTACACAGCACAAGCACTGTGCTGTATAACATGCTTTAAGGGAACAGGATGCAATTTGTTTTTTTTGGGGGTTAACAAACACTTTAAAAACATTCTAGGGAGCTTTCAGTTCTCTGGTGAAATGTTACAATTTATTTTCATACCTGAGCTCAGGGCAGAAGCCCGCTCTCTGCTGATGTCACAAAGTCGGTCTAGGCTCTGTCTCATCACGACCATGGAGCTGGGATCCACCTAGATCCCTGGACCGACACCCGGCTCAGCCTCTCCACAGCCCATTGCTCCAGTGAACAAGGAGGGGGCAGAGCAGAGAGCTGCGACTGACAGTCAGCAGATATCTGCTCGGGGAGCTGTGAGGACTGAGCAATCAGTGGTGTTCAATCGCTCAGTTCTCAGTATAGACGCACCGGGAACAGATGCAGTCCTCCTCCTCCATCCCCTCCTGCTGCTCTCATAATACAACAACCCCGCTGCTACCCTGTTTCCCCCAAAATAAGACAGTGTTTTATATTAATTTTTGCTCCCAAAGATGCGCTAGGTCTTATTTTCAGAGGATGTCTTATTTTTCAATGAAGAAGAATACCAGCACGGTTTACCAGTATTTCTTGTACTTTAGACCCTTCAGCAGAAAAGCAGTCACCCCCTAAAGTGACACACTGGATCAGAGGGGGGGATTTAAATGGGGGGATCACTTAAAATGACACAGGGGGGATCAGAGGGGGGAATCAATAAAAATGACACGGGAGGATCAGAGGGGGGAATCAATAAAAATGACACCGGAGGATCAGAGGGGGGGGGGGGGGATTACCATTTTAGTACCTCCTGTGCCATTTTGATTCCCCTCTTCTGATCCTTATGTGCTGATTTGATTCCCCCCCCCCTTTAAATCTACCATGTGTCATTTTAAGTCCCCCTCCCCCCACCCCTGTGCCAGTGGACAGTTTAGTCTCTCCCCCCTCCCACCTTCACCAGACATCCCCCCCCTCACCTCAGTCACCCCTGTGGCGGCAAGATTCCACACAATGTGCCCAATTCCTGTGTCTGGCAGCGGCGGCGTGGGCTCTCTGACGGGTGATGTTCCCCTGCACAACATCAGGGACGTCATTCGTCATCCAGAGAGCCCGCCGTAGCTCACTGATTTAAAGAGACCTCGCACTGCCTGAACAGCTGCGGCCAACCAGTGAGCTGCGCGGTGGTGTCTGCCGCTACGGTCCAGAGTCAGACGCCTTATTATTGTGTGGATGCATTATGTTCGGGGGATGCTTTATTATCGGTGGATGCCTTATTATCGGTGGATGCCTTATTATCGGTGGATGCCTTATTATCGGTGGATGCCTTATTATCGGGGGATGCCTTATTATCGGGGGATGCCTTATTATCGGGGGATGCCTTATTATCGGGGGATGCCTTATTATCGGGGGATGCCTTATTATCGGGGGATGCCTTATATTACAACGAGAGGCAAAACTGGAAGTAGGCCTTATTTTCGGAGGATGTCTTACTTTCGGGGAAACACGGTATGTTAAACAATGTCCCCAGTGTATTTTTTTTTTTTTTTTTAAACTGCCGCTGTGTACCTTTTATATCGAGGATCGGCGCTCATGTAACCCGCCGCCTCTCTTGTCTCTTCCTCCTGACTTACGTCAGCGGGGTTTCCCAGCCCCACCTGCTGGAGCTGTCAGCTCAAGAGAGGAGAGAGGCGGCGGGTCACGTGAGCGCCAATCGGCATTATAAAATGAGGTACACAGCGGCAGTTTTTTCTTTAAAAACAAATACACTTGGGACATTGTTTAACATAGCAGAGGGGATTGTTGAAAGGTTGTTGCATGGCTTAACAACCTCTTTAAAGTTTCAAAACATTGCTGTGTGCCCTTTGGTGCGGTGTTTAGTTTGCTTCACACTGCCGCGACTTCGGATCTGACTTGTGAAAGACCAAATCACATGACGTGAAATCCCATATTAGCCAATGAGCTGTCTTAAAGGGTGTTTGCTGGCGGCATTTTACAAATGTACAAAATAACAATTAGAGGAACTCTGCACTGGCCAGGAAGTGAAAAGTATACAATGTATCAGTGTGAAAATCTTCTGCCCTGATCTCAGGTATGAAAATAAATTGTAACATTTCACCAGAGAACGTGTGGTGAATGAAAGCTCCCTAGAATGTTTTTAACTACTTCCCACCCGGCCAATGTACATAAACGGCCGGGTGGGCGCTCTCTCCTTCTGAGTGGACGTTCAGGAACGTCCCTCAGAAGGAGCGGGATCGCGCGCGCGCGTGCCCGCGCAGCGGCGCGATCCCGATGCGCTCGTGTCCCCCGGACACGGCGCATCTCGGATCGGCAGGAGGGCTCTGTGATTGGCCCTCCTGATCACATGACGGCCGTGTCCAATCACAGCTGTCATGTGATGTAAACACAGCCGGTTGCTAGGCGATCAGCTCTCCTCTCCTCACACGGAAGTTGTCGCTGAGGAGGAGAGGGGATCGCTGCAGCCGGCTGATGATCAGTGAGTATGAGCTGTTTTTTACAGCTTTTTACTCACTGATCACCAACCTAGTGTCAACACACACATGTAAATACATACATGTAAAACACACACATGTCCCCACATAATGTAAAACACAAACATGTCCCCACATAATGTAAAACACACATGTCCCCAAAACACATGTCCCCAAATAATAAAAAAAGCTGTCCCCCACATATGTCACACTAAAATCACATGTCCCAATGGTAATCTGCACACATATGTACGTGATCACCTGCACACATCTGTACATGATCATTTGCGTACATATGTCCGTGATCACACAAACCAATTATTATACACTTAACAGGATTTTTTTATCAAAAACATGTAGCAGAATACATTTTGGCTTAAATTTATGACAAAATTCGATTTTACTGGATTTCTTTTAAAACAGAAAAAAGAAAATATTGTTTTTTTTCCAAATTTCCACTATTTTTGCGCTTATATCGCAAAAAAAAAAAAATGGAGTCGTGAATAAATACCACCAAAAGAAAGCTCTATTTGTGCGAACAAAATGATAAAAATTTCATTAGGGTACAGTGTAGCATGACCGAGTAATTGTCATTAAAAGTGCGAGAGCGCTGAAAGCTGAAAATTGGTCTGGGAAGGAAGGGGGCGAAAGTGCCCAGTATTGAGGTGGTTAAAGTGTTTATTAACCCAAAAAAAAAAAAAAAAAAGGAATCCTGTTCCCTTAACCACTTAAAGACCAGCCTCGTTTTGGATTTTAGGTGTTTACAAGTTTAAAACAGGTTTTTTTGCTAGAAAATTACTTAGAACCCCCAAACATTATATATTGTTTTTTTTCTAACACCCTAGAGAATACAATAGCGGTCATTGCAATACTTTTTTTTGCACCGTATTTGCGCAGCGGTCTTCTAAGCGCACTTTTTTTGGAAAAAATTCACTTTTTTGAAAAAAAAAATAAGACAACAGTAAAGTTAGCCCAATTTTTTTTTATATTGTGAAATATAATGTTACGCCAAGTAAATTGATACCCAACATGTCACGCTTCAAAATTGCGCCCGCTCGTGGAATAGCGTCAAACTTTTACCCTTAAAAATCTCCATAGGCGACGTTTAAAAAATTCTACAGATTGCATGTTTTGCGTTACAGAGGAGGTCTAGGGCTAGAATTATTGCTCTCACTCTACCGGTCGCGGCGATACCTCACATGTGTGGTTTGACCACCGTTTTCATATGCGGGCGCTACTCACGTATGCGTTCGCTTCTGCGTGCGAGCTCGTCGGGACAGGGCGCTTTAAAAAAAATTTTTTTTTTTTTTTTTTTTATTATTTATTTTATTTTATTTATTTTTTCACTGTTTTTTTAAAAAAAAAAAAATTTGGATCACTTTTATTCCTATTACAAGGAATGTAAACATCCCTTGTAATAGAAAAAAGCATGACAGGTCCTCTTAAATATGAGATCTGGGGTCAAAAAGTCCTCAGATCTCATATTTAGACTAAAATGCAAAAAAAAAAAAAAAAAAGTCGTTTAAAAAAAATGACACTAAAAAAATTTGTGCCTTTAAGAGAGTGGGCGGAGCCGTCGAATGACGTCGCTCCGGCCGTCACATGGTATGGAGACGGGTGGGGGCCATCTTGGCCTCACTTGTCTCCATACCTCAGCAGGGAAAGGACCCGATCGCCTCCGCCGTTACCGACGGCTCCGGTAAGCGGCGGAAGGCGCGGGAGAGCGGCGGGAGGGGGGGTGGCACCTCTCCCGCCGCCGATAACGGTGATCTCGCGGCGAACCCGCCGCAGAGACCACCGTTATCGTGTACAGAATCGCTCACTGTAAAGATGGATATCTCGGTTGTGGCAGCAGCTGCTGCCGTTACCGAGATATCCATCTTCAAAAAAAATGACGTATATATACAGTGAGCGGGGCTGAAGTGGTTAAAGAATGAACAGCACAGCGCTTGTGCTGTGTATTTTGGCCCCCTGCATCATCTGAAATACCTGGCAGTTTCTACCCCCTTTGCACACTGACCACAATATATCAGGGCTGCTGAGCTCTGACACCATGGTCAGAGTATGTGCCTCCGTCAGACACTATCTGCAGCTCCCCCCTCCTCTACCTGCCTGTCAGCTCTCACTAGTGCTGCTCTGTTCCTCACTGCTTCAAAACGATCTCATCTTTATATCATCCCCTCTGTCACATAAAAAGCTGTGTCCTAGTGCCTGTGCTTTTTAAAAAAAAAAAAAAAAAGCAGATTCCTACCTGTTTTAACAGTGTCTCCCAGCGATCACATGACTCCAGGTTTTCTGCTCCTCTCCTCCCCGGCTGACGTCAGCAGGTGAATTGCAGCTCTGCCCGCTGGAGTTATCACACATGGAAAGCAGACAGCCTGGAGTCATTTGATCGCTAGAAGACACTGTTAAAACAGTTAGAAATCGGCTATTTTTTAATAAAGCATAGGCACTAGGATACAGCTTTTTATGTGACAGAGGGGATGATATAATGATCAGTTAGTGATTTAACAAACACTGTAATCACTTCAGCCCCGGAAGGTTTTACCTGCTAACTGATCAGGCCATTTTTTGCGATACGGCCGTGCGCCGATTTAACCACTTCAGCCCCGGACCATTTGGCTGCCCAAAGACCAGAGGGTTTTTTTGCGATTCGGCACTTCGTCGCTTTAACTGACAATAGAACGGTCGTGCGACGTTGTACCCAAACAAAATTGATATCCTTTTTTTCCCACAAATATAGCTTTCTTTTGGTGGTATTTGATCGCCTCTGCGGTTTTTATTTTTTGCGCTATAAACAAAAAAAATGGCGACAATTTTGAAAAAAAAAAAAAAAAAAAAAACACATTATTTTTTACTTTTTGCTATAATAAATATCCCCCAAAAATATATTAAAGCGGGGGTTCACCCACACCGCCAAAAAAAAAATATATATTAAAAGCCAGCAGCTACAAATACTGCAGCTGCTGACTTTTAATACATGGCCACTTACCTGTCAAAGGGTCCAGCGATGTTGGCAGGCGACGCCGAGAACCCGCTCGGTTCTCGGCAGCTGCCGTCACCATCCTAGGTGAGGGAATCAGGAAGTGAAGCGTTGCGGCTTCACTTCCCGGTTTCACTACTGCGCATGCGCGAGTCGCGCTGCGCGTCCCAAGTGGTCCCCGCCCTCTCCTGGGAGCTGTGTGTTTCCCAGGAGACAGCTCGGTGGGGACGGGAAGAGGCGTAGACTCCCATGGGAGTCTATGCCGGAAGTGGGTGCAAATACCTGTCTTAGACAGATATCTGCACCCCCCTCCCCCTTGAAAGGTGCCAAATGTGACACCGGAGGGGGCGAGGGTCCTGAAAAGCGGTAGTTCCATTTTTGTGTGGAACTCCGCTTTAAAAAAACAATTTTTTTCCTCAGTTTAGGCCGATATGTATTTTTCTACATATTTTTGGTTAAAAAAAATAAATAAATAAATAAAATAAATAAAAATTTATAATAAGTGTATAATGATTGGTTTGCGTAAAATTTATAGCATCTACAAAATAGGAGATAGTTTTATGGCATTTTTATTTTTAATTTTTTTTTAGTAGTAATGGCGGCGATCTGTGATTTTTATTAGGACTGCGTCATTATGGCGGACACATCGGACATTGTTGGGACCATTGTCATTTATACAGCGATCAGTGCGATTAAAAATGCATTGATTACTGTGTAAATGACACTGGCAGTGGGGTTAACCACTAGGTGGCAGTGAAGGGGTTAAGTGTGTCCTAGGGAGTGATTCTAACTGTGAGGGGGCTGGGCTTGAACACTGATCACTGCTATCGATCACAGAGAGCAGCAGATCACTGTCCTGTCACTAGGCAGAACGGGGAATGTTTTTTTTATATAAGTATCTCCCCGTTCTTCCTCTCTGTGACACAATCGCAGGCACCCGGCGGACATCAAGTCCGCGGGACCCACGGTCACAGAGACCGCGGCGGCATGCTCGCGACAACGCTTCTTAAAGGAGATATACCTGTACGCCCTTTTGCCTGTCAGTGCCATTCTGCCGTACATCGGCGTGTGCTGGTCAGCAAGCGGTCAACTGACAATTGCCCGCTCGTGGGATGTTGTACCCAAATAAAATTGATGTCCGTTTTCCCCCCACAAATAGAGCTTTCTTTTGGTGGCATTTGATCACCTCTGCGGTTTTTATTTTTTGCGCTATAAACAAAAAAAGAGCAACAATTTTGCAAAACAATTTTTTTTACTTTCTGCTATAATAAATATCCTCCAAAAAAATTCGACACCAATTTAGGCCAATATGTATTCTTCTACACATCTTTGGTAAAAAAAATCCCAATAGGTGTATATTAAAAAATATGTGAAAAAAATTGCGCTACTAGTGACACAAGAAAAATTACTAAAAATCAGCAGCTAGCATCAACAATGTGACAAATTGTGTATAGAATGGATAATAAAAATGCAACGCTAAGATCCACATAGAGGAGTTCGTGGATTTGTTTTTGTTTATCACAGGCTTATCGTCATCTTGATTAGCTTGTGTCATATGACTATATGTACTTGAAGTACTTGTTTGTGCCATGTACATGAGTTCACCCATCATCATTCATGCACTTGATACTTTTAGTGTATTTTTGTACATTTGTATCAATTCCTATCACTTATTATTCACCAATTGAATACTTACCCCTAAGGTGACCCTTGGGGTGCTTAGGGTGCTTGTATTCTCTTAGCGCTACATTTTTTATTATCCAATAAGTGTATATTGATTGGTTTGCGCAAAAGTTATAGCATCTACAAACTACTGAATAGATTTATAGACATTTATTTGCTTTTTTACTAGTAATGGCGGCGATCTGTGATTTTTAGCGGGACTGCGACATTGCGGCGGACAAAACTGACCCTGACACTTTTTGGTGACCAGTGACACCAATACAATGATCAGTGCTATAAAAATGCACTGATTGATGTATAAATGGCACTGGCAGGGAAGGGGTTAACACTAGGGGTTGATCAAAGGGTTTAATGTGTTCCCTGGGAGGTGTTTCTAAGGGGGGGGGGGGGGGGGGGGGGAAGTGTTACACTGGAGGAAAAGAGGGATCGTGATTCAGCTTAGCTGAAACATGATCACTTACTTTTCCTCACTGACCGAACAGCGGTGTGCTTTGTTTACATCAGCACACCGCTGTTCCATCTCTCGTGTGAACGACTGGCGGGTCGCGCCGACCATCGCGGACGCCAGACCCACTAATTGGCTGCCGCTGTGTCCAATCGCAGTGGAAGTGGCACGCGCGCGCCCCCTAAACTGCATGCACAAAATCACATACAGGTACGTGATTTTGTGCCCCTGGGGCGGTCCGGAAGCGGTTAATTAGCACTACTGAAGTCGCTCCGACTTTAGAAAAGGTTCCTGTACTACTTCATAGGTGATTTTTTTTGTTTTTACTTCTGCCCATAGACTTTTTTTTTTTTAAAAGTTTTTATTGTGCACATGAAGAATAGTCATACAGTACATCAGATAGGTGTTACATCAGCATTATTGTTCAGCAAACGCACATCAGTGTCAATAACATTGCAAATATCAATCTTCCCCTTTCACACCAAGGCGCTTCAAAAACGCCCTAAAACGCCTTAGCGTTAATACAGCGTTTTAGGGGCGTTAGCGGTTAGCAGGCGTTTTAACAGCGTTTTTCAAGCGTTATTGAAGCATGTGTTATTGATGCTATCTTTCTGCTTGCATGTTTATCCTTTGTGATATCATGTAAAACAAGCAGTGTCTTGTAAAGTAACAAGCAGTGTCTTGTTTTACTTCAAATCTTCATTTTTCTGGGATTAATTCTTTTTTTTGGCACTTTGATGGTCTGTTTAATCATTCTGACCTTCCCACAAGTTCAGTCCTGTTGTTGTAGATGCTCTCTTTTCTGCTTGCAGGTTTACCTTTTTGTGAGATCATGTGACTTTTCTATAGCTCAGGGTGGATTATAGGCGCTATTCAGGCGTTCTTACAGCGTTTTCAATTCATTATAATGGAGAGGGGCGTTTTTGAAGCGCTTTTTTCAACGCCCAAAAGCTGCTCCAAAGATGCTGCTTGCAGGACTTTTCTCAACGCCCCGCCAGCGCAACGCCTCAGTGTGAAAGGGTCCGTTGAGATGCATAGGGATAGCGTTATTTTTAGCGCTAAAACGCTGCAAAAACACCTTGGTGTGAAAGGGGTCTAACTGAACCATTCGGATCTCCGACCCTATCCTGCAATCCAGTATATGTGCGGTTTTCTTTTTCAAAAGCCCATAGACTTTAATAGAAGTCGCCTCCAAGTTGGATCCTCACCTATATTGATGTGATTTGGATCTAACACTACAGGAAGATTATCCAGGCATTCCTGTACCGCATAAAAAAAAAAATTGTGAAAAGCCGATGCCAAAAACAACGCAAAATTTGAAGCTCTTAATATCTCAAAACATAAATATTTAACGCATTCAGGAAATAACGCATTTTTTTTAGTGAACTGACAACTTTTTACCACGAGTTATTTTAACTCAAAAATTCAAGCGGTATTTATCTCTTAGTGAATTGTTCGCCAATGTTCTTTAGCAAGGAACATACATCCTACATTAACAATTATGCTACCAAAATGAGTGTGTGCTGTAAATTGCCTCCATTGCTCCTGTTTCTTCTTGCTGAAGGCTGCCATTTTGCTGAAGCCCAGAGCCCCTGTACAGTAAATGTTTAGGCCAGGGCTTGACAAATTTGCTTGGAATCTAGGAGCCAGCTAAAAAAGTTAGGAGCCAGGTTTTTTTTTTTTTTTTTTAAACGACCGACAAAGCTTTATTTTCAATATAAAAATGAACCAATCTTAAATTTACACAGCGACGACTAGAACGAATGTGACTGCTTTTATTTCCTGCCATGCAGGGACACAAGACCACCATATTCCCGCTAAGGATCCAATCAGGTCCGCCTGAAAAACTGACAGGCGAACCTGATCAGACAGCGCGTGTGAAAGGGGCCAAGCAGGGAGATGACAAATAATAAATTCATTTTAATTAACCACTTCCTTCCCGCAGGACGACTATATACGTCCTGTCTTTGAAGAGAAATACCGTTGTTATGGTAGCAGCTAGCAACCATAACCCCGGTGTCTTCAAGAGCCAGTGGTTTTCTTTCAGATAAAAGTGGTCTCTGCAGCAGATTCGCAGCGAGATCACTTTTATCGGCGGCAGGAGAGGGCCCCCCCCTAGCGCCGCGCTCCGGTGCCCTTCATCACTTACCCTGGCAGTCGGTAACGGCGGAGGCGATCCGGATCTGTCCCTGGCCTGACATGGAGACGAGTGAGAGGAAGATGGGCCCCCCCGTCCATCTCCAAGTCATTGCAGGGCGGAAGCGACGTCAAATCGTCACTTCCACCCATAGCTCTTAAAGGGACATTTTATTATTTTTTTTTTCAAATGACAATTTTTTTTTTTTAATGCATTTTAGTGTAAATATGAGATCTGAGGACTTTTTGACCCCCCGGATCTCACATTTAAGAGGTCCTGTCATGCTTTTTTTCTATTACAAGGGATTTTTACATTCCTTGTAATAGGAATAAAAGTGACTTTTTTTTTTTAAAAGAACAGTGAAATAAAAGATAATAAAAGTTAAAATAAATAAGAAAAAGTTTTTTTTAAATGTGCCCCATCCCTTGTAATAGAAATAAAAGTGACACAATTTTTTTTTTTTAAAACAGTGTAAAAATAAAAAGTAAAATATATAAGAAAAAAAATAATTTTTTTAAACGCGCCCCGTCCCGCCGAGCTCGCTTGCAGAAGCGAACGCATATGTGAGTAGCGCCCGCATATGAAAGCGGTGTTCAAACCACACGTGAGGTATCGCCACGATCGGTAAAGCGAGAGCAATAATTCTAGTCCTAGACCTCTTCTGTAACTCAAAACATGTAACCTGTAGAATTTTTTAAACGTCGCCTATGGAGATTTTAAAGGGTAAAAGTTTGTCGCCATTCCACGAGCAGACGAAATTTTGAAGCGTGACATGGTGGGAATCAATTTACTCAGAGTAACATTATCTTTCACAATATAAAAAAAAATGGGCTAACTTTACTGTTTTCTTATTTTTTAATTAAAAAAAAGTATTTTTTCCAAAAAAAAGTGCGCTTGTAAGTCCGCTGCGCAAATACGGTGTGACAGAAAGTATTGCAATGACCGCCATTTTATTCTCTAGGGTGTTAGAATAAAAAATATATATAATGTTTGGGGGTTCTAAGTAAAGGGAAGGAGATGAGCAGGCAGTGAAAACAGGTAGGGAAAGCTCCATTAGCATTGATGGATGTCTTGTCATACCAACGGCCACCACCAGAGGGCGCCCGATTGCAGAAGGAACCAGGAACCATAGGACTGCAGTAGGCCGCAAAGCCGCGGCCTCAATTACCGGCGCGGCCCATCGCGATCGCGCCGTGAGGGGGGGGGGGGGTGTCGAACGGACACAGGATACCCCAGCTGTGCCGCCCCAGGCGCCAGGTCGCTAATTCTAGTCGCAAATGCGACCTGGCGCCGGGGTTTGTCGAACCCTGGTTTAGGCTGTCAGCAGATCGGCCTCTACAAATTTGGCATAGTGCCCAAAAGTAGAGAGCAACTGAGCATGTGCAGAGCAGGGCGAGAGAGTGTATTACTGGATTTCAAACAGTAATAGGCACTTATTCTTAATGTTTTACATAGTTACACCTACAAACGGGGCCAGCCTGAAGTGATCTAGCAGGGCTTCATATTGTGACCAAGAGCCCTTGCACACTGGGGCGGCGTCGGCGGTAAAACGCCGCTATTATTAGCGGCGTTTTACCGTCGGTATTCGGCCGCTAGCGGGGCGGTTTTACCCCCCGCTAGCGGCCGAGAAGGGGTTAAATACCACCGCAAAACGCCTCTGCAGAGGCGCATTGCCGGCGGTATAGCCGCGCCGTCCCATTGATTTCAATGGGCAGGAGCGGTAAAGGAGCGGTATACACACCGCTCCTTCACCGCTCCGAAGATGCGGCTAGCAGGACTTTTTTTACCGTCCTGCCAGCGCATCGCTCCAGTGTGCAAGCCCTCGGGGCTTTCACACTGGAATGCAAGGAGCGGCACTTTCTGGGCGGTTTGCAGGCGCTATTATTAGCACAATAGCGCCTGCAAACCGCCCCAGTGTGCAAGGGCTCTTAAGTTCCACTTTACATAGTTACATAGTAGGTGAGGTTGAAAAAAGACACAAGTCCATCAAGTCCAACCTATGTGTGTGATTATGTGTCAGTATTGCATTGTATATCCCTGTATGTTTGTGGTCATTCAGGTGCTTATCTAATAGTTTCTTGAAGCTATCAATGCTCCCCGCTGAGACCACCGCCTGTGGAAGGGAATTCCACATCCTTGCCGCTCTTACAGTAAAGAACCCTCTACGTAGTTTAAGATTAAACCTCTTTTCTTCTAATTTTAATGAGTGGCCACGAGTCTTGGTAAACTCTCTTCTGCGAAAAAGTTTTATCCCTATTGAGGGGTCACCAGTCCGGTATTTGTAAATTGAAATCATATCCCCTCTCAAGCGTCTCTTCTCCAGAGAGAATAAGTTCAGTGCTCGCAACTAGGGTTGTCCCGATACCACTTTTTTAGGACCGAGTACAAGTACCGATACTTTTTTTCAAGTACTCGCCGATACCGATTACCGATACTTTTTTTTTATGTCACGTGACAGTTTTTTTTTTGTTTTTTTTTACAATGCTTTCTTTTTTTTCGGGGGGGGGGGGGGGGGGTGAACGGTGTCTGTGTGTTTTTTTTTTTTTATTTACAATTTTTATTTTTTACAATAATAATTTTTTTTATTCATTTTTGCAATATGTTTTTTTTTTTTTTAAATCAGCCCTGTTGGGGGGCTTTGGTGAGATATCAGGGGTCTTAACATACCCCTGATATCTCCCCCTTGAGACAGAGAAAGAGACAGAGGATAGAGATTCCCCAGTCCCTTTCTCTGCAGCCTCAGCTGCACTGAGAATGAATGGAGAAGACAGCGGCTCCTCTCCATTCATAAACTGACACATTGTAATCACAGGAGATTACAATGTTTCAGTTATGTGAATGGACAGAGTCAGCTGACTCTCTCCATTCACACAGGAAGGAGGAGGGGGACGGCGGACCGGAGGGGACAGCGGAGAGGCAGAGGAACGGAGGAACGGAACGGAGGGGGACAGATAAGGAGAGGGGGACAGAGGAACGGAACGGAGGGGGGCAGCGGAACGGAGGAACGGAACGGAGGGGACAGCGGAGAGGCAGAGGAACGGAGGAACGGAACGGAGGGGACAGATAAGGAGAGGGGGACAGAGGAACGGAACGGAGGGAGACAGAGGAGAGGGGGACAGAGGAACAGAGGGGGCATGGAGAAGGATGCAGTGACAGTCAGCGGTGATCGCGTGGGGAAGTTACAAGCACCGATCACCGCTGTATGTCACTGAAAGCCGCGGGGGGAACGGGGGGAAGCTTGTAACTCCCCCACACGCCGATCACCGCTGACTGTCATAGTATCGGCGGAAGCATCGGGAGCATTTGCCCGAGTACAAGTACTTGGGCAAATGCTCGGTATCGGTGCCGATACCGATACTAGTATCGGTATCGGGACAACCCTACTCGCAACCTTTCCTCATAACTAATATCCTCCAGACCCTTTATTAGCTTTGTTGCCCTTCTTTGTACTCGCTCCATTTCCAGTACATCCTTCCTGAGGACTGGTGCCCAGAACTGGACCGCATACTCTAGGTGCGGCCGGACCAGAGTCTTGTAGAGCGGGAGAATTATCGTTTTTATCTCTGGAGTTGATCCCCCTTTTAATGCATGCCAATATTCTGTTTGCTTTGTTAGCAGCAGCTTGGCATTGCCTGCCATTGCTGAGCATATCATCTACTAGGACCCCCAGGTCCTTTTCCATCCTAGATTCCCCCAGAGGTTCTCCCCCCAGTGTATAGATTGCATTCATATTTTTGCCACCCAAATGCATTATTTTACATTGAACCTCATTTGCCATGTAGTCGCCCACCCCATTAATTTGTTCAGGTCTTTTTGCAAGGTTTCCACATCCTGCGGAGAAGTTATTGCCCTGCTTAGCTTAGTATCGTCTGCAAATACAGAGATTGAACTATTTATCCCATCCTCCAGATCGTTTATGAACAAATTAAATAGGATTGGTCCCAGCACAGAACCTTGGGGAACCCCACTACCCACCCCTGACCATTCTGAGTACTCCCCATTTATCACCACCCTCTGAACTCGCCCTTGTAGCCAGTTTTCAATCCATGTACTCACCCTATGGTCCATGCTAACGCACCTTATTTTGTACAGTAAACGTTTATGGGGAACGGTGTCAAATGCTTTTGCAAAATCCAGATACACCACGTCTACAGGCCTTCCTTTATCTAGATGGCAACTCACCTCCTCATAGAAGGTTAATAGATTGGTTTGGCAAGAACGATTCTTCATGAATCCATGCTGATTACTGCTAATGATATCGTTCGTATTACTAAAATCCTGTATATAGTCCCTTATCATCCCCTCCAAGAGTTTACATACTATCGATGTTAGGCTAACTGGCCTGTAATTCCCAGGGATGTATTTTGGGCCCTTTTTAAATATAGGTGCTACATTGGCTTTTCTCCAATCAGCTGGTACCATTCCAGTCAGTAGACTATCTGTAAAAATTAGGAACAACGGTCTGGCAATCACTTGACTGAGTTCCCTAAGTACCCTCGGATGCAAGTCATCTGGTCCCGGTGATTTATTAATGTTAAGTTTCTCAAGTCTAATTTTAATTCCGTCCTCTGTTAACCATGGAGGTGCTTCCTGTGTTGTGTCATGAGGATAAACACTGCAGTTTTGGTTACTTCACTCGTGAAGACTGAGGAGAAGAATAAATTCAATACCTTCGCCATCTCCCCATCCTTTGTAACCAAATGTCCTTCCTCATTCTTTATGGGGCCAATATGGTCTGTCCTCCCTTTTTTACTGTTTACATACTTAAAGAATTTCTTGGGATTTTTTTTGCTCTCCTCCGCTATGTGTCTTTCATGTTCTATCTTAGCTGTCCTAATTGCACCTTTACATATCCTGTTGCATTCTTTATAAAGTCTGAATGCTGAGGATGATCCCTCAACCTTGTATTTTTTGAAGGCCTTCTCCTTTGCTTTTATATGCATTTTTACATTGGAGTTAAGCCATCCAGGACTTTTGTTCGCTCTTTTAAATTTATTACCCAATGGGATACATTGGCTAATGCCCTTATTTAATATGCTCTTAAAGCAAACCCATCTCTCCTCCGTATTCTTTGTTTCTAATATTTTATCCCAGTTTATGCCTTTTAGCAAGGTTTGTAGTTTAGGGAAGTTGGCTCTTTTGAAATTCAGTGTCTTTGCATTCCCTTTATGTTTCCTATTTTTGTGATTTATACTGAAACTAATTGACCTGTGATCGCTGTTACCTAAATTGCCCCGCATTTCCACATCCGTGATCAGGTCTGTATTGTTGGTAATCAGTAGATCCAGTAATGTTTTATTTCTAGTTGGTGCGTCTACCATCTGACCCATAAAATTGTCCTGCAAGACATTAAGGAACTGGCGAGCCTTAAATGAATGCGCGGTTCCCTCCGCCCAATCTATGTCTGGATAATTAAAATCCCCCATTACGATAACACTTCCCATCCTTGCTGCTACTCCAATTTGTGGTAGGAGATCAGTCTCCACTTCCTCCCTCAGGTTTGGGGGCCTATAGCATACTCCCAGTATTATTTTCCCCTTAGCTTTATCCCTTTGGAGCTCTACCCATAAGGATTCCACCTCCTCTCTAGCTCCCTCAGTGATGTCATCTCTCACATTCACTTGTACATTATTCTTGATATATAGGCATACCCCTCCCCCTTTTTTACCCTCTCTATCCTTGCGGTATAGGGTATACCCTTGAATGTTTGCCAGCCAATCATGAGAGCTGTCGAACCAGGTCTCTGAAATTCCCACAAAATCCAAATCCTCCTCGTACAACAGTATCTCTAGTTCACCCATCTTGTCAGCCATGCTCCTGGCATTGGTGAACATGCCACATAGTTTAGACCGGCCGCATATTGTCTTCGCATTGGGCGTTTCGAGATTGCAACTAGGACTTGCTACTATACTCACCTTGTGTTTTTGTGCTTTGGTTAACCTACCACTAATGCCCCCAATACTACCCTCTGGAATATCTTCCGCGCTGGCTATCTCTGCCTCTGGACCCTCCCCCCCATCGCCTAGTTTAAAAACCCCTCTAACTTTTTGGCCATCTTTCTTCCCAGCAGATCTGCACCCTCCTCATTTAGGTGCAGTCCGTCCCTTCTATAGTACCGGTTACCAATTGAGAAGTCGGCCCAGTCCTCCAGGAACCCAAACCCCTCCTTACTACACCAGCTCTTCAGCCACTTGTTTACTTCCCTAATCTCCCTCTTCCTTTCTGGTGTGGCTCGATGTACCGGTAGTATTCCTGAGAATACTACCTTGGAGGTCCTTTTCCTCAATTTAGCTCCTAAGTCCCTAAAATCGTTCTTTAGGACACTCCATCTGCCTCTGACTTTGTCATTGGTGCCAACGTGCACCATGACAGCCGGGTCTTCCCCAGCCCCTCCCAGTAATCTGTCCACAAGATCCGTGATGTGCCGAACCCGAGCGCCCGGTAGACAACATACTGTTCGGCGCTTCAGGTCTTGGTTACAGATTGCCCTCTCTGTCCTTCTAAGAATTGAGTCCCCTACCACCAGAGTCTTTCCTTTCCCTTTGCTGCCCCCCCACTCTCACTGGAGGAGTTCTTCCCCCGGCAGCTAGGAGAGTCCCTCATTCCAGCAGTGCTGGTCCCTGACTGGTTTCACCAATGTCACTCAAAGTAGCGTACTTATTGGGATGCTCCAGTCCTGGATCGGCATCCCTGGCACTTCCCCCTCTACCCCTCCTGTCACCCATCTACTCTTTGCTAGTGCAAGCACCTCTTTGTCTCCACCCGCCTCTGTGCTGGCCCCTGCCGGCACCTGCCGTGTACGTTCCTGGCTCTCCTTTAGTATGGAGGGACTTCTCAGTGCTGACAGTTGCTTCCCCAGATTCAGAACCTGGGCTTCCAGCTGCATTTTTCTGCCAACTCCTGGCACAAAGATCCAGCATAGATAGCTGTAGTTGAATACACCTGTGTACATAAAAAAAAAATTAGGGCTGGTTCACACTGGAAAGTCTGTGTCATTTCAATGGGCTGCCAAATGCACAAAAGTAGTGCAGGCACTACTTTAGCAAAAAAAACCCGCACCAAGCCACATGGTACTGTATGGTAGCTGCAAAAAAGGCTACGTTTTAGGGTGCCATTAACAATTAATGGCACCCGCACATATCACGGTGTAGGAAACATGCATAAAACGCACCTTTCTCGCACCGCGTTCCAATGTGAACCCACCCTCAGGCAGATTCTTACGTTACCAATTCCGTGAACTTGAAAATATATTTTAAAAAATAGTTTCCTGATAGAATATTTGTGTGATAAAACATACCTGGAAAAGATTAGAGAAATTGAATGTGGCAGAGCTGCTGCTGTGGGCTACTTCTATCTACATAGCATTGTCACACCTTCCAGGTTTCTGTGATGAGAAAACGTTTAAGAACAAAGTACGTAGTCAAGGGACACACTCCTGTCAAGAGTCACCAGACAGGTTACAATCTGATCATACATACTTTATACAATCGAGTTTAGACTTACCAAAACAATGTAATATGAGCACCTACCTAATCACTCTAAACAATCTTTGTCCAGGCAGGCCCTGGCACGACATACTGCTGGTAGTTCTAAAGGAGGTTGTACAATCAGATTGTAAAATGTGTGGTGAGCCTATGCAAATTACGAACGTCTAAATTTGGAAAATCGATCGGACAATGTGCATGTGTGGCTAAACAGCAATGCAAAGAAGCATCGGCATTTGCAAGAGCGTTGCTTCATCAAGCCATTCACTTGTATGGCATGATGTACGTGGCAGGTGCGGCTCTCAGGACGTATGTAACCTTATACTGTTTAAAAAAAAAAAGCAATAATTTAGTGGGGTGGAACTATGTGGTGAAGCTTGCTGGCTAATTCAAGTTTGTGGCTTTTCTTCCAGATAATGCTGGCCATACACTATACGAAAATAATCAGCCAAACCCATTTTCGAAAAACAAACATTCGGCCGTAAGCGCAAACGTTAGTGCCATCATGTAATGACCTATAAATCGTTAGGTGGACATAAATGAATCCATTTTTTGTTAGGTTTTTTTACATATACCTAGTGCAAACAGTTCAGATGGGAAACACATTAACCTTTCAATTTATCGTTCGTTGGAAAATTTCCAAACTCGTTTTTTCGGCTCAAAAACGTCCCAACGATTATTGATTTTTTACCCATTAACTGGCCAAAAAACAAACGAACTGTCTAAATGACCGAATTTTGGCCGATTTTTTGTACAGTGTATGACCAGCATTAGACTGATTTAGAATTAAAGGAGTTGTAAAGTCTATGCATTAAGATAAAAAACCTTTTGTGTGTAGCAGCCCCCCCCCCAGCACCCCTTAATACTTACCCTGAGGCCCTTCTCTATCCAGCAATGTCCACGATTCCCTCGGTCGTCTGGGGCTCACATTGGCTAACAGACTTAGACAGCCCCGGGAGCCAATCAGAGGAGAGAGGGGGCTGGGTCGGGGCTCCATGTCTGAATGGATACCCGGAGCTCTGACTCGGCTCGGGTGCCCCCATAGCAAGCTGGTGGTCTATGGGGGCACTCGTCAGGAGGGCGGGGCCAGGAGCAGCAAAGAGGGACCCGAGTAGAAGAGGAGGATCTGGGCTGCTCTGTGCAAAACCAACTGCACAGAGCAGGTAAGTATAACATGTTTGTTTTTTTAAAAGTAAGACTTTTCAATCACTTTAAAGGATAAATTCACCTTTGTTAAAAAAAAAATAAACGCTCATCTTTTTGCAGGCAAAAAAAAATATGTACATTTAATATTTTTATTTATTAGGAGTCTGCAGAGCCTTGCACCTGCGATCAGCAGATCACGGGTGCAATCACAGGCTCCTGCAGACTGTTAGTGTAGCTGAACAGGAAGCATCAATGCTTAATCAACATTAAAGCGTTTGTTAACCCAAATAAGAATTAAAGATCCTGTTCCCGTAAAGCATGTTATACAACACAGTGCTTGTGCGGTGTCATTTGGACCCCCATATCACCTGAAATATCTGGCTGATCCTGCCTAGCTTTGCTCTCCCTTCTGCAAACAGGCCACGATAATCATGGCTGCTGAGCCCTGACATTGTGGTCAGTTTGCGTAATTCCGTCAGCCGCAGCCTGCTATCTGTCTCCTTGTCCCCCCTCTGTCTCTGTTCTACCAGTGCCCCCCCCCCCCCGCTATCACTTCACATATTACATGCTCCCATCCTCTCTGCACCTTTATAATAATTGTCCCTGTGCTCTGTATGAGCTCTCTCCCCCTCCTCCCCGGCTGATGTCAGCGGGAGGGCTCTGCCCCGCCCACTGCAGCTGTGAGCCGGAGAGAATTCAGCTGAGTGGTGGGAGCAGAGCTCATACAGGTACAATAGTGCAGATCTTTTTACAGAACACAGGGACAATTATTATAATGCTGCAGAGAGGATGGCAGCATGTAACAAGAGTGGGTTAACAACTACTTTAACCTCTCATTCACGTGCGGCTTTGAAATTGTGCAACTTCATCTAAAATCGCACGATTTCTAAGCCGCATGTCAGTGCAAATTTGAAGACATCTGTGCGGCTTTATGCACAGATGTCTATGCAAGTTGCACTCGAAATCGCCAAAAGTAGTACAGGAACTACTTTTTTAAATCGATGCAGCATCGCACCAATTTGAACAGTGCCACTGCTGACGATTGGATGCGACTTGTCATGTGATTTGACCTGCCAAATTGCATGACAAGTCGCTCCAATGTGAACGAGGGCAGAGTGCTCATTACCACCCTGGTATTTCATTGAGAACTACAAGCCGTTAGCTGTACATTTCCCAATCTCTGCAGCCACGCATCGGGACAATGTCTCACTGCTTGTGATTAGCGCTCCGCAGTGCCGACTTCCTGGCGGGCTCGGCACGTGCGGTTTGCGAACACGCCTGAGCTCATCCTTACTGGACAGTAACATGTTACACCCTGGATACGAGTGGAACATGTTAGGAAAGACGAACTTATCCTTTAAGGCTGAATTCACGCTGCAATAGAGACTTGCCGAAGTCTCCAGCAGGTCTCCATTGTTGGCTGCGGTAGGAGGCAGTGTGGTGCGCGATTTAACGCATCACACAACCCCCTTTTTTGTACAGACTTTATTTGAAGTGTACGAAATGTACATTTCATTAACAGCAATGTGATTCAGCACGGTGTGCTGCAATAAAATGCATGTCTGCATTTAGGCGCAGGGCTAGGCTGCGTTGTGGTGTGAATGGGACACATAGGAAACAATTGTTCCCCGTGTGTCCCTGTGGTGACATACATTTTACATGACAGTAGAACATATGTCACCACATACAATATGAATGATCCCTTAGAGGATGGATGCATGATTTAGTGCTGCATTGCAGTTCCATTTGATGATTTCTGTAGTTGTATACATTAGGGGGGGGGGGGGGGGTACTAATCAGGGACAATCATTATGCATTGCAGTCCCATTTGATGATTTCTCTAGAAGTATACATTAGGGGACAATCATTAGGTATGACACAACAGTCACCAGCCTCACCTGCTCTAGAGACAACAGCAGGAAATCCCTGGAAAGCAGCTCTGGGTGCAGGAAGAGATCGCAGTCCTGCCCCATGGCCACTGATCGCCCACCAACCTGAGCCATTACCAGCACTTCCCACAATGCCCCGCACCTCGGCCGGAAGTGACAGCTCAGCTGCAGGGGCCGTAGAGCGAGGGTATGTTAAAAGCCTTGGTGGATTTTTGAAAAAAAAAATATCGTTTCATTGTATAGAAATAAACAAAAGACTGTTCCATAAAACGAGTAACGGATGGATTCCCAGGTGTGCTGCCTTTGTCTATTTTTCTATTGCACGCTTTACGTTGTGATACCCAAACAAAACATGGCGGAAGCGGCCTCGCTGACATATCACGTGGGGTGCGCTAGAGTAAGGGCGACGCGTCGTGTATGTCATGAGCCCGCCCCCTGTCGGTGGCACGTGACCGTGGCAGAGAGGAGGCCCGGGGCTGCCAGAGCATAAGCAGGTACTGACCCCCACCCATTCCCCTGGCATACCTGTGCACAGGGAACCTTTCCCCAGTTGTGTGTGTCTTCTATGTCCCTGTGTACAGGGCAGCCTAGTGTCAGCATTCATGGGAAGATGTATGTGTCTAGTGATTCCTATAGAAGGGGAGTCTATGCATGATTCACCTCAGAAGCCAAGCCACCCTCACCCACTTGGCTTCTTCCTATAGGGATGCATGGCTCTGCCTCACCCACAGCACTATGACAGCTTCTGCAAGTGGGGAAGGAATTACTGGTGGGACCCCCAGACTTTTCATTAGGACAGCCAATGAAGGAACAGCCATTCTCTATGCTGCAATGAGCTCAGCCTCGGTGACAACCACACTGCTGGTAATATGGATAGGGGGTCATCCTTTAGGACTGATACTAAACCATATCCTAATTACATAGTAGGTGAGGTTGAAAAAAGACACAAGTCCATCAAGTCCAACCTGTGTGTGTGCTTATATGTCAGTATTCCATTACATATCCCTGTATGTTGCGGTCATTCAGGTGCTAATCTAATAGTTTCTTGAAGCTATCAATGCTCCCCGCTGAGACCACCGCCTGTGGAAGGGAATTCCACATCCTTGCCGCTCTTACAGTTAAGAATCCTCTATGTAGTTTAAGGTTAAACCTTTTTTCTTCTAATTTTAATGAGTGGCCACGAGTCTTGTTAAACTCCCTTTCGTGAAAAAGTTTTATTCCTATTGTGGGGTCACCAATATGGTATTTGTATATTGAAATCATATCCCCTCTCAAGCGTCTCTTCTCCAGAGAGAATAAGTTCAGCGCTCGTAACCTTTCCTCATAACTAATATCCTCCAGACCCTTTATTAGTTTTGTTGCCCTTCTTTGTACTCGCTCCATTTCCAGTACATCCTTCCTGAGGACTGGTGCCCAGAACTGGACAGCATACTCCAGGTGCGGCCGGACCAGAGTCTTGTAGAGTGGGAAAATTACCGTTTTATCCCCTTTTTAATACATGCCAATATTCTGTTGGCTTTGCTTTGCAGTAGTTTGGCATTGCATGCCATTGCTGAGCCTATCATCTACTAGGACCCCCAGGTCCTTTTCCATCCTAGATTCCCTCAGAGGTTCTCCCCCCCCCCCCCCAGTGTATAGATTGCATTCGTGTTTTTGGCACCCAAATGCATTATTTTACACTTTTCTACATTAAAACCATGTAGTTGCCCACCCCATTAACTTGTTCAGATCTTCTTGCAAGGTTTCCACATCCTGCGGAGAAGTTATTGCCCTGCTTAGTTTAGTATCGTCCGCAAATACAGAGATTGAACTGTTTATCCCATCCTACAGGTCGTTTATGAATAAGTTAAATAGGATTGGTCCCAGCACAGAACCCAGAGGGACCCCAAACATTCTCCAAACATAATCAATACACAGCCACTACCTAATATTCCTTTATTCTATTTTTCATGTTTCTTACTGTGCTCCTTGTAACATCCTCCATGAGCTCCCAAACCTCTCCTTTACGTCTTGGCTTTCATTTGTTAGTAGAGATGGGCTTGGGTGTGTTCGTGATCTTAGTCCCAACCCACCTGCCCGATCCGGCCAGCAAGCCGACACTCCAAACGTTCAATCACAGACAGTGAGACATTTCCCCATCCGCAGTTGCACAGATCGGGAAATGCCTGTGATTGGCTGTGTGCAGTGTTGGCTTCCTGGCCAGATCCGACAGATGGGTTGGGACTAAGATACCGAACATGCCCGAGCCCATCTCTATTTATTAGGACAGAGCAGTGTACTTTAATTGTGGTCATAAAAATAGAAAAACTTGGGACTTTTGAAGGTGCATTAACTTCCTCAGAGACAGCTAATTTTATGCAAAAACATGTTTGTTATATGTTTTTAAATAAAAAAGAGAATTTAATATCACTTTAAAGCTGAACTAAGCCCTTTACAGCCAAGGAAGCAGCTGCCTTAGCCTCTGTTTGATCTGCAGTGGCCATGGTTTAGCACACGTGGATCAGCTATGACACCAGTTATTTAATGGCTTGACAGTCCAGTTGAGAGCACAAGCGACTGTTCATTAACAGCATGAAAGTAAATCCTCGTACACACGGTACGATTGTTGGCCAACTGAGCATCTGATTTTTGTCAAAAGGGCGTGTGCCAGGATCTTGTCTTGCATACTAACGGTACACAATTGTCAGCCAACAAACACAAACGTAGTGACGTACTACGAGGAATTTCAGCTCTTGAGCTCCACCCTTTGGGCCCCTTCTGCTAATGTCGTGTTTGAGCATTGATTCCGAGCATGCGTGTTTGTACTTTCAACTTTTGTTTGATGGACTTGTGTACTGACTATCAGAAAATCTGACAACCAACCGTTGTCCGCTGAAAATTTAGCATGTCATCCAACATTTGTTGGCAGAAAGTTGTACAACAATTGTCAAAAGGAGCGTACTAACGGTAAGATTTTAGGACAGCATTCTGTCAACAGACAATCCCCTGCTACGGTAACAATCTGTACGAAGCTTAACTCTTTTGGGGAAACTGTTAAATTGATGGGTTTAGTTCTGTTTGAATAGCTGTAGGTGCTTTATTTATTTAAGTGCTATTCTTTAATAGGAACTACTCCTCCCTTTAGGGCCTATTCACAACGTGTCCTTTTTGGCAGCTATATTTCTTATTGAAATAGATATAAGCACATCGAAATGCATGTAAACAAATGTTTAATAGGTGTCAATGCGCATTATGACATGTTTATTTTCAAGTGCGTGTTTCAGCATGCATTTAGACCCGTTTTTAACTTCAAACTAAAAGGCATTTGTCAAATCTGGAAAAATGATGGCTGTTAAGCTGCCCTATGCTGCATAGTATTTTGATCTCCATACGTTAGTGTACAAACTGGTTTTTGTGGATGCTAGAATTTTTTTCTTTTTTTTTTTTTTGGTGTACTTTGAGCTGTAAATCTGCGTTTTAGATTGCTTGTTGGATTGTAACACTGTTTATATTTGTAAAACTTTAATAGACAGAATAAACAAAAAACAGATGCAAAACTGTTAATGGGCCCTTGTATTCTTTTAAGCCAACAAGCATATATTGTTAATTTCACGTCAGTTAAGTTGTACGTGGGTAGCAGTTTGTGACTGTGATCTCTTCTCTATTAGAGGAAAAATGAGGAATCTGCTGACTCTTTGCAACCAACCTAAAAAGGCAGGAAATGTATGTATGGCACCTCTTGCATATGCTAAACGAATGCCTGTAACTGTGTAACAAATATACAAGGCTTGATCTGTGTATGCATGTACACTTTTTAAAGATCAAGCCTGGCAGATTTACTACACAGATACACAAGTTGGTTTTAGTGAGTGCAATGTGTTCCATATGTTTGCTTTTTTTTTTTTTTTTAACCTTTTTTTTTTACAATAAATAAAAGAATCTCCCAGTGCAAGTTATAATGTACACATACTTCACAGAAACTGGTAATGGGGTATAAATAATAATAATAAAAAAAAAAACCTGATAAGGATCTTAGTTCACAATGTGTCCTACGTTTCTAGATTCCATAGGGTTTCATTTTAACTTGCTGGCAGTACTTTAAGGAATGCGTTTGTTTAATCAAAGTTTGTTTTTCCATCATGTTAAATCTTTCAACAGTGCAGTAACCCATTGGCCAATGTAAGCTATATACACAAGGATTGTTTCCCACTATTATCACATGCTATGCTGCCTAAAGTAGGTTTACTGAAATGATGCCTTAGATTGCATTCATAAGGATTGTAGTGGGCACCAAAAAGCTGCCCATCTTCATTGTATGTTCTGCCGTAGTATGTCCCATGAGAGAAAATTGCCTAAAAAATTCACCCTCCCTTGTGAAGTGGTGGGCAGGTGCACAGATTTGACCAGTTGCGATATTGCCCTGGTTAACTGCCAGAGCATAAAGCTTGTAGCTGGACTGCCTGGGTACCTATTGGGCCCAAGGCTCCTGTCCACACTGCCGTGTGCATAATCTGGCTCTGGTTTTCCTGACATAATGTTGAAAGCTGACATGTGAAAGTATTTGATTGCTTAAGTTAAAGGGATGGTAAATATTCCATTGTCTTTGTATTTCTTAGGGCCTATGTACATCCTTGGGTTGTGCTAATGGACCCACATTAATGAGCATTGTGTTTTTTGAAACTGTTAAATCGATGGGTTTACTTCTGCTTTAAAGCGGAACTAAACTTAACTCTCTAATGGTCTGGGACCCTCGTCGCCATCTTCTCCCTGGGTGCTGGTCATCACCAGTGGTTGGCGGGGATGAGGTAACTCCTGTGCATACACTCATCCTGGCACACGGAGACTGTGCCGGCGATGTAAACGGAGCTGCACATGCCCAGCTTGGTAACATGCCACAGAAGAATTCGAGCAGGCAGGTAGGAGTATTTTATTGCAGAAGAGACATTGCATGTCTCTTCCTTGGAAAGCCTGCCTGCTTGCATCTTTTGTTAATACCTTCATTTCCACTTTAAATTACCGTATTTATCGGCGTATAACACACACTTTTTTCCCTTTAAAATGAGGGGAAAATCGTGGGTGC
This sequence comes from Lithobates septentrionalis, assembly GCA_037952835.1. Taxonomy (NCBI): domain Eukaryota; kingdom Metazoa; phylum Chordata; class Amphibia; order Anura; family Ranidae; genus Lithobates; species Lithobates septentrionalis. The sequence continues at coordinate 6,058,118 of JBBDGP010000998.1, forward strand.
GTGTTATACGCCGATCTCCGTTGATTGTGAGCGGAGCGAGCTCCGCCAACATACACAAAGTCGAGTGTACTCCGCTCACAGTCACACCCAGTCCCTCCATTGGACCTGTGTTATGTCCATCATAGGGGCGGGATTGAGCGGAGCCGAGCCCAGCTGAGTACACTTGGCTTTGTGTATGTCGGTGGTGCTCGCTCCGCTCCTCTCGCAATCGGCGGAGATCAGCGCCAATTTTAAATAGCCTGCAATGAGGCTGGGCAAGGCTGCAATCATGACACAAGGCTGCAAAGACACTGGGCAAGGCTGCAATGATGAACAAGGCTGCAGGTGGACACTGATAAGGCTGCATTGATGGGCATTTAAATGTAAGTTTTTTTTCCCGCCTAAAAGTTTCTCTTCTTAAAATTCCCTCCTAAACTTGGGGTGCGTGTTATACGCTGATAAATACGGTATATCTAGATCCCAAAACTCTTTTATTTAGTTATTGATATAGTGGTGAATGGTTAAAACATGTGTCTGTTTTGCATTCTGTGTCCTGTTTAGTGGACTTCACTTTCTACACTAACTACAATGCTGTTAATGTGGCAGGAAGTGAGAAAAAAATCTCCTTAGGGACATAAAAAAAAAACCCATTTGTTCCCATTGTGTCCCTGTTAGATTTTTCCTTGTGTCCTGGTGAAGGCATGACTGCTAAGTTGTGAGACATTAATTTTGAAAGGTTAAAGTATTACCTTGGTCTCCTCTTGTCTCTGCAAGCATTCCACAAACACTGCATTTGCCCAATCAATGACAAAGATGGCATTTTGTGACTATAAAAAAATATTTTTTGACATGTTTCTGATTGTGTTTCCTTTTAACTTTTACAGGACGCCCTGGGGCTCTCCCCTTCTTGGCCATGAGTGTGCAGGCATTCAGATTGGTGTGTGCATCTGGGAAGGATCACCTCCCTGCTGGGATACAGATTGAGTGCTTGGAGTGCTCTGGACATGATCTGTACATTGGCAGCAGTGATGGCTGCATTCACCATCTTCTGCTGGTGGAAGTAAATGGCACAGAGTCAGCTGGACTTCCTCTGGGTCAGCAGTCGGATTATCCTAACACTAGTTTTACTACCAGCCGACAAAACCAGAGACAGCTAGGTGTAAAGAAACCAATATGTGAATTAAGAGCCTCCTCTGCCCTTGGCCGGTTACTTGTGCTGTGTGATAATACGATTTTCTTGCTGTGCAGTGACTCTCTGGAGCCAGTACCAGGGACTAAGATCAGGGGTGTTCTCAGCTTCACCCTAAATGAGAATCCAGTAAGCGGAGACCCGTTCAGTGTAGAGGTTTGCTTGATCTCCTCCAAGAAACGCACAGTGCAGATCTTCAGTGTGGGACAGGAGCGGGTACAGATAGTTCGAGAAGTGGCTACGCCTGAACAGCCTTGTTCTCTTGCTGCTGATGGATATTATCTGTGCCTGGCGCTCAGCAGTCGTTATGTCATCCTAAATTATAATACAGGGCATTGCCAGGATCTCTTTCCTTATCCCAGCGAGCAGAAAAGACCAATTATTAAGAGAATCAGCAGACAGGAGTTTCTGTTGGCAGGGCCTGGAGGATTAGGTGGGTACATTGAATAGATCTTTCTCTTTAGATTAAAATGAATAGTTGTATTATCATATCATGCATATCAAGTAATGTTTTATTTTTTTTATTAATGAAACATAGGGGTTTATTTACTAAAGCTGGAGAGGGCAAAGTAGTCACAATTCTGCAGAGAAACTAATTGGCTTCCAGGGTTTATTGCTAAAGCTTAATTAAACAAGCTGAGGTTAGAAGCTGATTGGTTTCTCTGCAGAATTGTGACTACTTTTGCCCCTCTAGCTTTAGTAAATAAACCCCACAGTGATTTACTAAAACTCGAGTGCAAAATCTAGTGCAGCTGTGCATGGTAGCCAATCAGATTCTAACCTCAGTGTGTTAAATTAAAGGATAAGTTCACCTCTGGGAACATGTTATGTGTTCCACCCAATTTTAAGGTGGAACATGTAACATGTTCCCAGTACTGCATCCCCCCCCCCCCCCCCTCCCCAATAGCAGCAGTACAAGGAGAAGTTTCACTCACCTGCTGTTACTGTTTGAAAGGCTACGTCATTCATGCACACAGCTCTGTGTGAGAATGAACTACTAGCCCCGACATCCTTAGTGGCTGTCAGCTTGTAGTTTTCAGTGAACTACCATGGCGCTGTGGAGCTCTGTGGTAGTTCATTGAGTCTTCCTGTCAGAGCATCGGCTTATGTGTATGGATGTACTGGCACACAGATACACTAACACTGTGCAGGAGGTCTGCATGGCATCCCTGATCTGCTAATCTCTGGTGCAATGCTTTGTAGGCTCCAACTACAAAAAATGATAAATGCACATTTTTTTACCTGCAAAAATCTTTGACAAATAATAGTGAAATCTGATTGGTTACCATGCACAGCTGCACCAGATTTTGCACTCTCCAGTTTTAGTAAATCAACCTCAGTATGTCCTATTGCCTTTTAATAATTGTTTACACTTTACTGGGCTGTTGTTAAGCTGATCGAAATCTACTTAAAATAGATGTAAGCTAGATAGCCAAAATGTCATAAAATATTTAACATGTTAATGTCATTTCAAAATTTATATTCAATATTTTAAAATCTGAAGCTTTCATAAAAACAAAAACCGTAGTTATTGTGCCATGTAAGACCTTGTGCAGAAGCTTCTGGTATAGAGTGACAATGCACTCTCCCAGTTGTGCTTCTACATTATCACGCTGTTCCATGCATTGTGGTAGTTTCCACATGCATTACGCAGGCGTGGTCCACAGTTGTCACCATCAGGAAAACTGACATGAGAAATGGCAAGCAGGCATCGCTGAAATGCATGCATGTAGACAGAAACTGGCTGCAAAGAGACTGTAGGAGATCATAAGCAATGAGATGCAACAGGATAAGAAAAAAGTTGTGCAAAAAAAATTCCTGTGTTGAATCTGAAAATGCACTTGGCCAAAATCCGAATCAGTTTAAATTTTTTTTTTCTTAAATTCAATTAATGTGGCTGGTGTTTTTTTGATTGAAGTCAATGGCATGCGATTTTTCCATTGAGGTCAGTAGGGGGTAATTTTGCATTGCCGTCAATGGGACGTGATTTTGCATTGCAGTCGATGGGACACAGCATGCCATTATCGGCACTTTTTTTTTTTTTTTTTTTTTTTTTTTTTTTTCTTTATTGGCAAAAGGTGGATAGCCCTATTTTCGGTGGCTGATATATTGATGCATTCCTAGAAAAAAGTTATGACATACAGTTCTTTAGTAAGCTATGTCTTTCAGTTAAGGATTTACATCTACTTTAAAATATTATTATTAAAATAAGCCCTGCTGCTAACACACCCATTCTGCTTCTCTAAAGCAAACTTCTATCTATAAAAATAGGTTCCAAGTAATCTGACTGAATATAGCATGTACCCTTTAGTGTCTCTAGTTTATTAGATAAATACTTATCAGTTTTTTTTCTGATTGTAAGAAAATAGGTGTGGCTACAGCCTCTGATTGAGAAAAATCTTCCAACAAGCCTGTTTGACAGAAGTCGATGGTTAGCGGCCACACGTAAATCGAAATTTGGCCAGTCTCTGCTGACCCAGCTGAATTTCCACCCACCTATGGCCAGCTTAGGCAGTACATTCAAATCAAATGTATTGTAAAATTTACTTGTACTATAGCTTTCTTTGGTAACCTAACTGGCTTTTCTGGACAGTCATACATGTGGGCGTGGTTAGAAAGTGGATAAGGCCAATAAAATGGGTGTGGCTTAAAGTGTCATTTAGGCTCCATTCACACTTGTGTGACTTGTCATGCAATTTTGGACATCAAAGTTGCATGACAAGTCGTTCCCCATGTCTTCCAATAACTATTCATATGTGCGTGACTTAGACCCCTTTCACACTGCCAGCGTTTTTCAGGCGCTACAGCGGCTCCATTCACTCCAGTGTGAAAGCCCGAGGGCCGCTAGCGGGTGGTTAAAACCGCCCTGCTAGTGGCCGAATAGCGCCGCTAAAATGACGGTAAAGGTTTACTGCCGACACCCCCCGCGGCTCAGTGTGAAAGCCGTCTTAAAGTTGCAGCAACTTCAAAGTAGTTCATGCACTACTTTGGTCTGACTTTCATGCAACTTGAGAGCCATAGACTTCAATGTTAACCCCTCAGAAATTGCATGAAAGTCATACCTGAATGTTATACAATGCAACTTGGGTGCAACAGTTGTTTATTATCACTGGTTAAAGCCAAAGTAGTATCCAAGTTGCACACATCCAAAGTTGCATCAAAGTTGCACTCCAAAGTCTGCAACTTTGCAGTCATATAAGTGTGAATGGGATCCTAAATTTGTGAAGAAATTAGATTTAATAAAAAAAAAAAAAATACTGGATATGATTTATAGCAAAAAAAAAAAAATTTCGGTCTTTTTTCGTTTTATAGTGCAAAAAATAAAAAGCCCTCAGGTGATCAAATATCACCAGCAGAAAGCTCTATTTGTGTGAAAAAAAATGATATAAATTTTGTTTGGGTACAGCGTTGCATGACCCCGCAATTACCAGTAAAAGTAGCGCAGTGCCGATTTCTGAAAAAACAAAACTTTTTACGCAGTTTTTCCTCTCCACTGGTATGTATTTTGATAGTACTGGTATTTTTGCTTATATTTTGCAAACTGTTAACAGCCTTTGTTGTTGTTTTGGCAGGTATGTTTGCCACAGTGGCAGGGATCTCGCAGCGTGCTCCAGTTCGATGGTCTGAGAATGTAATTGGAGCTGCAGTGTCTTTCCCTTATGTGCTGGCTTTAGATGAAGAATTCATCACAGTGCACAGCATGCTGGACCAACAGCAGAAACAAAGCCTGCCCTTTAAAGAAGGCGTTATCCTGCAAGATTTTGAAGGTACTGGTTGTGAATTGGGGTTTGTGATATAGAGTAAAAACTAGGGTTGCACCGCTACCACTTTTTTAAGACTGAGTACAAGTAATGTCGTGTGACAGTGGCACTAGTATGCAGAACTGATGAGGACGCACTAATATGCAGCACTGATGGGCACTGATAAGTGGCACTGATGAGGCATGGACATAGATTCCTCAGTCTCTTTCTCAGCAGCCTCAGATAAATGGACAGGAGACGGAGGCTCCTCTCCATTCATAAACTGAAGCATCGTAAACGCAGTTGTCAAGAGGCTTACGAGTGCTCCTCACTTCCCGCTGTTTCCTATTTATTGATTTCGAGCCCCCTCCTTTTCATTTTCTGGGTGACATCTGAGTTTAATTTGTGAACTTTGCACGATCGTGCCAATCCGGCCATCGGCTGCTTATCTCTCCTCTACCGTACTGACCATCTTGGAGCTGTCGCCCCAGAACCCCTTGGATAAAGGCCCTGGCTGGGTATATAGCCACAAGCTCAATTAGCATGCCTTCTGGTAAGCGTGCAGTTTATTTGGTGCTCGGTGCACAACTGGTGGTGGGGGATCACGCATTACTTTCAAGTTTTCAGTCATTCACTCGTCTATGCACATTTGTGTGATTTGTGGACTATTTGCTATTTATCATTGAGCTCTAGACGTTCTCATTGTTATTGTTTCTTCACATTTATCTATGATATTCATATTGGGATAGATTTTCATGTTTTTTTATTATAATATGGTGATATTAGCTTTTATTTTCTCTCATTAGAATTTTTGTCATCATATACTCACTATACACTATTTAGCACAGCTATTTTCCTTTTTATCTATGAATGGACAGAGTCAGTGATCACTGACTCGGTTCATTCTGAAAAGGAAGGAGTCCATAAATGACATATTTACTGGCTCTTTCCTCCGCTGTCCATCCTGACAGATCTGGGACAAGGGCGGGACCGGAGGAGGACCTGTGGAGCTGGACACAGGGGACAGTCAGGGGTGATCGGTGTGGCGGTGGGGGCAGTTACAAGCATCAATCTCCATGTATAGCTTTCAATAAAACGTCTGACAGCCACGGGAGAGAGAGCAGGAGAATCGGCTATCGGCTGCTTCATTGAAAGCCACACAGGGAGATCGGTGCTTGTAACTCCCTCCATCACCGAACCGATCACCCCCGACTGTCCCCCGTGTCCTCCCCACAGCTGGGAGGTATCGAATTAGGCATCGGAGCATTTGCACAAGTGCAAGCACTCGTGCAAATGATAGTAGTATCGTTACCAGTGCAACCCTAGTATAAAAAAATAAAGCTGTTATATGTATTTATAATATTCCAGAATATGATGGCCCTAAGACCTTGCGTGCACGGGCGCATGAAGCCGTACAGCTTAAAGTGATAATAAAGGCTGTTTTTTTAAAATAAGAAAGAGGTCATACTTGCCTGCTCTGTGCAATGACGGTGCATAGAGAGGTCCCTTCCCTGCTCTACTGGCAGTCCCTTGAAGTCTATGGCTCCTGCTGCCCTCAGTGTCTCCTGTGAAAACATGAAGTGAGGGGAAGGATGCTACAGCTAAAACAGCGCTGAAGTGGGGACAGAAGTTAATTAAGTGTTTAGGGATGGTGGTGGGTAAGACAAGTAGTGAGGTGTTTTTTTCTTTAATGCAGAGAATGCATTAAGATAAAAAGCCTTTTTGATTTTAGAACCACTTTCAATTGTGGTCATATTTCAGCACCCAGGGAGACACAGATACATCATATTATGTAATTAATGGTTGTACACAGGTATAGGCCGTAGTTACATAAACATATAATTGGGTGTAAATCCCTGGATGCGCCTTTTGTACGTCTGCTGCATTCATTCAAGTCACTGGCCGCAGAAAATAAATTGATCATCATTTATGTATCTTTCTACACAGATGTAAATGGCAGCTCCAGTTAAAATGTTATGTTTGTATCAGGTTAGAGAGCGGTTAGGATTCGATATCTCATTTAGCTTTAGGGGTCTTTGGGAGTCTAATGGAAAAACGTATCCCCCTACTCCTGCTTTTGCTGTATGCAAGAACGAATTATACAGCCAAAAAAAAAAGTGTGTGTATATAATGTATTCCTTATATTAAAATATAACTGTATTTTTGCATACAACTAGCCTGTACCGGAATATGTTCTATTATTGTCTTAATGTAATCTTCTTCAAAACTGCAATCAGATTGGGAGGGTGAGCACTAGGCACCTCTCTAGGCTATGTTACATCAGGCGGCTTTGTGCCATTAACACAATAGCAGAGAGAGGACAGTGAAGATGCTTGCAAACTAGAGACCTAAATGGGGAACGTATAAGTAAGATTGTGGTGTTGAATTTTGCATGGAATTCCATGTTTTTATTAATTTCTTGTGAACAGAGTTTCATCCTTTGCAGGGAAACTGAATCACAGTTGGCACTATAAACAAACTCTTTGAACTCTACCGGAAATGTTGCAGTGTACGTGAGCAATTGGAATAATCACTGAATGGAAGCCAATAAGTCATTTTCTTGTCTGTTGCTTTCCTCATGGGATTCCGTGATAAAAGAATATGGATTTCAACTATTCTCTAATATTCATAAATATATATCTTCCAATCCAGATTACTCACTTATTTGTTTTTAATTGTTAGAACCAGAAGTGTGTCAATTTTTTTTTTTTTTTAATCTTTTTATTGTTTTTTTTCATATTGTCAGCATTTGCTTGTTTCCTTCCTCTTATCAGAATGGGAAATGGCTGGGAACAGGTCAACAGCACATATATGCACATAGCCTTAGTGATAAGAGTGGACATAGCAGACAACAGGACACTGGAATAATAGCATAGATTGAATTTTAGACAAATATTTAGTTCGGGTGGATATAATACAGAGATTCACAGTAGCAGAATACTGATAAATGATTACAGAAGAAGTCGTGTTTCATAAGGTTTATCCTCTTGCAGGATGGCCATGGCTGACGCTGTTTTACTATTATTAGTAAGAAAAAAATGAGTTCTAGTATATATCCCATAGTTTGTAGATGCTATATCTTTCTCGCAAACCAATATCTGCTTATTGGGATTTTTTTTTTACCAAAAACGTGTAGCAGAATACATATTGACCTAAATTTATGAACAAATTTATATATTTAATTTTTTTTTGCTTTCTTATTGGATATGGCTTACAAGAAATGAATGTGGCCTCTATGGTGGGTTACCAAAATAGGGAATAATAGGGACTTGTACCATCATCCAGGAATCAAGAAATAGCAAAATTGGGGGCCTAGTCCCCAACTAGGCTGCCACAAGAACATGGGGGCAATTGGACTATCGCGGTACGGTAACAACAATGCAATTTTGAGTAATATAGCACAAATATGAAAATTACAAATGATTTTATTAATGCCAAAAAAACAAATCATTATTTATAGATAAAAACATGGTAGCGGTACAATTATATCACCAGTAAAGGGATTAACCCCTAAAGGGGAAAATCACAACAGAACAATAGATCACAGATGTAATTTTCCTCCACTAATTTTGCGGACAATGGCCGCTTCATCGGGGGGGGGGGGGGGGATCTGTGATTGGATCAAGAAGACAATGTAATGAGGAAGGGCAAAAAAGTAAAAAATTGTAATACAGCATAGTTAGAAGGGAGTATTAATGGGGATAAGAAAGGGGAAGGAGCAGAGCTGCTTACCCATGTTCCAGCAGCCACCAAGTGCAGGGGCCGCCACCAAAGGATGGTCCCCTGCTGTGACTCGGGGGAGCTACAAAGTATGATTGAAATCTGGGATATGGCTTATAGCAGAAAGTAAAAAATATATATATTTTTTGTTTTTTTTTCTAAATCGTTGGTCTTCTTTTTGTTTATAGGGCAAAAATAAGAACTACACAGGTGATCAAATACCACCAAAAGAAATCTCTATTTGTAGGGGAAAAAAATTATATACATTTTTATTTGGATACAGTGTCGCATGACCGCACAATTGTCAGTTAAAATAATGCATAGCCCTATTGCAAAAAATGGCCTGGTCATGAAGGGGGTAAATCGTCTGGAGGTCAAGTGGTTAAAGTAGTATTAAACCCTCATTCAACTTTCTTCCAAGGACAGTTTTAAAAGAGAAGTAAAGGATTTTTTTTTTTCTTATCCAATCATACTTACCTAGGTGGATGCAGCATCGTATCTGTCCCGGCGCCTCCACACTGAGATACCAGCGATCGAACACCGCCGATCACTCAGATTTCAGAGCTCTGTGAGCAGATAGCTGTAGACTGTCAGTCACAGGTCTCTGCTCCTTCCTGGCTCACTGGAGTGCTGAGCTATGGAGGGGGCGGAGCGGCCGTATCAGACTCTCAGCGGCTCGCTGGTTGTGATAGGTGACAGACACCTGGCGGATCCAGACTTCCTCGGGATGATGCGGTGCCAGGACTGACATTGGTGACGTCAGCAGAGAGCAAACTTCAGTCTGCTCTCTGCTGAAAAGGGGTCACAGAAGTGCAAAATGAACTGCACTCCTGTGATCTATAGGAGAAGCCCAGCCAAATGAGCTTTCATCTTCAGATGTACAGGGCAGACAGGCAGGTAAGAAACTTTGATGCAGAAGAGACAGTAGGTCTCCTCTGCATGAAAAAAAACTGACTGCTATTTTTTTCCCCATAAAGTTCCACTTTATGTAGGGGATGTGTGTGGATTGCTTTTGGAGAATAAGGATATAGTTTAGTGTCACTTTAACAGTGGACAGTCAGCCAGTCTGTTAGCTTGGAGATGGGGGGAGGAGGAGGGTGGAGCAGGTGAGTGCCTTGCCATCCTAGGCTATGGGTGTGTGTGTGTTTCTATTGATGCACACAGTGTAGCGAGACACAACTCTAAACCCTTCATATGCAGGGGTGGCTTCATAGCATGCAGCAAGAGAAAGGAGCCACTTTAAAACAGGAAACCTAGGGCAGTGGCCATGGTGCCAGCTTAAACTGGAATATAGGCAAGGATTAAAAGATAAAGATGCTGCATGCTCAGTAAGTGACTGTCAACTACTGAAAGTGCCTAAACCTAAGGAATTTTAATATCACTTTAATCATGTGTCACATTTAAAGAGGAAATGCTTTTTATTCCGATCCTCCTTTGGCAATATACCCATATTGGGTTAACACATTTCCTGTGTAATAACTGTTTTCTTTGCTGTAGTATTGTATAGCTAGAGATATTAACTATGTTATCTGGGTTCATCATACATCATATTGCTTTGCCTTTTATAATTTTTTATAATCTACATAAATCCTGCATTGAAACTAGGAGATTTAGTTCTCATCTGTTTAGTAGCTTACAAGACTAGACCAAGGGCGGTGGAAGAGCTCTTTTCTGGTGTGTCAGCAATAAAGCCGGGCAGGTCTGTCCTACATTGTCTATTACACACCAAAACATTGGATTGGTTCTGCTTTACCTTTTTAAAAAGCTGATCTGTGGGCCTGTTGGTTGTAGGTTACATCTGAGGGTTTTCCTTTTTTAAATAGTTAAATAAGCTGAAAGCAACAGGTGGACCAAGTCCTCGCTCTGGCCCACAGAGCAGAATAATTGGTTTTTAGCAAGTTGCTTCACCGCAAGAGTAAAATATGAGCAACTTTGCTTGCTATCACTACTTATTGTGGTGCTGGTAAACAAAGGGTATTTTGATCTTTTTTTTGCTCTCCAAGGTAGTTAGGCTCGGTTCACACTGGGGCGACTTGGGATCCGACTTGTACGCCCTCAAGTCGCCCCAAGTCGCCCCAGAAATAGTTTTAATGGGAGTGAACGCTAGCGTCTTAATAGACGCTACTGAAGTCGCTCCGACTTCAGAGCGTACTCCCTGTACTACTTTGATCCGACTTGGTAGGCGACCTGTACCATAGAAATCAATGGAAGTCGCCTCCAAGTCGGATCTCTCTGTAAAGTCAAGCGACTTTGCAGGGAAAACCCCTCCCTCCCCCCCTCCCTCCCAGAGAGCTGATTGGCCACAGGCGAAGTCGCCTGTCATGGAGGCGACTTCAAGTCGCCTTGTAATTTGCTAAAGTCGCGTCGAAGCCGCCGTGCAAAGTCGCGCTGAAGTCGTGTTGCCCCAGTGTGAACCGACCCTTAGGCCCCTTTCACACTGGGGCGGTGGGGGCGTCGGCGGTACAACAGCGCTATTTTTAGCGCTGCTGCACCGTCGTTCTAGCAGCGGTATTCGGCCGCTAGCGGTGCGGTTTTAACCCCCCGCTGGCGGCCGAAAAAGGGTTAAATCCCTCGTACAGCGCGGCTATAGCCGCGGTATTACAGCGGTATAGCCGCGCTGTCCCATTGATTTCAATGGGCAGGAGCGGGGAAGGAGCGGTGAATGCACCGCTCCTTCCCTGCTCCAAAGAAGCGGTTTGCAGGACTTTTTTCACCGTCCTGCCACCGCAGCGCTTCAGTGTGAAAGCCCTCGGGCTTTCACACTGAACAAACAGCGGCAGCTGTTTAGGGGCGGTTTTCAGGCGGTATTTTTAGCGCAATACCGCCTGAAAACCGCCCCAGTGTGAAAGGGGTCTTAGAGACCCTGTTGCCAGACCATTCATTTCAACAATTCTCTTCCCATATTATTCTATGTACATTTAACATTTTTTAGGCATGTTATTTACCAGTAAAAGCCTCCTTTATAGAAAGCCAAAAGCCCTGAGACTGATGCTGGGCACCCCAGTTGAAACTGAAATTTTATTTATTACAGGTACTTATATAGTGGCATCAATTTACTCAGCGCTTCACATATGTATTTTACATTCACATCAGTCCCTTGCCCTCAAGGAGTGTACAATCTAAGGTCCCTAACTCACATTTATACACATACTAGGGCCAATTTAGACAGGATCCAGTTAACCTACCAGCATGTCTTTGGAGTGTGGAAGGAAACCCGCACAGGGACAGGGAGAACATGCAAACTTCAGGAAGGTAGTATTGTGTTTGGGATTCGAACCGGTGACCCTAGTGCTGCTGCTAATCACTTAGCCACTGTGCTGTCATTTAACAGACCCCTTTCTTTTCTTCCCTGGCAGCTTTCCTTGCAGTTGTGTGGGAAGGTGAGCGGATGGGTTGGGAAGCTGAGCCAGCATGGAGCATAGTTAGACACTCAGGAGAGCATTATGAAATACAAGGAGGGAGGGGGCTGGGCTAGTGTGATGACTCTCCTAGAGAAGTCATGATTTCTTGCAGGTTCACTAGCACATTGCAGTGAAAAAAAACCCCATAATTTATGTAAAGGAAAATAGCTGCAAGTAAGCATTTACTTGATTTTTCTGTGCTCTTTCCTGCATTTTTCTTAAGTTGGAGACAGGGTCAATTAAGTGTTTTGATTTTTTATTTTTTTCTGAAATTATTTTTGCTCCACATGTTTTACAGGGCGTGTGATTGTAGCAACTACAAATGGTGTGTATGTTTTAATTCCCTTACCTTTGGAGAAACAGATTCAGGATCTACTATCAAACCAGAGGGTAGAAGAAGCACTTGTTCTAACTAAAGGAGCACGGCGCAATATTCCAAAGGAGAAATTTCAGGTGTGCTTTTAAACTTCCATTTCTAAAATATAGACAAACAACCTGTTGCTTAAAAAATCTGAAGTCCTTAAGAGGAGGAAGCATGTGTGTTGAAATGGAATGGATCTAAACAGGCTTAAATGCATCTCAGTTATATATCTACTTGTATTAAATTACTTTAAAATCTTGGTGCAATAATACATCACAGCAGCGGTCTCCAAAATGCGGCCCAGGGGCCGTATGCGGCACTTTGCTTGCCTTTATCCGGCCCTTGGGGCACTGTTCCATCCACTGACACCAACGGTGGGGCGTAGTTCCTGTCACTGACACCAACAATGGGGCCTTAATCCCCCTCACTGACACCTTCAAAAGGGCACAATTTCTCCCACTGATGCCATCAATGGGGCACAGTTCCTTCCATTGACACCAATGATGGGGCACAATTCCTTACATTGATACCAACGATGGGCCACTATTTCTCCCACTGTCACCAACAATGGGGCACTATTCCTTGCACTGGCACCAGAGATAGGGCATTGTTTTTCACTGGACGCCAGGACATTTTCTACTCCCACTGACCCTAGTCTGGCCCCCCTAAAGTCTGAAGGGACAGTAAACTTTCCCTTTGTTTAGAAAGTTTGGAGACCCCTGCATTAGAGTAAAACATTCTTGGAAAGAAAATATTACCATGCTTCTTTCTTGCATTTAGTAAAGTTTAAAGAGGAACTTCAGTCTGCTCACATAATTTGTAATAAAAACATCTTTGCCATTCTGAAGCTTCCCTCCAACCACTTTGCATATTATTGTATATATACTGTGATTCAGTACTTGCCAAATATGCTGCAGAAATCTCCCTCTACTGAGTCTAGCTGCAATCACTTTAACCGTGGGCAGCTGAAGCTGCTACCTGTTCACTTCCTGGATACATAGAGCCACACCTCCAGCTCTGCAGCTCTCATTGGTCCTCTTATGACTCACCCCCCCCCCCCCCCCCCCCTTCCTGGCAAACTCTCACCAGAGAGGCAGAGAGCTGTACATGATGTCATGAGCCTAGGCTTTTTTCCAGACAAGAAACTGGAAGTGGGCTGTATAAGGTATTTACTAGCATAAAAAAAATGTTTTACTATCCAAAGTTAAAACAACAAGGGGAGTAGATTTAATAGATGGAAAGATGAAAAAAATTACTGAAGTTCTACTTTAACTAGTTCTGGTAGTTGAAGGCCACATTATAGTAGCTGCTGTGTTACATTGGGAATGTTTCTGGTATGTCGGCTCTATTGTGAGAGTGTAAGCCGTAAATGTAGACCTTTCTGGCTTTGCCAAGGATAAGCCTAAACTACTAGTATGTATATCACAAACAATAATATTTTTCTACAGGTTATGCACAGAAGAATCCTGCAACAGGCTGGATTTATACAGTTTGCTCAGCTTCAGTTTTTAGAAGCAAAAGAATTATTCAGGTAAATCATTATTTTTCTATCCGTTTGTTCTCAGTGGCAGAATGCTACAGATTTCTTTTTGAATTAACTGCATTGCTATCTCAAAAAGTATGCACTGGTGTATACATGGTTATTTCCATGCTCATATGAGAATTTATTCGAAAGAGGTTGTAGCACAATTGAGTATATGCATTTTTAAATTCTGCTTGGATCAAGCACATCAAACACTACAATAATGAAAACCTACAGTACAGGACGTGGAGATTATAGAGAGAAATTGTGAATGCATTATTTGAGTTTATATTTGTTTTCCAAAACTCCTAGTATGACCAAAAGTAATGCTAAATGTAATGTAAAGTGGAGTTCTGGTTAAAAAAAAATAAAAATAAAAGTCAGCAGCTACAAATACTGCAGCTGCTGACTTTTAATAATCATACACTCACTTGTCCCAGGGTCCAGCGATGCGGGGGAACAAAGCCCCACTTGTCTCTCCCTCCTCTCTGCGGTGCCGGCATTGTTACTGTGGGCGCCCGACTGTGGGGCGGCCGGGCACGCACTGCACATGCTCGAGCCGCGCTGCACGCCGTGACTGGCAGGGCAATCATCTGGGACCTGTGACGTGTCCCAGATGATTGCCGAGAGGGGAGAGGTGATCTCCCTTCCGGTGCCCCGGGAGGACGTAGGAGCTGGGACCCTCTAAAAAGAGGGTATCCGCTCCCCCCCCCTAAAATAACATGCTAAATGTGGAATGTTAGGGGGTCACCTTCCCTTAAAGCAGAAGTTCCATTTTTGGGTGGTACTCCGCTTTAAGGGTTCATACAAATGGGCATACAGTGGATATTAAGTCTACACACCCCTGTTAAAATATCAGGTTTCAGTGATGTAAAAAAATGAGACAAAGATAAGTAATTTCAGAACTTTTTTCACCTTGTGAAAATGTGATCTATAAACTGTACAACTCAATTGGAAAACAAACTAAAATCTTTTATTGGGGGGGGGGGGGAGTAAAAATAAAAAAATAAAATAATATGGTTGCATAAGTGTGCACACCCTCTTATAACTGGGGATGTAGCTGTGTTTTCAGAATTAAGAAAATCACATTCAAACTCATGTTAAATAGGCATCAGTACACACCTGCCATCATTTAAAGTGCATCTAACCCTAGAAACAAAAAAACAAAAAATTGTGTACACCCAAAAGGCTAACTCATCACATTTATTAATCATATGCAAAAATAGTACATATAAAAACAGCACAGACCATATAGCGAACACTTCCCAGTCCTATCCCTCCCCCAGACAACCCTACACACCTCACCAATTCCCTCACCCCCTAGACCTATGAACTGCCTCACCAGGATCTCCCCAAGGAGCTGAGAATGTGTGGCTATGCCGCTAACCTTTCACAAAGATGAAACAAACCCCTGGTCACTACACCTGCAAAGGTAGTTACTTGAACTCATACATCCAACCAAGCAGCTGAGAGGAGAGAACTGCACCTTAAAGCCACTATGGGCGAATGCAGTGTAATCTGACAGACGGCTGCACCTGGGGGATGGATGTAAAGTCTGATTAATGAAATTGAGCCCCGCTGTTGGTCCTGTAACAATACAAAAAACCACAGTAAGTCCTCATCCAGTCCTGAATCTCAGATAACAGTTCTGCCCCCCGGAACTTCTTCAGGATGAGGAGCAATTAGGCTATCGCTGGTATTAAAACCATTCACATGCAGCTGATTGGTTGTCTTACTTAAAGTGGCCGATCCAGCTTTAACCCTTAAATCTATTGTTCCAAATTGTCACCAGGGGATTTTTCACCAAACTAAAAACTACACATACTATACTATACTATAAACTAAAAATCCGTATACTATATAAGTATAGATTTATATATCACATAAACATAGGCAATATATTTGAAGGGGACCTGAATTGTTGTACATTTATCCCCTATGGGTTTAATCAGGATCAGGAATATATTGTCCAATTAGATGCTGATTGACCACCAAAAGCAGTATAGCATACACATATTCTCAGTAGAAGAGGAGTGAAGTATACAACTGTTTCAGTCATATACAAGCACAGAGAGCCAGTAGGGTAAGTGTATCAAGCCCCTCACCTAGCTAGAATGTGGCCAGGTCTAATAGAGGGAATAGAAACACAATATTTATATAAAGCTATGTAATGAGAAATCTGATTAACCCCAAATAAAGTCCAGCTGTTCTAGTAGGTCTTTTGTGACATTTTCTTAGTCGCATCCTACAGCAAAAGCCATGGTCCGCAGAGAGCTTCCAAAGCATCAGAGGCATCTCATTGTTAAAAGGTATCAGTCAGGAGAAGGGTACAAAAGAATTTCCAAGGCATTAGATATACCATGAAACAAAGTCAAGACCATTATCAATCGGAGAAAATGTGGCACAACAGTGACATTACCAAGAACTGGACATTCCTCCAAAATTGATGAAAAGAAAAGACAAAAACTGGTAAGGGAGGCTGCCAAGAGGCCTACAGCAACATTAAAGGAGCTGCAGCAATATCTGGCAAGTACTGACTGTGTGGTACATGCGACAACAATCTCCCGTATTCTTCATATATCTGGGCTATGGGGTAGAGTGGCAAGATGGAAGCCTTTTCTTACCAAGAAAAACATCCAAGCCTGGCTAAACTTTGCAAAAACACATCTGAAGTCTCCCAAAAGCATGTGGAAAAATGTGTTATGGTCTGATGAAACCAAGGTTGAACTTTTTGGCCATAATTCCAAAAGATATGTTTGGCGCAAAAACAACACTGCACATCACCAAAAGAACACCATACCCACAGTGAAGCATGGTGGTGGCAGTATCATGCTTTGGGGCTGTTTTGTCTTCAGCTGGAACAGGGGCCTTAGTCAAGGTAGAGGGAATTATGAACAGTTTCAAATACCAGTCAATATTGGCACAAAACCTTCAGGCTTCTGCTAGAAAGCTGAAGAGGAACTTCATCTTTCAGCATGACAACGACTCAAACCATACATCCAAATCAACAAAGGAATGGCTTCACCAGAAGAAGATTAATGTTTTGGAATGACCCAGCCAGAGCCCAGACCTGACTCCGATTGAAAATCTATGGGGTGATCTGAAGAGGGCTGTGCACAGGAGATGCCCTCGCAATCTGACAGCTTTAGAGTGTTTTTGCAAAGAAGAGTGGGAAAATATTGCCATGTCAAGATGTGCCATGCTGATACTCGTACCCAAAAAGACTGAGTGCTGTAATAAAATCAAAAGGTACTTCAACAAAGTTTTAGTGTAAGGGTGTGCACACTTATGCAACCATATTTTATTTTTTTTATTTTTACTTCCCTCCACCTAAAAGATTTCAATTTGTTGTTCAACTGAGTTGTACAGCTTATAGGTCATATTAATGGTGGAAAAAATTGTGAAATGATTTATCTTTGTATTATATATTTTTTACATCACAGAAACCTGACATTTTAACAGGGATGTGTAGACTTTGTATATTCACTGTATTGGGGACAACAACTTGAGGCTTTTTTTCTTCAGTGCCTGGGAAGCCCAGGTACTGCATGCAGCCTCCTATAGACATGAATAGCTGTGCACAGATATACACAAGTACTTGTGTATAGCATGTGGAAGTATTCCCAGAACACAGATTCTATGCTTTCTGGGAATACATCCACACGCTATACGTAGGTGTACGCACACAGCCACTCATGTCTATGGGCAACTGTATGCAGTATCTGGGCTTCCCAGGGGGCAGAAAAAAAGCTATGAATTTACTTTGTATGCCCCAAATGTGCACATGTACATGAGGCCCCTAAAGTGGCTGTAGACCTCCATCCAAATAACTAAACTCTCTAGCACCATTTAATAGCTTATACTATATTAACCAAAACCGCATTGTTTTTACTTTTAAAAAAATTCCTCCCTAGCTTTTTTGCAATACCCGTAAAGTTGCCAGTCCATGGGCATGGCTTAGGACCGGAGACTTGTGACATTATTTCTCTGCCTCCCAAGTTCCCCTCCAGTTATACCCACCCTGCTAAATACAAAAAAAACAAACATGCGTAGCCTCATTAACATGCACAGCTACCAGGGGGTGCCTGCATCACTATGGACTAGGCAACAGAGCAGCAGGGACACCCCCTTTTACAGAGTATTACTGGGAGGCTCGCGCATTTGTCTCCTCCAAGAGAAGGGGAAAGCCGTCCCTATTTATTTCCTTGTGTTGGCTTTAGTCTGTTCAGAAGAGCAGGGAGGATCGTTGGAGAATGGGAGTTCTTTGAGATACCAAACTAAGGCCGGCCATAGATGGTTGGAATCTTGGCCAGTTCAGCAGGAACCGGCAGAGATTCGAACCATGTAAAGACATGCTGAATATACCCAAGTTGATCTGCAGTTGCCATGGCGCTGCACATGTGATCAGTTATGATGTCAGCCTTTTGATGGTTTGACAGTTCAGTTGAGCACAAGCAACTGTGACAGTTATCTTTTACAGCATGCCTTGAATGTAACTGTTTTGGGAAACAGTTAAATCAGTGGCACTTTAGTGGGACTAAAGTCTCCATACTTGCCTGTCCAACGATTCCGCGCTAGCACCAGCATTTTCTTCTTGGTTCTGGTCTTTGGGCCTCTTCATTTTGCTGGCAGGGTATGACGTCACTCCTACGCATACGCAGGAGCCCGTCATCCCGGGAGACCAGCCCGGAACTGTAAGCTAAGCTGAGCTGTTCAGCTCAGTTTACAGTGCCAGAGGAGACGGCAAGCAGGCATGTAGGGGAAGTGCATGTCTCTTCTGCAATAAAAGCCTGCCTGCCCACAGGCTTTTATAGCAGGACTTCAGTTCCGCTTTAACAATTAGGTTCATGTTAATTCAAGTTTTATTGTCTGAAAAAGAACAGTTGCAAACATATACACATTAAATAAAAAACAAAATATGTATGATATGGTTCTGAATCTTTTTATGTGCCATCTTCTGTATTATATTTTAGTTCGCTTTTTCATCATGAAATATTTAAATATTTTTCCTGACTATTGTATACAGTTTGTAATTGATTTGTTTTGGTCATTGTAGAACTAGTCACTTAGATATCCGGGAGTTGATTTCTCTCTATCCTCTCCTGCTGCCATCATCCTCTGGATTTATCCGCACACATCCTCCTCTGCACGAATATGCGGATCTTAACCAGCTCACCCGAGGAGACCAGGAGAAGGTTTCAAAGTGCAAACGTTTCCTCATGTCTTATTTAAGTGAAATCCGCAGCACCGAAGTGGCTAATGGCTATCAGCAGGATGTGGACACGGCCTTACTGAAACTTTATGCAGAGGCAGATCACGAGAGCCTGCTTGATCTGCTGGTGTCAGACAATGCTTGTGAAGTGGGAGATAGTGCAGCATGGCTTGAAAAGCACAAAAAGTGAGTTGTTCAAGATTTAAGTAGATGTGCAGTCATGTGACCTCCAAGTTGCAAATTTTAAGACAGCCTTTTCACCCTAAATTTCCTAAAACTAACTTCTACAGCTATCCGTTTTCTTGGGTCATTTAAAGTAATTAGGGACATCCTTCATTGATTTCTCTGAGAGCTCTTAACTCTTCTGCATATAAAACTTCCTTTAGTGGCAATGATAAGGGTCTGTGGAAGCCTTGTGCACACATTTTAGAGTACCAGTAAATCAGCATATACTGTTTATTGCACACATCTAATAAGGGCTAATTCTAATATGCACAAATATGTAAACTTTTCCATTTTTATACAAAAATGCGGTACATTCAGATAGTTGATACCGAATTTGACTTTGCTGTGCATTTATAAAATTTTGTTGTCCGTTTATGGTTTAAAGAAGAAATACCGGGAAGCTGGCAGAATAAAAGTATGGGAGCTTCTTTCTTCTTTGCTCACTTAGTTTTAAAGGTGAAAGCTTTAGGTCTTTACTGCCTGGGAGAGTCACTGGCCTGGAAACAAGCCTGCCAGGAAGTTGGCAATTTCAACGTTACTGACTGAATTCCTGGTCTAGGTCATTGGTTCTTTAGGTTGTGAAACAAGGATGGAGGATGATGCACCTCAAGCTTGCATCTTTAAATCAGAGTTCCCTGTGGCATCTTTAATATTTCAGCCCTGGCAGGTTTCAATTCAAAATGGCAGTATGTATTCATATTATGTTGGTTTACTAGACAAATCAGAATATCTTCAACTCCACAACAAAAGTTTTTTCTAAATATTGTCATTTTTGGTAAGCTTTAGAAATGTATGCAGTTTTTGTGGATATAGTTACAAATAGAACTACACAGATTTGTTATTTACTGTTAGCCATTTAAAGGAGGATTGTAGGTGCTTCTAATTAGTTGAATTGTAAACCCTACTCTAACTGCTTATGTCAAGAAGATGGCCATGACCTGTTCTGCGCCACAGCAATCCTCCGTGCTGCCTCTTTCCATGCAGGGAGCATTTATAGACTTATAGACCGAGACTGGAGATAATTGGAAGATGGCTCTGTACAAGTCTATAAATGCTTCCTGTACAGGCGTGAGCGGGATTGAGGCCAGAGAATATGAAAACAATGCTGTGCTTCAAGTCGCAACAAAATTGCGTGACTTTCAGGTCGCACAAGTGTGAAAGGGGCTTTACTGTAAAGTACACTTTTTTTCCTTTTTAATGCTATATAAGGTGCATTATTAAAACAATTGCTTACATCTTGAAGTGTAAAATATATGTTTATTACATGCTGCATTTTATTTTAGGTATTTTGCACTTGGCCTACTGTATCACTATAACAAGCAAGACGCTGCCGCTCTTCAGGTATATTACATTTTGCTTAGCCTTCTAGCTTTCCTTTTGTCTTACTACAAAAGCTTGAAGGCTTCATTGACTGTTTTGTGTGTGTTTGTAGTTGACTGCAATTGTAAGAACGGAAGTAGATTACTCAATGTATGGCTTTGTATATTTCCTTATGGGCATAGGTGCAGAAAAGAAACTTTTTGACAGGTCTTTTTTATTAAGAACCTATTCAAACAGATCTGGTCTGTTAAAGGATAAGTTCACCTTCAACAAAAAATAATGCACATTTTTTTTGCAGGTACAAAAAAGTAAATTGTATTATTTTTTGCTTCTGGAGCCTCTAACTCATTGCACCAGCAATCAGCAGATTGCTGGTGCCATGCAGGTCTCCTACAGACCTGTCAGTGTATCTGTGTGCCTGTACATCATATGGGCAAGCAGATACGCTTTGATAGGAAGACTAAATTAACTACCACAGCGCCATGGTAGTTCATTGAAAACTACAAGCTGACAGCCGCAAAGGCTGTCGGGACTTGTAGTTTTCCAATCACAGAAGACTGTGAATGAGTAACGCAGCCGGGCAGAGCCCCACTCAGCAGCCCCCCTAATACTTACCTGAGCTCCCTCTCTATCCGTTGATGTCCATGAGTGCCTCGGCTGTCCAGGACTCTACCCCCTGATTGGCCGAGACAGAGCAGTGGTGCCATTGGCTCCCGCTGCTGTAAATTAAACTCAGCCAATCAGGAAAGCGAGGGGTGGGGCTGAAACGCAGCTCCATATCTGAATGAATGGATACACAGAGCTGCAGCTCGGGTGCCCCCATAGCAAGCTGTTTGCTGTGGGGGCACTCAACAGGAGGGAGGTTTCAGGAGCTCCAGCCAGGGACCTGAGACGAGGAGGATCTGGGCTGCTCTGTGCAAAACCATTGCACAGAGGAGGTAAGTACTGTATAACATGTTTGTTATGTTAATAAAAAAAAAAAAAAAAAAGAAACAAGACTTTAAAATCACTATATCTAGAGAAAGTGAGGGTTTCATTAAGTAGATCCAACACTATCAATTTATATTTCATTCAGATTGGCTGACTGGGAATGTTTGTGGAGGGGTACTAGTGCCCATGGCCTTTGGCACCATCAGCGGATTCAGTTGAGGCTATCTGGGTTCAGGCCAATGATCATTACATTTTAAGTACACATGTACTTTCAACAAGCTTTTGATGGAAAAGATATTGAAAGTATCTTATCACCGCAGTTCTGGCCAATACTGTGAATCAATGTAATCTGTTGGCAGTGGGTTGAAGAAAAAAGTGCACAGAAATATAACTATGCTTTATCATATTATACTTAGTTTTAGCTAATACTTATTTTCTGTAATCGATGGAGATTAAACTCTTACTACATATTTGCTATATCCAATAAGCATATGTAACTCAGTCAAACTAATGTTCATACATATTTTCTGTTATAAATTTTAAAGCATTGGGCATCCACTAAGGCGTTCATTTTTTAATTTTTTTTTTAACTACAGGTCTGGGTTAGAATAGTGAACGGTGACCTGGAAGACAACACTCGGACAGACCTGTTTGAGTATGTGGTAGATTTTCTGACCTTCTCCAAAGACCAGCAGTTGGTGTGGCAGTATGTGGATTGGGTTTTGCAGAAAAGTGAGCAGGTTTGTGGTTCTTGGCTTAGGCTTAGATTACGTCAGCCTTTGTGACAGTGTACTATTCATGCTGGTTTATTATTCCTGGACATATACAGTGTTAGAAAGTTTATGATCTATATATCTTACTTTGAGTATCTGGATTACATGATAAAGGATGGGAATGGAAGAAAGAGAGGTTATTTTGATGTTACAGAATTATCTCATTTTGTATGATTCTACTCCAAATGGTATTTTCCTAAGTAAATCATAAAGATAGTGTCAGAAATGCTTAAAATTCTCCATCTCTCTGAGGAATATTGTTGCAGACAGTATAACAGTATAATTGGATATATATATTAACCACTACAGGACCTGATTATTTCTACTGATGTTCAGATTGGTCAAATTAGTAAACAGAACATAGTCAGAACTATGGTTTAATATATATACATACATAAATTTTTAAGGAACGGTTTTAGAAAGTACTAAAAACCAACAACTTACACTGTTGCATACTTGATTAGCTGTAAGGGATAACCCAAAAACTTGTACCCTGAAAATAGATTTGTTTGTACTGAGAATATCCACTACATTGTTACAGACTGATGACAGTACAGGTAGCAAAGTAGAGGAATCACCCTTTGCATTATGGTAGCTGAGCTTTTTCTGGTCCATCTACACAGGTCCTAGCTTTTTCTAATCTTTCCAAAACCTCTGCCAATAGTGTGTATATGTGTGTGTGTATATATATATATATATATATATATATATATATATATATATATATATATATATATATATATATATATATATATATATATATATATATATATATATATATATATACACACACACACAGTGCCTTGCGAAAGTATTCGGCCCCCTTGAACTTTTCAACCTTTTGCCACATTTCAGGCTTCAAACATAAAGATATAAAATTTTTATTTTTTGTGAAGAATCACCAACAAGTGGGACACAATTGTGAAGTGGAACGAAATCTATTGGATTGTTGAAACTTTTTTAACTAATAAAAAAATGAAAAGTGGTGCGTGCAAAAGTATTCGGCCCCCTTGCGTTAATACTTTGTAGAGCCACCTTTTGCTGCGATTACAGCTGCAAGTCGCTTGGGGTATGTCTCTATCAGTTTTGCACATCGAGAGACTGAAATTCTTGCCCATTCTTCCTTGCAAAACAGCTCGAGCTCAGTGAGGTTGGATGGAGAGCATTTGTGAACAGCAGTTTTCAGCTCTTTCCACAGATTCTCGATTGGATTCAGGTCTGGACTTTGACTTGGCCATTCTAACACCTGGATACGTTTATTTGTGAACCATTCCTTTGTAGATTTTGCTGTATGTTTGGGATCATTGTCTTGTTGGAAGATAAATCTCCGTCCCAGTTTCAGGTCTTTTGCAGACTCCAACAGGTTTTCATCCAGAATGGTCCTGTATTTGGCTGCATCCATCTTCCCCTCAATTTTAACCATCTTCCCAGTCCCTGCTGAAGAAAAGCAGGCCCAAACCATGATGCTGCCACCACCATGTTTGACAGTGGGGATGGTGTGTTGTGTGTGATGAGCTGTGTTGCTTTTACGCCAAACATATCGTTTTGCATTGTGGCCAAAAAGTTCGATTTTGGTTTCATCGGACCAGAGCACCTTCTTCCACATGTTTGGTGTGTCTCCCAGGTGGCTTGTGGCAAACTTTAGACGAGACTTTTTATGGATATCTTTGAGAAATGGCTTTCTTCTTGCCACTCTTCCATAAAGGCCAGATTTGTGCAGTGTATGACTGATTGTTGTCCTATGGACAGACTCTCCCACCTCAGCTGTAGTTCTCTGCAGTTCATCCAGAGTGATCATGGGCCTCTTGGCTGCATCTCTGATCAGTCTTCTCCTTGTCTGAGCTGAAAGTTTAGAGGGACAGCCAGGTCTTGGTAGATTTGCAGTGGTCTGATACTCCTTCCATTTCAAAATGATCGCTTGCACAGTGCTCCTTGGGATGTTTAAAGCTTGGGAAATCTTTTTGTATCCAAATCCGGCTTTAAACTTCTCCACAACAGTATTACGGACCTGCCTAGTGTGTTCCTTGGTCTTCATGATGCTCTCTGCGCTTTCAACAGAACCCTGAGACTATCACAGAGCAGGTGCATTTATACAGAGACTTGATTACACATAGGTGGATTCTATTTATCACCATCAGTCATTTAGGACAACATTGGATCATTCAGAGATCCTCGCTGAACTTCTGGAGTGAGTTTTCTGCACTGAAAGTAAAGGGGCCGAATAATTTTGCACGCACCACTTTTCAGTTTTTTATTTGCTAAAAAAGTTTAAAATATCCAATAGATTTCATTCCACTTCACAATTGTGTCCCACTTGTTGGTGATTCTTCACAAAAAATTCAAATTTTATATCTTTATGTTTGAAGCCTGAAATGTGGCAAAAGGTTGAAAAGTTCAAGGGGGCCGAATACTTTTGCAAGGCACTGTGTGTATATGTATGTATGTATATGTATATGTGTGTATGTATATGTATGTGTATATATATATATGTATATACACATACATACACACATACATATATATATATATATATGTATATACACACACTTATACATATTGGTATGTCTGCTTTTACACGCACATGAACTTTAATGGCGTCTTAGTCCGTAGGGTTCAATATAGAGTTGGCCCACCCTCTGCAGCTATAACGGCTTCAACTTTTCTGGGAAGGCTGTCCACAAAGTTTAGGAGTGTGTCTATGGGAATGTTTGACCATCCTTCCAGAAGTCCATTTGTGAGGTTAGGCACTGATGTTGGCTCGAAATCTGCACTCTAATTCATCCCAAAGCTGTTCTATCGTGTTGATGTCAGGACTCTGTGCAGGCCAGTCAAGTTCCTCCACCCCAAACTCGCTCATCTATGTCTTCTATATCTTCTTCCTCATCTATTCCCATAGACACACTCCTAAACCTTGTGGACAACAACCCTCCCAGAAGAGTTGAAGTTGTCCATAATGGGGGTGGTAGTGACACAGCCCTAAATGATCCCCAATGGCTCAAAAGTAATATGGTCCAGAAATAATTAGACAGAATAAAGGTGGATAAAGCACCTGGACCAGATGGCATCCACCCACGGATCCTAAAAGAATTGAGCTCTGTCATTTCAAGGCCATTGTTTCTAATATTTAGGGACTCGTTAATGACTGGAATGGTACCACTGGATTGGCCCAGGGCCATATTTAAAAATGGATCAAAATCTTTACCAAGTAACTATAGACCTGTTAGTTTAACTTCTATAGTCTGGAAGATACTGGAGAGTTTAATAAAAGACCACATAGACGAGTGCTTGCTGGAAAAAAATATTTTAAGCAGCAGACCGCATGGATTCATGAAAGAATTTGTCAAATCTGATATTTTTTTTTTGAGGAGGTAAGTAAAACCTTGGAAAGAGGGGTGGCTGTGGATGTGGTATACTGGAATTTTGCAAAAGCGTTTGACACAATAATTGCGGCAAAAACGTGGTAAAAATGCACGACATGCTTTTCTCCAGCTTCTCCATTGAAGTCTATTGAACAAGAAATGCAAAAAAAAAAAGCACCATTTTGCGTTTAAAAAAAAAAAGTCCCTGACCCTTTCAAAAAACGCAGAGGCACAAAAATGCACTGATGTGAACCCTAGCTTATTCTGAAAAAGGATGTCACCTGGAATACATCCCTCTGATCATTTTTTTTTAAGGAGAATTGTTGATTGTTGATCATAATAAATATTTTTAGCACAGGTAAACATTTATTTCTGTATGGAGTACATTCACAGCTTCATCACTTTGTTTCATATTCTGTTCTTTAAAAATCATTTCTATTTAAAGACGTGTGTCATCGTCACTGTGTTGAGAAAATTATGATTTATTTACTCTAGTTACACACACAAGACATTAATGCCTTGTTCACGTGCGCATAAATGTACACTCGTGTGAGGGCTGGGTTTCCCACATCCCGACAGTCCCATTCATGTTAATTGGGATGCAGCGGCTGCATAGACATTTTTAGGTTTATATTCTGTAAGATTGTATGGAAATGTGTTTTCACTCTGATCCATCTTCCAGATTGGGGTCCAGATCTTCACAAAACGTTCTTTAGACGAACAGTTGCAGAATGGCTTCTGTCCAGATAAAATTGTGAGCCACCTGTGCAAGTACCGACGGGCTTTGCTCCTCTACTTGGAACATTTAGTCATGGATAAGATGATCCAGGTAATGGTCTTCTGAAAATCGTTCAAAATGGTTAGGCCTATAAGCCAAGGGAGCAGTCTATATGTGAACACTAACTGCTTTTAATGATGGGATGCCTTACTGTATGCAAGATGTGATCCCTCCCTCCTAGATTGTAAGCTCTAACGAGCAGGGCCCTCTGATTCCTCCTTAATTGAATTGTATTGTTAACTGTACTGTCTGCCTTCGTGTTGTAAAGCGCTGCGCAAACTGTTGGCGCTATATAAATCCTGTACTATAATGATAATAATGCATATACCTTCATTATGTCCTATAAAGCCACATAATTGGTTGCAAAACAGTATATTGGGGTAAAGGTACAGTGGAGAAAGTAATTATTTGATCCCCTGTAGATTTTGGAAGTTTGAGAAGAGAAACACAGGCGCCTCTAGGTTAGAACTATAAACATTTTAATGTCAGCCTGACAAAGGAGCGCTCCCTGTGTCCCATCTACCAATGCGCATGCTCCGAAACGCTGTTGCAACCCACCAGTGACATCATCACGTCCGGCGCTGTGTTCCAGCCCTCACCAACCTGATCCAAGCCTCAGTTTCATCGCCGTGGTCCCAGAGATCCTGCTGGCTAGGATTTCTCCCCCACAGGCAGAAAAATCAGCTGTTCAGAACGCCGCTCTGCAGTGAACGCCACGCCAGTGTGGATGGACTTGTGCCTTACTTCCTTAACCTCCATGTAAGAGGATAATGCACCTGTATCTCATTAAAATGTTTACAGTTCTAACCTAGAGGCGCCTGTGTTTCTCTTCTCATTTGCTTATCTGGAGTCTGCTTTCAACCCCCCCCCCCCCCCCCCCCCTCAAAGGCTGAGTATCCACTTCAAGGACTTGTTGATGGACTAATGTATTAAATCTCATACTATTTAGCAGCGGCACTACCCATTTTTTTTTGTCTAGATTTTGTAAGTTTGCCCACTTACAAAGTAATGAAGGGTCTATAATTTTTTATCATAGGTGTATTTTAAATGATAGAGGCAGAATATCAACCAAAAATCCAGAAAAAACACATAAAACATGCTATAAATTGAGTTGCAGTTCAGTGAGTAAAAAAAAATATTTGATCCCCAAGCAAAGCATGACTTAGTACTTGGTGGAAGACCCCTTGTGGGCAAGCACAGAGGTAAAACGTTTCTTGTAGTTGGTGATCAGGTTTGCACACATCTCAGGAGGGATTTTGGTCCATTCATTTTTGCATATCTTCTCTAAATCCTAAAGGTTTCTTGGCAACTCGAAGTTTTAGCTCCCTCTATAAATTTTCTATAGAATTAAGGTCTGGAGACTGGATAGGCCACTCCATGACCTTAATGTGCTTCTTCTTGAGCCACTCCTTTGTTGCATTGGTGGTATGTTTTGGGTCATTGTCATGCTGGAAGACCCATCCACAACCCATCTTCAGTGTTCTGGCTGAGGGAAGAAACTTCTCATCCAAGGTTTTACAATACATGGCCCCATCCATTGGCCCCTCAATGCGGCAAAGTTCTCCCCCACAGGCAGAAAAATCAGCTGTTCAGAACGCCGCTCTGCAGTGAACGCCACGCAAGCCCCAAAGCATAATGTTTCCACCTCTGTGCATGACTGTAGAGATGGTGTTCTTAGGGTCATAGTAGAGCTGCACCTGCACGATTCTGGATAAAATGAGAATCGCAATTTTTTTTGCTTAGACTAAAGATCGCAATTCTTGGTGGCGTGACAACATCTTTCACATTATACAAAAAAATTAGGCTAACTTGACTGTCTAGTTGGTTTTTAATTCATTGGAGTGTACCTTGTTCCCCAAAAAATTGTGTTTGAAAGACTGCTGCGCAAATACAGTGTGACATAAAATATTGCAACAACCGCCATTTTATTCTCTATGGTCTCTGCTAAATATATATATGTATGTATGTGTGTGTGTGTGTGTGTGTGTGTGTGTTTGGGGGTTCTAAGTAATTTTTCAAGCAAAAAATACTGATTTTTAACTTGTAAGCAACAAGTGTCAGTGAAAGGATTAGTCTGTAAGTGGTTCAACTCATTTACAGACCAAACTTTATCCCTTTGATCTAAAAGAACCAAACTTTTCTTTTCTCTATCTCTCCTTGCTGAGGAATGTTTATAAAGATTTGCCGGCTTTTTTTTTTTTATTTTTTATTTTGGACAGCTCTGGCTTTGCACTGTTGTTTACATAGAATTGGGGAATGCCAGTTAAGATCGAGAGGGGGGTTGAATCGAAATTGTCATTTTTTTTTTTTTTATATCGCGCAGCTCTAGGTCAAAGTCAGCATTTTTCTTCCTCAACACGGCGTGTCAAATTAATGCCAAAGAGCTCAATTTTGGTCTTATCTGACCACAGCGCTTTCTCCCAATCCTTCTCTGAATGATTTAGATGTTCATTGGCATGACTGTACATGTGCCTTCTTGAGTAGGGGGACTCGCCCTGTTTAGAGTAAGAAAAAGAACCTTCTTCCCTAAGCCAGAACACTGAAGATGGGTCATGGATGGGTCTTCCAGCAAGACCAAAAGCATACCGCCAAGGCAACAAAGAGGCTCAGGAAGAAGCACATTAAAATCATGGAGTGACCTATGAGAAAAATGATAGACCCTTAATTTCTTTGTAAGTGAGCAAACTTACAAAATCTGCAGGGGATCAAATAATTATTTTCCCCACTGTTTGTTCAGACTTTGATTTCCTGTGTTTGTAAGAATATTTTGATTCATTTTTTTTTTTTAAGCCCTATGGTGGGTTAAAAACACAACCAGTTTTTTATTGTTTGTGCCCCTGTTGTGGAGATTTTCCACTACTTCCTTTTTATACGAGGTGTCATTGGGATAGATGTGTTGCCATGGAAGGGATTGCCCTTCTTTGACAAAGGGATAGGAGGAAAAGGGACATTTCACCATTTATTAATTGCTATGTCAGTGTAATTGAAATGCGAAACTTTGTACTTGATCTTATGATGAACCCTTAAACACATTGATGGAAGACCGTTCAACATGATTTGTCTTCCTGTTCATTCAACAAAACCAGTACAGACAGAATTACGGAGGCTGCTGTTGCTGAGCTCCTTCTGAAAATGCTAATTTCTTGGCTTTCTCAGGCTTCAGTACTCAGTCAGTCATTTATTCCTGTTTTTCATAAATGTTCCTTGCATACCTGTTCCTTGTCGATGACTCAAAGTACAGAAGCTAGTGAGTTAGCATGACAACCAAGCAACTAGCATTTTCAGAAAAAGTTAACAATTGAATGAAAGCTCATGTATTTCTCTCAGTACAGGTTTCCTTTAAAAATGATAAAATCTACAATTATGTGTTTAAAGTTTGAATTCACCCAAAAGTTTTTATGTTTTTAGATGATACTTTTAATAAGCAAGGTATCAATAAATTGATCAGAAATTTTAATACATTGCATTCATCAAACAAACCACCAATTGCCGTATTTACGGCTTGCTGACCTTTACATTCCGGCTGTCCGTTTTTGAAGATATTCAGAATACATTTAAACCCACAACATCTAAAGCTTTTCCCAGCGTGGGCATTTTTCTATGACCTTACAGTGAAATCCTTCCCACAAGTGCTTGATGGGGTTAAAATCTGGTGACTGTGCCAGCCAATTCATCAAAGAGTAATTCTGTGGCTTCCTGTTTATTGACCAAATAAGTTTTGAATAGTTTAAACATTTGCTTCATATGGTTATCCTGCTGACCAAAGGTGTGAATGGCATTATAAAATGGTTTACCTGGTTCGTTATGGTTTGCACTCTGAGTATATATTCCAGCTTTCTAGCACGAAAGGCATTTCATACCTGTACAGTTTTAACAGGCATCATTAAGCACTCTTTCAGCATCTTTTCGTTTGCTCTTAACCACTTAAGGACCAACCTCGTTTTGGATTTTAGGTGTTTACATGTTTAAAACAGGTTGTTTTTTTTTTTGCTAGAAAATTACTTAGAACCCCCAAACATTATATATGTTTTTTTTTCTAACACCCTAATGAATAAAATGGTCTACCATAACGATATCCGCCGGCAAAGTTTTGAGGTACATCGGCGTGCGGCAGTCGGCAAGTGGTTAAGCTGGGAATTTGCTTTTTGGGTGGCCATGTCAGCTCCCTCCTTCCTGACCTCTTTCAATTACAAAATATTGAAGGACCTGGTCAGAACTGTGTAGCTTTTCAAGTATCCTGATAGCCAGAACCAGCTGTCAGAATATAGTACTTGGCGCTACAGATTCATCTCTCTGGGCTGTATAGTGTGGATGGAGGAATATGTTAGAGTTTTTTCATTACAACCAGCAGGTTGAACAAAAATCTATTGGTGTATGGCCAGCATAAAGCTGAATACACACTATACAATTTTCTGTAGATTTTTTTCCTTCAGATTTACCAAAACCATTTAATATGAGGTCAAACCTTAAGAGTTTCAATTTGTATGCAATCAGGCAGGTCCTTGCACTACATGGTTTTGATAAATCTAAAGGAAATCGGACAACAAAAATATGGTGTCTTATGCTGCGTACACACGGTCGGACTTTTCACCTACAAAAGTCCGACGGACGCCGCCGGACTAAATCCGCCGGACAATCCGACCGTGTGTGGTCTCCATCGGACTTCCGACGGACCGTTTCGGTCGGAAATCCGACGTACTTTAGATTTGAAACTTGCTTCAAATCTTTACGTCGTAACTCCGCCGGACTCAGTTCCTGACGGAAAGCCCGTTCGTCTGTATGCTGGTCCGACAGACCAGATACGACGGAGGAGCCGGGTACTGCATCTCGCGCTCGCTGCAATAGGAAAAACAAATTTTCCTATTGCGGCGAGCGCGGGGGGCATCCCAGGCCCTTAGGTCTGGTATGGAACTTTAAGGGGAACCCCCTACGCCGAAAAACCGGCATGGGGGTCCCCCCAAAATCCATACCAGACCCCGATCCGAGCACGCAGCCCGGCCGGTCAGGAAAGGGGGTGGGGACGAGCGAGCGCCCCCCCCCCTCCTGAACCGTACCAGGCCACATGCCCTCAACATGGGGGGGGTGCTTTGGGGGAGGGGGCGCCCTGCCGTGCCCCCCCCACCCCAAAGCACCTTGTCCCCATGTTTGATGAGGACAAGGGCCTCTTCCCGACAACCCTGGCCATTGGTTGTCGGGGTCTGCGGGCGGGGGGCTTATCGGAATCCGGGAGCCCCCTAATAAGAGGGCCCCCAGATCCCGGCCCCCCACCCTATTTGAATGAGTATGGGGTACATGGTACCCCTACCCATTCACCCAGGGAAAAAGTGTCAATAATAAAACACACTACACAGGTTTTTAAAATAATTTATTAAACAGCTCCGGGGGGGAAATCTTCCTCCGGTTCCGGGGACTTCCCTCCGGTTCATCTTCTCCCGGCGTCCGGTTGGTTCTTCTCCCGGTGTTCCAGTTCTTCAGCCGGCCCCTCCGCTGTCTTCAGGTAGCTCTCTTGCCAGCGGAGGTCCGGACTTCTGGGCTTCTTGTTTTCTCTTCTCCAGATGTTGACACGGCGCTCTCTCCGGCTGGACTGCTCCCTGAGGGCTCTGTTGTGACTTATATAGGCGGAGACCCCGCCCCCATATGATGTCACAGTCCCTGGGCATGCTGGGACTGTGACGTTTAGGGGGCGTGGTCAACTCGGTGGCCATAAGCTGGCCATATGTGCATTGAAATTTGTCCGGTTCAGCAGAGACCAGACAAATTAAGATCCATGTATGGATCTGCCGATGGACTTCTGTTCAACCACCCTAGTGGAAAACAATCCACTCGATCAGCACTGCACGCTATTCTGTGTATTCTGATACACGGCAGGGAAGTCTCCCCACTGTCAGAATACAAAGACGCAACAGAAAGGATTCCCCCGTCCACCTCAAATGTGTGAATGGAGGAATCGGGTCAGTCTTTTTTTTTGTTTTTCAACCTGCTGGTTGAATGGAAAAAAAACCCGTATCTTTGGCCAGCTTTAAGTTGGCCATAGACGGTTCAAAAATATATATATTTTTTTTTTTTGCAACTGCCAGCATTGTAAACAAGAAAAAGAGAAAAAATTTGGTTCCCTTATCCACTCATGCTAGCTGGATGAAGGAATCCTCCCCGCTATTCCACTGTATTTTGACAGCTGCACTCTTTTGCTGTCAGAATATACTGATCAGTGGCTGTAACCAATTGACAAATATTTTTGACTTCTGTCAAGAGGGAATGGCCATAGATGGATTGAAATTTGCTCGGTACCTGCTGAACCAGAAACATTTTGATCCATCTATGGACAGCCTTAGATTTATCTATGTGTATCATTAGTATATCTAGGCTTATTGCACGTAGTATTAGTGAGTCATTTTGAATTTTTAGGCGATTCCAAGCATTTGGTTTATTTCAAGACTTGAATGATGTACAATCTGTTTTCCTAATATAAGAATGTTTAAGATATATATTTTTAAAATTTGTTTTAATTTTGGTTTTCAAATTTTTTTTTATTTTTTTTTTTAATTTTTTGGTTAGTTAATGGTAGTTAGTTTTGCTGTGATCTAAAACATCTTTTTTTATTATAAGGCTTCTACACATACTGATGCAGAAGCACATTTAGTATCGAAGTTAGGAGAGCCAAGTCATCTCTAGCAATGAGCTTTCTCCCTGCTTAGTGGAGCTCATTTGCTGCGCCATATATATCTGCATCATGCTTTCAGTGTATAAGGCCCCTTTCACACATGTGGACCGTTCATTTCATCAGTTCAGTCACGTTTTTCCCAAGAAAAAATAGATGAAGTTTGTCATTCATTTTTACAGCCTTTTTTTTGTTACCACTTGAGTCTCTGAGCCATTTTTTCATGCCAAAATGTTTGTCTGTTTACATCCGCTTTTTTTTTAGTCCGATCTGTTTTTTTTTTTTTTTTTTTTGGTTTTTTTTTTGGTTTTTTTTTAGCAGAAGAAAAGTAGGGCTTTGATCCATTCCAAAAAACAGATGTTGATGGAAGCTGATGTAAATGGTGATCATCCATTTACATCTGTTTTTCCATAGAGATGTATTGATGTTCGTTTTTCATCCGTCAACAGATGGATGAAAAACGGACAATTGGTCCGCATGTGTGAATGGATCCTAACAGCCATGTCATCATTAAGTGTTCTTGCATAGCAAGACCACTTACTGTTATCTCACATATATATTATTAGTGGGAATGCTTTAGCAGTCCCACTATTGTTATTCGTTTTTTTATTAGTGGGAATGCTTTAGCAGTCCCACTATTGTTATTCGTTTTTTTATTAGTGGGAATGCTTTAGCAGTCCCACTATTGTTATTCGTTTTTTTATTATTTTTCTTCTTATTCCGTACGTTTTTCGGTAATGCGTAACTTCTGCATACTTTCAGCTATTAAAACCATTCAACTATCAAAATGTTCGTCTCTTTTAGCTGAGGTGTGCTCTTTTTCAACTTTTTTTCTACCATTTATACTTTTTAAAATATTAAGCTTTTTATCACTTTTTTTTAACATTGAAGTCAATGGGAGCATGCTTGAAATCCTTAAATTTTTCTTCCGCTCCCAAAAGTTTCAGCTCCTTCATACTTTCACCTAGAGACACCAAACAAACTTTAAAATGTTCACAAAATATTCAGCTATCTGGCTATAGCTTTTCAATTTGATATCTTTTACAGTTTTTGAGAAAAAGCTTTTTGTTTAGAGGTCATTTCAAGAAATTTTAGCCATTAATCAGAGTGTACTGTGTGTGTTTTTGTTGCCATGGTTACCAAAGCTTCTGTTATACACAGGGGGGAAGGTGGCTGGAGCATCTCAGCTCTGATTAGAGCCCAGGGGAGGGGACAAAAGCTGAAAAATCAGAACATGATTTCTAAACTGCCTCCACTCCCTCATTTTCAAGCCCACCTACATAAATCTTATATCAAAACGTTCAGCTATCCCTGCTGCCACTAAACATGTCCACGGCTAAGCCATAGTCCTGATAGTTTTCACAATATGACCATTTGTTTGCAACTCACACCGTCCATTGACATTCATTGAAACTACACTCTAGCCCCTTCAAATTTGAAGGGCAATTTCTAAACTGCGACCGTGCCTTGAATTTTAATATTTCAGAGACATACTATGTATCAAAATCTAGGTCCGAGTCTTGTGATTCTCACAATATAAAGATCTTTGCTGTAGGATGTATAGTTTTTAAAATACGGCCATTTGTTTAGAGGTCATTTCAGGAAATTTTAGCCATTAATCAGAGTGTACTGTTAGTGTTTGTTTTGTTGCCATGGTTACCAAAGCTTCTGTTATACACAGGGGGGAGGGGACAGACACACCATGTACTGATTTATAATAGAGGAATATGATGGGGCAGTTTTGATGGGGTAATTCTGATGGGGCAGTTTTGATGGTGGCAATATGATGGGGCAGTTTTGATGGTGGCAATTCTGATGGGGCAGTTTTGATGGTGGCAATATGATGGGACAGTTTTGATGGCAATATGATGGGGGCAATTTTGCTGGGGGCTGTTTTAGCAATTCAGCATTCCCACGCATTTTCCCCAGGAAATGCATTTTCTAGTTATTAGTGGGAATGCTTTAGCAGTCCCACTATTGTTATTCGATTTTTAGTGGGACTGCTTTAGCAGTCCCACTATTGTTATTCGATTTTATTTATTTTTAATTTTAATTTTATTCCGTACGTTTTTCGGTAATGCGTAACTTCTGCATACTTTCAGCTATTAAAACCATTCAACTATCAAAATGTTCGTCTCTTTTAGCTGAGGTGTGCTCTTTTTCAACTTTTTTTCTACCATTTATACTTTTTAAAATATTAAGCTTTTTATCACTTTTTTTTTTAACATTGAAGTCAATGGGAGCATGCTTGAAATCCTTAAATTTTTCTTCCGCTCCCAAAAGTTTCAGCTCCTTCATACTTTCACCTAGAGACACCAAACAAACTTTAAAATGTTCACAAAATATTCAGCTATCTGGCTATAGCTTTTCAGTTTGATATCTTTTACAGTTTTTGAGAAAAAGCTTTTTGTTTAGAGGTCATTTCAGGAAATTTTAGCCATTAATCAGAGTGCACTGTGTGTTTTGTTGCCATGGTTACCAAAGCTTCTGTTATACACAGAGGGGGGGGAGGTGGCTGGAGCATCTCAGCTTTAATTACAGAGCCCGGGGGGAGGGGACAGACACACCATGTACTGATTATAATAGAGGAATATGATGGGGCAGTTTTGATGGTGGCAATTCTGATGGGGCAGTTTTGATGGCGGTCATTTTAGCAATTTAGCTATTCAGCAATTATTTTTGAAAAAAAATATATATTTTTGAAAAAAAAAATATATTTCTGAAAAAAAAAAATTATTTTTGAAAAAAAAAAAAATATTTTTGAAAAAAAAAATTATTTTTGAAAAAAAAAATATTTTTGAAAAAAAAAAATATTTAAAAAAAAAAAAATATTTTAAAAAAAAAAATCATTTTTGAAAAAATCATTTTTGAAAAAAAAATTTTTGAAAAAAAAAAATATTTTTGAAAAAAAAAATATTTTTGAAAAAAAAAAATATTTTTGAAAAAAAAAATATTTTTGAAAAAAAAAAATATTTTTTGATGGGGCAGTTTTGATGGTGGCAATATGATGGTGCAGTTTTGATGGGGCAATTCTGATGGGGCAGTTTTGATGGTGGCAATATGATGGGACAGTTTTGATGGCAATATGATGGGGGCAATTTTGCTGGGGGCCGTTTTAGCAATTCAGCATTCCCACGCATTTTCCCCAGGAAATGCATTTTCTAGTTTTTCTTCTTATTCCGTACGTTTTTCGGTAATGCGTAACTTCTGCATACTTTCAGCTATTAAAACCATTCAACTATCAAAATGTTCGTCTCTTTTAGCTGAGGTGTGCTCTTTTTCAACTTTTTGTCTACCATTTATACTTTTTAAAATATTAAGCTTTTTATCACTTTTTTTTAACATTGAAGTCAATGGGAGCATGCTTGAAATCCTTAAATTTTTCTTCCGCTCCCAAAAGTTTCAGCTCCTTCATACTTTCACCTAGAGACACCAAACAAACTTTAAAATGTTCACAAAATATTCAGCTATCTGGCTATAGCTTTTCAATTTGATATCTTTTACAGTTTTTGAGAAAAAGCTTTTTGTTTAGAGGTCATTTCAAGAAATTTTAGCCATTAATCAGAGTGTAATGTGTGTGTTTTGTTGCCATGGTTACCAAAGCTTCTGTTATACACAGGGGGGGAGGTGGCTGGAGCATCTCAGCTCTGATTACAGAGCCCGGGGAGGGGACAAAAGCTGAAAAATCAGAACATGATTTCTAAACTGCCTCCACTCCCTCATTTTCAAGCCCACCTACACAAATCTTATATCAAAACGTTCAGCTATCCCTGCTGCCACTAAACATGTCCACGGCTAAGCCATAGTCCTGATAGTTTTCACAATATGACCATTTGTTTGCAACTCACACCGTCCATTGACATTCATTGAAACTACACTCTAGCCCCTTCAAATTTGAAGGGCAATTTCTAAACTGCGACCGTGCCTTCAATTTTAATATTTCAGAGACATACTATGTATCAAAATCTAGGTCTGAGTCTTGTGATTCTCACAATATAAAGATCTTTGCTGTAGGATGTATAGTTTTTAAAATACGGCCATTTGTTTAGAGGTCATTTCAGGAAATTTTAGCCATTAATCAGAGTGTACTGTTAGTGTTTGTTTTGTTGCCATGGTTACCAAAGCTTCTGTTATACACAGGGGGGAGGGGACAGACACACCATGTACTGATTTATAATAGAGGAATATGATGGTGCAGTTTTGATGGGGTAATTCTGATGGGGCAGTTTTGATGGTGGCAATATGATGGGGCAGTTTTGATGGTGGCTATTCTGATGGGGCAGTTTTGATGGTGGCAATATGATGGGACAGTTTTGATGGCAATATGATGGGGGCAATTTTGCTGGGGGCCGTTTTAGCAATTCAGCATTCCCACGCATTTTCCCCAGGAAATGCATTTTCTAGTTCTTATTATTATAGCCAAATTTACCACCCTAACTCCTCCCACAGTTTTTACACTACATAGACAAGTAATATACCAAAACGTGCGGATTGTTCCCGAATGGTGTGCTATTACTTTGTGGAACGTTTCGCCGAATGGTTCACGAAATATCGTCGTTTTTGCGGCGAAATTGGTCCCATAGGAATGAATGGGGAAACTAGAGTGGGAGATGACAAAAGCTGGAAAATCAGAACATGATTTCTAAACTGCCGCCACTCCCTCATTTTCAAGCCCACCTACACAAATCTTATATCAAAACGTTCAGCTATCCCTGCTGCCACTAAACATGTCCACGGCTAAGCCATAGTCCTGATAGTTTTCACAATATGACCATTTGTTTGCAACTCACGCCGTCCATTGACATTCATTGAAACTACACTCTAGCCCCCTCCAAATTTGAAGGGCAATTTCTAAACTGCGACTGTGCCTTCATTTTTAATATTTCAGAGACATACTATACATCAAAATCTAGGTCTGGGTCTTGTGATTCTCACAATATAAAGATCTTCGCTGTAGGATGTATAGTTTTTAAAATACGGCCATTTGTTTAGAGGTCATTTCAGGAAATTTTAGCCATTAATCAGAGTGTACTGTTAGTGTTTGTTTTGTTGCCATGGTTACCAAAGCTTCTGTTATACACAGGGGGGAAGGTGGCTGGAGCATCTCAGCTGATTACAGAGCCCGGGGGAGGGGACAGACACACCATGTACTGATTTATAATAGAGGAATATGATGGGGCAGTTTTGATGGGGTAATTCTGATGGGGCAGTTTTGATGAAGCAGTATTTGGGAAGCATAAACAGGGCATGAGCGTTGCTAGGAAACAGTGGTTGTAAACACAAGATGCTGAGACACTCCAAATGCATGTGACTTCATCTGCTAGACTTGATAATGCTTGTAGACTCCTCCCACAGTTTTCACACTACAGAGACAAATAATATACCGAAACGAGCGGATTGTTCCAGATTGGTGTGTTATTACTTTGTGGAATGTTTTGCCGAATGGTCCACGAAATGACGTTTTTGCGGCGAAATTGGTCCCATAGGAATGAATGGCGAAATGTTCAAAACTAGAGTGGGAAGTGACAAAAGCTGACAACCCCATGATCAGCCAAAACATTATGACCACCCCATGATCAGCCAAAACATTATGACCGCCCCATGTAAAAAAAAAAATATTTTTGAAAAAAAAAAATAATTTTTGAAAAAAGTAAAAAAATCATTTTTGAAAAAAAAAAAATCATTTTTGAAAAAAAAAAAAATATTTTTGAAAAAAAAAATATTTTTGAAAAAAAAAAAATTATTTTTGAAAAAAAAAATATTTTTGAAAAAAAAATTACTTTTAAAAAAAAAATTATTTTTGGAAAAAAAATATATTTGAAAAAAAAAAATATTTTTGAAAAAAAAATTACTTTAAAAAAAATAATAATTTCGAAAAAAAAATTATTTTTGAAATAAAAAAATTCATTTTTGAAAAAAAAAATTACCTTTGAAAAAAAAAATCATTTTTGAAGAAAAAAAAATCATTTTTGATTAAAAAAAAATTCATTTTTGAAAAAAAAAATTACTTTTGAAAAAAATGTTCAGCTCTTTCAGCGAATGATGGAACTTTTTTACTACTATTTATACTTTTTAAAATATTAAGCTTTTTAACACTTTTCACAGTTACTCAAGCCACTCCACCCCACCCAGTTACTCCGCCCACTCCAGTTGTAGAGGCAAGAACACTTTCACAATTTCCCCAGAAATTGTACCTTTTCTAGTTCCAAGTTGCTCTCTTTTCTGAGTAATCAAATAATTTTTTTTCCTCACATGCAGAAGGAAAAGTATCACACACACTTGGCTGTGCTATACCTTGAAGAAATCTTACGACTAAACTCTATGGACTCTTCAGATCACACTGAACTGGAGGAGCTGCGTCAGAGATTTCAAAGCCTTCTGCGGCAGTCAAACCTTTATCGGGTCCTCTTCCTCTTAGGTGTGTGTTTAGTTTTTCCCCTCACTCAGTTAAATGGAAATGTACTGGCTGTGTGCTAATCGATGATTATGTGTACGTTTTTATTGAAGCTTTTATTTATATAGCTTTTTTGTTTTTTTTCTTGTTTGTAAGGCTGCAATCACACCTGAGCGATTATCAGCTTGAAGCTCAAAAACGCTGAAGGAGAAAAAAAAGTAACTATTCTCTATGGAGATGGTTCAGGTCCCCACTCCATGTCGCCTGAAACTCAAACAAGTTCTGTAGCTTTTTTTTTTTGTCTCTCAAATCGGGATTTTCTCCTCATATTAAAAATGTAAAAAATAAAATCGTAATTATACATAAATACACAAAAAACTAAAAATCATCATAGATAAGTAAAATAAATTAATAATGTGTAATAATAATTAACCTCTAACTTTAAAAAATATTAAATACATTATTATTAATAATAATAACAATAAACACCCAAACTCGAACAAAAGACATTAATAATAATAATTTGATTTTGTGTTAGGGTATTTAGTTATTTATTTAATTTTTTTTAAGAGGTAAGGGTTAATTATTTATTGTTACTTGGTATTAATTTATTGAATTATTTTTTATTGATGATTTTTATTTATTTGTGTATTTATTTTACATTTTTTTAAATTAATTTATTATTCATATAATAATAAATAACCCCAACTCCTAATCCTAACCCAAACTGAACTCGAACCCCTTACCCCAACGAAAAAACATTTATAATAAATGAATCGTAATAAAAGATGAAATAAAAGCTAATGGGAAAGCTGAAATACCTAGCTACAAATGATGCAACAGATAATAGTTTTCTCTATTGGCTAATAAAAAAATGTCAAAGCCCAAAAACACGCAAAAAACACTCAAAGACGCTATGCTCAGGTGTGAATGCAGCCTAATGGAGGTGAAACTTTCAAGTAAATATATGTATTTTGTGTTTTGTTCTGTATCTTGGTTTACTCAGATTTGTTCTGTTATTTCGTCTATCAGATAAAATCAAAGACACAGATATGCATATGGAGCGAGCAATATTACACGGGAAACTGGAAGAGCACGATCAAGCGTTGGATATCTTAGTTCATCATTTAAAAGACTTTTCTGCAGCTGAGAGTTATTGTATGTGGAACTCTGAGGGCAGGGAGGCTCCTTATCGCAAGAGACTTTTTCAGCTCCTTCTTTCCTCCTACCTCAGTCCGTCCACACCTGCCAACACTTTGACAGTGGCTGCTGTAGACTTGTTGAATAATCACCCTACCGAATTTGATGCTGCCGCTGTTTTGCATCTTTTGCCACAAGAATGGTCTGTGCAGCTTCTTTGCCCATTCCTGGCAGGGGCCATGAGGGAGCATGTTCATTCTTTAAGGATGTCACAGGTGGCAGTAGGATTAGCAAGGGCAGAGAACATCATCTATAAAAAGGAGAAGGTGAGTGAAGAGGTGTTTTATTATATATATATATATATATATATATATATATATATATATATATATATATATATATATATATATATATATATATATTATCTCTATATAGTGACTTCAAAAATGTTTTCATTCCTATTACTATTATCTGATATACATAACACATATCCACTTATCTTGCAGTTACAATGAAAGGAGGTCAGGAGAAGGGTTGTAAATAATCTTGTGAACTGTCTGCTTCAATTGCCAGACTATTTCTTGTGGCGGTTTTCTATAGATTTCCGTGTTTACCATATTCCAATGAATCTGTAGATTTGTCATGCTATTGTCAATACTTGCTCACACAAATCCACGTTACATTTGGCATATGTTCAGTTTTAGCATAGTGCCAGCAAGAACTGAATTAAAGAGGCTCTGTCAAAGGCCGACGTGGTTGACCTTTTGAAAAGGCTAGTTGCCTCGCTGCCTCAATTTTGAAAAGGCTAGTTGCCTGGCTGTCTTGTGAGTCACTGGTCTGGAACATGTATGCAGTAAATAAAATCAGCGAATTCTGGCAATTGCTGGTCTGTCTCTGGCTTCAATACATGCTGACCAATCATTAGCCCAGAACAACAATGCAGAAAGTGCAATCTAATGACTTGCACATTTTGTTCACTGTTGTTGACTTGATAAGCATGAAACCACTAGAAAGCATTTCTGCCATCCCTAGAATTGGGAGGCTTTACAGCCACCATGATCAGTACTACATTGTAGCTGAGATGGTTTTAAAACCAAGCTCACTGCAGCTATAAAATTATTTTAACCTTTTCGATGCCATGGTGTGTGGTACATCACTGGCAGTGAAAGGGTTAAAATAACCCTAATACAATACTAGACATGCCATTACTGACTTTTTTTAAAGGGACAGAGTACAGGATTACTTCTTGAACCCGGAATCACTACGTAGTGGGTCACTGCCTTGACAAGAATGCAGCCAATAAAGGATTAATTTTTGTGCTCTACAGTGCCTTGAAAAAGTATTCATACCCCATTGAAATGTTCCACATATTGTCATGTTACAGCCAAAAACGTAAATGTATTTTATTGGGATTTTATGTGATAGACCAACATAAAGTGGCACATAATTGTGAAGTGGAAGGAAAATGATAAATGGGTTTCAACATTTTTTTACAAATAAATATCTGGACAGTGTGGAGTGCATTTCTATTCAGCCCCCCTGAGTCAATACTTTGTAAAACAGCTCTTTGCTGCAATTACAGCTATAAGTCTTTTTTGGAAATGTTTCTACCAGCTTTGCACATCAAGAGTGAAACGTTTGCCCATTCTTTGCAATATAGCTCAAGCCCTCTCAGATTGGATGGAGAGTGTTTGTGAACAGCAATTTTCAAGTCTTGCCACAGATTCTCAATTGGATTTAGGTCTGGAATTTGACTGGGCCATTCTAAGACATGAAATTGTTTTGATATAAACTATCCCATTGTAGCTCTGGCTGTATGTTTAGGGTAGTTGTCCTGCTGGAAGGTAAACCTCCGCCCCAGTCTCAAGTCTTTTGCAGACTAACAGGTTTCTTCTAAGATTGCCCTGTATTTGGCTCCATCCATCTTCCCATGAATTCTGACCAGCTTCCCTGTACCTGCTGAAGAAAAGCATCCCCACAACATGATGCTGCCACCACCATGTTTCGTGGTGGGGATGGTGTGTCCAGGGTGATGTGCAGTGTTGGCTTTTTTTTTTTTTTAATTGTTTGTTTATGTAAAGAACCCGGCCCACATGGACCAACAAGTTAGAGTATCACATGCATCATGTAATATTACAAAGTGCAAAGAAAAACATAGCATGCGTTACAATCTCATATCTCTATCAATCCTATTAACGAAAAGCAATGCATAACATGGTAATGACCGTTGATATGTTGGATATGGACTCTTTGTTAATCAGGTGGCATTGTGGAATAATACGGTCCAATGAGTCGGTCCTCTTTTTCTAATAAAATATTAGGAGGTATAATAAGAAAAGAATTAGAAAGTAGCAGAAAGGAAGAGGGGGTGGGGAGGGAGAATGAGGGGGTGGGGGTTGTGTCCCACGAACATGGAGTGTCGGGTAGTCTGTAATCGTGAGGTTTTATGTCGCTAATTGAAAGGCACCAGTGGCATGTTGTTGTTTTTTGTGTGGTCATGAGACACCTTCAGCTCTTCTCAGAGATTGGCCTGCAGCCGAGTATATAAACATAGTCCACAGCTGCCAAGTTTTGGAGAATGTTTCTTCTCTATGTTGTGCCGTGAGGATGAGGTCCTCCATTTTTCTTATTTCTTCCACTTTCCCAAGCCACACATCAATGCTCGACGGGAGGGCAGATTTCGAACAGAGTGGTATGCAAGCTCTAGCTGCATCCAACAGGTGGCGTATTACTGACTTCTTGTAAATTCTGGCGGGAATGTCTGTGCAACAGAAAGAATGCTGGGTCATCTGCAATTGTCCTGTCAGTGAATTGTTGTACAGTCTCGCGCACCACTTTCCAGAAGTGTGCTAGTTTGCGACATGACCAAAAGATGTGTAACAAAGTTCCCTTGTCCGACTGACATCGCCAGCACATGTCCAAAGTTGTGGGGAAAAATGTATGTAGTAGTGCTGGGGTTCTGTACCATCTGGAGAGTATTTTGTAATTAGTTTCTTGGATCTTGGCACAAATGGAAGATTTGTACGTGAATCTAAGTATGTGTTGTCTCTTTGTGGCATTGAACCTGCAGTCTAACTCTGCTTCCCACTTGAGCAGACCCGGGGATACAAAGTCTGTGGGGGGTGTATTCAGGAGGTTGTAGGTCAGGTGAGAGTGTGTGTGGTAGAACACCAGTGGCGGTACAAAGTGGGATGGAGCCGAGAAAATGACCTAGTTGGAGTGTCCGCAGGAAGTCCAGACGGAACGTGCCTGTGGGGTCAGAAAGTTCTGTGTACGTTCTCAAGCGCCCTCCAGAGCTAAAGTGGGAGGCCAGATATAGGCCTGCTTCCCCTAATTTCTGAAAGATTCAATCCTGTAAACCCGGTGTGAACAGAGGATTTCC
Organism: Lithobates septentrionalis; assembly: GCA_037952835.1. Taxonomy (NCBI): domain Eukaryota; kingdom Metazoa; phylum Chordata; class Amphibia; order Anura; family Ranidae; genus Lithobates; species Lithobates septentrionalis. The sequence continues at coordinate 6,102,201 of JBBDGP010000998.1, forward strand.
TATTATGGGGTATAGAGGTGAGTTCTGGGATGAAAGGGCCGTCTTAGAAATTAGTTGTGCACAAATTTGTGCCATGTTACCTATCAGTGGGTGGCGTTTAAGCTCTGTTGGTAGGCCCTAGTAACACCATGGGGTGCCCCCTAGTGGGATTATGGTGTGAGATTGCTCCAATTGGGACCACAGCTTGGTCTCCTGGTGGCGACACGAGGCTATGAGCCTTCCCAGATGCATAGCCTGGTAATAAGCATGAATGTTTGGTAATTCTAGACCCCCAGAAATTTTTGGAAACATGAGTAGTTTGTTGGAAAGTCTGGGTCTTTTCTTAGCCCAGACAAATTCGGTAAATGTTGATTGTACTCGCTTAAAAAAGACGGAGGGTATATGTATAGGTAGGGCTTGCATTAGGTATAATAATTTCGGTAGGATTGACATTTTCAAGATATTGCAACGGCCTAGCCAGGAATCTAGACCAGATTGCCAATTATTTAATAATGTTTTGATTTTTGTTAGTAGTGGTGGGAAGTTAATTTCGTACAGTTTCGAAAATGTTTGGGGGATATATGTACCTAGGTATTTCAGAGCTCCATATGTCGTAAACTCTCGTAGCAGATTTGGGAGGGAGATTGTCGGGTTTGATAGTGAGAACATTAAGTCGTCAGCGTATGCTGATACCTTATATTGAGTGTGGTCGATGGATACTCCTGTTATGTTCGGATTTAGTCAGATGTGGCATAAGAAAGGTTCTAATGAGAGCGAAAGAGAAGGGGTGAAAGTGGGCATCCCTGTCACGTTCCGTTCATAATTCGAACAGCGTCTGACGTTACTCCATTAACCCTAACTCTGGCTGTCGGTGTGGTACACATAGCTTTTTACTTTTAGGCCAAAAAGCTCAATTTTGGTCTCATCTGACCAGAACCCCTTCTTCCACATGCTTGCTGTGTTCAACACATGGCTTCTCGGAAACTACAAACGGGACTTCCTATGACTTTCTTTCAATGGCTTTCTTCTTGCCATTCTTCCATAAATACCAGATTTGTGGAGTGCACGACTAATAGTTGTTACATAGTTGCATAGTAGGTGAGGTTGAAAAAAAGACACAAGTCCATCAAGTCCAACCTATGTGTGTGATTATATGTCAGTATTACATTGTATATCCCTGTATGTTGTGGTCGTTCAGGTGCTTATCTAATAGTTTTTTGAAACTATTGACGCTCCCCGCTGAGACCACCGCCTGTGGAAGGGAATTCCACATCCTTGCCGCTCTTATGCCCCGTACACACGGTCGGATTTCCCGATGGAAAATGTCCGATCGGAGCGTGTTGTCGGAAATTCCGACCGTGTGTGGGCTCCATCGGACATTTTCCATCGGATTTTCCGACACACAAAGTTGGAGAGCAGGAGATAAAATTTTCCGACAACAAAATCCGTTGTCAGAAATTCCGATCGTGTGTACACAAATCCGACGGACAAAGTTCCACGCATGCTCAGAATAAATAAAGAGATGAAAGCTATTGGCCACTGCCCTGTTTATAGTCCCGACGTACGTGTTTTACGTCACCGTGTTTAGAACGATCGGATTTTCCGACAACTTTGTGCGACCGTGTGTATGCAAGACAAGTTTGAGCCAACATCCGTCGGAAAAAATCCTAGGATTTTGTTGTCGGAATGTCCGAACAAAGTCCGACCGTGTGTACGCCCTATTACAGTAAAGAAACCTCTACGCAGTTTAAGGTTAAACCACATGTCAATGAGTGGCCACGCGTCTTATTAAACTCCCTTTTGCGGAACAGTTTTATCCCTATTGTGGGGTCACCAGTGTGGTATTTGTGTTGTAAATTCATATCCCCTCTCAAGCTTCTCTTCTCCAGAGAGAATAAGTTCAGTGCTCACAACCTTTCTTCATAACTAATATCCTCCGGTCCCTTTTTATTAGCTTTGTTGCCCTTCTTTGTACGTGCTCCATTTCCAGTACATCCTTCCTGAGGACTGGTGCCCAGAACTGGACAGCATACTCTAGGTGCGGCCGGACCAGAGTCTTGTAGAGTGGGAGAATTATCGCTTTATCTCTTGAGTTAATCCCCTTTTTAATGCATGCCAATATTCTGTTTGCCTTGTTAGCAACAGCTTGGCATTGCATGCCATTGCTGAGCCTATCATCTACTAGTACCCCCAGGTCTTTTTCCATCCTAAATTCTCCTAGATTCTTCCCCCAGTGTATAGATTGCATTCATATCTTTGCCACCCAATTGCATTATTTTACATTTTTTACATTAAACCTCATTTGCCATGTAGTTGCTCACCCCATTCATTTGTTCATATTTTCTTGCAAGGTTTCCACATAATGCGGAGAAGTTATTGCCCTGCTTAGCTTAGTATCGTCCGCAAATACAGAGATTGAACTGTTTATCCCATCCTCCAGGTCGTTTATGAACAAATTAAATAGGATTGGTCCCAGCACAGAAACCGGGGGGGGGGGGGGGGCGACGACTCCACTTTCCATCCCTGACCATTCTGAGTACTCCCCATTTATCACCACCAAACTCTGAACTCTCCTTATAATCCATAAAGACATGGATAAGAGTTTGGGGTGGAGGAGCTTGACAGGCCTACACAGAGTCCTGACCTCAACCAGATAGAACACCTTTGGGATGAATTAGAGCGGAGACTGTGAGCCAGGCCTTCTCGTCCAGCATCACTGCCTGACATCACAAATAAGTTTCTGGAGGAATGGTCAAACATTCCCATAGACACACTCCTAAACCTTGTGAACAGCCTTCCCAAAAGATTAGAAGCTGTTATAGCTGCAAAGGGTGGGCCAACTCAATATTGAACCCTACAGAATAATGGCCTGTACACACGATAGGATTTTCCGAAAACAAATATTGGATGTGAGCCGCTTGTCGGAAAGTCAGACCGTGTGTATGCTCCATAAAACATTTGTTGTCGGAATTTCCGCCAACAAATGCTTGAGAGCAGGTTCTCAAATTTTCCAACAACAAAACTTGTTGTTGGAAATTCCGAGCGTGTGTACACAATTCCGACGCACAAAAGTCCACGCATGCTCAGAATCAAGCAGAAGAGCCGCACTGGCTATTGAACTTCATTTTTCTCGGCTCGTTGTACGTCGCCGCGTTCTTGACGTTCGGAATTTCCGACAACATTTGTGTGACCGTGTGTATGCAAGACAAGTTTGAGCCAACATCCTTCGGGAAAAAATCCATGGTTTTGTTCTCGGAAAATCTTATCGTGTTTACAGGGCATTAGACTGGGATGCCATTAAAGTTCATGTACGTGTAAAAGCAGGCGTCCCAATACTTTTGTCAATATAGTGTATTTGAAAATTGATCAATGCTGATGTACTGACGGCCTATCTCATTCCTTGAAATGCTAGGACAATTAAAAAATACCTCCCAAATTATAAATTTAGACAGTCTGAGGCATTTAGTAAGAGGCATGGTGAGTTTTTTGTTGTAAATTGTTGTAAATTTTTTTTTCTAATTTTTTGGAGAATGAAATTGAATGAAATTTTTTTTTTTTTTTTTTTGCTTTTTACATACTGTCACCAGTGCAGTACAGTGTCATCATTTTGACTGGTGTGATCAGGGACACCACCACAAATGTTTCAATTTCTTAAACATTTTTTCTTTTTACTATAATTTTTTTTTTTTTTTTTTTTATACAAATAGGGGGATTTTTTTTCTTGTTTTACACTTTGCTGCTCAGCAAGGTTTTCAACTGTCATGAATGGGTTACATTTATGACCGCTGTAATTACTAGTGATCTATGATTGGCTACAGCTAATCCCATGGTACAGGGTGATTGGCCCAGGTACCATGTAATAGCTGTGGGCCAATGACCGCATAGGCAAAACAGCTGTTGTTAATTAGTTCATTCATACCAGTTGGCAACTGGATATAGTAAGAGTTTAAATTATTGAGTGTTCAGCGTTAGCTGTTTTGTCATACTGAGGTTTAAACTGATGCATGTTTTCTATTTTCAGTTGAACATGAATGAAAAGCCGGTAATCCTGTCAGAGAAGAAGCTTTGCCACATGTGCCGGAAGCCATTCCAAGAACCGGCGTTTGCCAGACAGCCCAACGGTCACATTGTTCATGCCCACTGTGCTACCAACCAGCACGTCAACAGCAGCATTGACCATGTGCCCAGTCAAAGCAAAAGAACATGATCTAAAGTGATGAAACATAACGTTGACTACAGTAGCCTCCCCCTGGAGACTGCAATGGAACAGGAAAGCTTCAGGCTTCAGTGCAATGTAATGTGAAAACGATGCACTTATCGGCAGACCTGTAGAACGATGATAGCAATTTGAATCTGCAGGACCTGGCATAGAAGGATGCTGGCTATATCTCTCTTCGCTCAGCTATGTAAACCATGGCGGAATCAAATGTCCATCTAAATTCTTAACTGAGCTATTTGCATTTTTTTAAAGATATTTGCACTGGGGATATTTTGCATATACTTTAATAGGCTGGATAAAGGAACATGAACTGTAGGAGACGAGATGTGGTGAATGTGCCTGTCCTCCCTAGCTAAGATGGCCGTCATTGTGAAAGTTTATGGTCTATTCAGTCATGGATGTTTTATGTATTGCACATTCTATCAATCTCATGGTCATAGTCAGCATTCCAGTCACGTAGAAGATGATCCTTTTCCGTGGACAGAGAACTGGCTGTACCACATTCTTCCATATGTAGTCCTGGGAATGCAGTACAACTTCAAAAGGCTCATCACCTCTCTCATACCCTCTGATTAGAGCTGGAATCCACTAAACGTTTTAAAGATTATTTCAGTATACAGCGATAACTTGATTTAATATATTGATTATTAAAGTCCTGTGTCTTACGTTTTTTTATTTTTCTTTTTTCTTTATGGTTTCCTTTTTTTTTTTTTTTTTACTGTTTCCTTTTTCTGCTACATGTAGAGGTTCACAATCAGGGGAACCCACTAATTCACTGCCTGCAATACCCACACCCTGTATTTTTGACCTTGGCATGTACATATTGTTATATGGTTAGCTAGGAAAACCTTGCACTGAAAAGTGGTTGGACCAGTGGAATAAGGATTTTTTTTTTTCTTTTTATAAATAAGCGTGTCCGTTACTGTTCATGTCCTGTATCACATTGAAACAATAATGTTTAGGGAAATCTAAAACAAGTGAATTTTTTTTTTCAGTCACTTTAGTTCTTTAGAATATCTGTACCATGCAGCTGTAAATCTCTATGGCAGTGAAGTTCTCCTAATAGTCTGTTATCCAGTTCTCTTAATGGGTAAATGTTCAAAGGATGGTGCTATTGTACAGTTTTGCAACTCTGGAAACGTACTGCTGACACCACTGCCCACCATATACTCCCATGGCAAATGGTGCATGTTGCATTTCTTGGCAGTTACCACACAACTGGCTTGTGCTAGAACATCTAGAAGAGGCATTTCCAACTCATTGGCCATTTTATTCTCACCCTCTAAAGATCCATACTAAAGATTTAGTATTTGCTGTATCAGCTGGTGCTATCAGTGCATTCTTTTAATATATGGGCTGGCTAAAAACCTGGTCAGATATGAGTGACCTTGTCAGGACAGGGAGGATTTATACCTTCTTGTGATCTGTGATGTTTGTCACCATAGTTTTACATTAAAGAAGTAAAAATTAAAATGGCATGAGACGGATAAGTTTGAAAGCAAGAAAATAACTGAAATAGCCAGATCATAATAGTTGGAAAAAAAAAATCAGATGTAATGCAGCAACTTACTCTATTCTTAATAAACTCTGTCTTGCTCTGCCTCTGTAGCTTGGTTCCTGTTTTCTTTCTGTTTCTTCTCCTTTCCTCGTTTCCCATCTTTTGTAGCTGCGATAAATAGAATGTGTGACGCTAAGGCTCCGTTCTCACTAGTGCGACTTGTGTCGTGACAAGTTGAAAACCATGTATTTTTTATTTTTTTTCCCAAACTTTGTTTTATTGTAAGTTTTACAGAGTAGAAAGTACAAAGTTGAACAGTAGATCGTCAAATGAACAATCAATTGAGGAGCAGGGAAAACCATGTATTTTAATGGCCACCCTTCTAATGCAGCGACTGCAAAAAGGTTCCTGCACTATTTTTTGATGCAAGTTTCTTTAGACTTGAATGCCATGCATGGGCGCTCAACCTGTGCCCTCCAGCTGTTGTGGAACTACCAGTCTCGTGAGGCATTGCAAGACAGTTAGAATCATGACTCCCAAAGGGCATGATGGGACTTGTACTTATGCAACAGCTGGAGGGCCACAGGTTGAGCGCAGTTTCCATAGAGTGTATCAAGTCTCATTTAAGTTGAATGGGAGTCGCACAAGTGAGAGCAGAGCCTTAATATTGTATTTGTGTTTATTTTCTATTTACGATTTATAACAAGTTTCTAGGAATTCAGCCACTTTGCAAAATGTGCTGGCATACTGTGAATTAAAGTGTTAGTAAACCCAGGACCCTGCATTCACTATATCCGGTCGTACACAGAACACGGAAATGCAATAGTTTAAGTAAATTTAAGCTGTCTAAATACCTTTTCTCATTAGCAGTTAGAGCAGTTTTGTGACTTCTATCAGCGTCTGTTTAAAACTTATAGGAGGAGTTTTCATTCACCCATGATTATCCTATGAAGATGCAGGACCCCTGGCCCTCTGGATAGTGCTGATTGGCCCTGTGCTGATCACATGCCCTCTCCCAAAAAAAAAAAAAACTCTCTAGCAATACACACCAAACTGAGAAAGTGCTGCTTGTCCCCTAGCTTCTGTACTATCTGGAGATGGTTTGGGGACTGGAAGAAGGGGAGGATCAGAGGAGACAGGATTAAACAGTCTTTTTACACACTGCAGAGGATTGACCCCTTAAGTTCCACAGTGAGTATAACAAGCATGCTGTACTGAAAATGCACACTGATTTTACTGTTGTGGGTTTAGTAACACTTTAAGTCCAGTGACCTGTATGCCACCTCGTGGACTTACCTCCTTAACTTGCATCTCACAGTTTTGCGAAGCTCCAGGAGTGCAGCTATAACTACACCTGCGAAGCTCTGACAGGAGAGACGCTGTGTTCTCCAATACAGCATCTCTGCCCATACCTCATATGCTCCCTGGCACTCAGAAAAAAAAAATGTAAGCTGTAAATTAAAGAGATAAGTCCACAAGGTGGCATACACCTCGTTGGATTTAACCACTAATCCAGTACATTTTGCAAAGTAGCCTAATTCCTGGAGTTCAGCTTTAACTGGTTCCCTCTAAAATATCCTAAATGGAGCCCCCCCCCCCCCCCCCCCAAGCAGACATTTCCAGTCCAAACATTCCTTCTAGCTACCCCCTTGATTACCAATCAGTAGCATCATAGCTTTGGACAAGAGTTAACCAGAAGTCTGCACATGGTTCAGCATGGCCTTGCTAAAAGGCAGAAATATATGGCTCATGGCACATTGCTGGTCCACAGTCCACTAATGTATTGTGGCATTGATGACCTTACATTGTGAAAGAGTGCTTTCAAATTTGGGTTGAAAAATCCCATAAAAAAACTTTGGCCTTCCTTTGAACATCTTCCCACAGAAATTAGGACTGGGTTTATTTAAAGTAGATCTACATTTTAACTGTTTTCTTTCATAAAATACTGTGTTTTAACCTTTTATCATCCTTATTTTTATCTTTGTGCTGCTTATTTTCTCTAGCCTCTTTCAGCCATTTATGTCTACATGCACTCACTCCAGTAATGGCTGAACATCATTGCTCTGCAGCTTTGTGATAGTAACAACAGTGGACCATTCCTGCTAACTGTGTGTCTGCACAGCCACTGGTTGTCTCAGCCAGGGGCACGTGACAAAACAGGAGTACATTTGGGACATAGTTGTCGCAGAACAGAAAGTGCCTGGACCTTTATGGCAAGAACATTAACTATTCTTTTAATGGAAGTTGCTCCTTTGCTCCAACCTAGAATGGTGAATTAAATACTTGACCTATTGGTTTCTGAGGACCATAGTTAAAAATTCCTGATCACTGTTGATGTGCCAGAGTTTTGTGCTTCAGCTTTACATAACTTATCCTAAGTTGAATATGTTACTTCAAAATATAACTGTAAAATAAAACTCTAGCTAATTTTTAATTTTTTTTAGTTTGACACTGTACAGAAGGGTCAAAATCGCTCCTGGGTTTTTATGGCTGTATTTTTTTTCCCCCCCAGTGGCCAGATTTATTCTCCCTGTCCCTGTAACTGGGACAGAAAGTTTGGGAAAATCTCACAGTTGATGTATAATATTTCCCAAAGGTAATGGACACTTGACTAATACGATTGTTGGACATCCAATTCCGAAGCCATGATCATTAACCAGTTAAGGACCGCCCTCTAGCAGATTTACTGCTACAGGTCAGCCCTCGTGTGCAGAAATATGTGTATATATGTGATTCTGCACTTCTGCTTAGGGGGCATGCATGTTGCTTCTGCTGTGATTACAGCAGAAGCCAATCTGCGGGCGCCGGGCACTGGATGTCCGCCGGCAGCCACCGATCGTCAGGCAGAGCGACAAAACAGAGCTCTGGCTATGTAAATAAGGCCGTTCCACGTTCTGACGGGGGAGAGGGGATGAAGTTTGTGTCCCTGCAAAGCAGGGAATAAAATGCATCACTTCCCCAAGTAAAAGCAGCACACACAGTGCAGTCAAACACTGGTTTAGCACACATTTAACAGTTTCATTGCTCTAGCTGATTAACCCCTTCCCAGCCAGTGTCATTAGTACAGTGACAATGCATATTTTTAGCACAATTCATTGTATTTGTGTCATTGGTTCCCACAAAGTGTCAGTGTCCGACTGTCCACCACAATATCGCAGTCTCATTATAAGTTGCTGATTGCCGCCATTACTAGTATAAAAAAAAAATGCCAATATATACCATAGCATGTAGACGCTAAAAGGTTTGCACAAACCAATATATTCTCATTGGGATTTTTTTTTTATCACAAATATGTAGCAGAGTACATATTGGCCTAAATTTATAAAGAAATTATTTTTTTTTAAAAAAAAACAATTTTTATTGTATATGTTTTGTAGCAGAAAGTAAAAAAAAAATTAAATAAATAAAAAAAAAAATTAAATTAAAAAAAAAAAAAAATATATATATATATATATATATATATATATATATATATATATATATATATATATATATAATTTTTTTAAAATTTTGGGGGTTTTTTTTTGTTTATAATGCAAAAAAAAATGCAGTGGTGATCAAATACCATCAAAAAAAGCTCTATTTGTGGGGGGGGGGGGGGGGGGGGGGCTGGGGGGAGAATGACAAATTTTGTTTGGGTATAGCGTTACCCCGTATCTCTGACAATTACTGTAAAAAACAGGTCTATGAAATAGTCACTTCACATTGCAGACTTTTTAAGTTTGGTGCGAAAATTTAACCACTCAGGTGGATGACTTGGTGTTACATCGCACCACTGCTTGCACACTTTGATGCCACTTTTGCCTAGAGCCCTTATAAGGTACTCAGGCACTTCCTCCTGCCCTTTTGCCACGAGGATTTTTTAGAGGACAGTCTAAACCTGGGTTACCGCATACTCCTTACAGACACCCTTACCCTATACTCTGCACCCTATTCCAGGAGTACCCCACAGGTTAATACCCTCACATGTAGTTATGGCAGAGACCAGGTGAAAGGCAGCCAATGCAAAATTGCATGTGAACATTCTCTGCCAAAGGCCTGCACAACACTCGACTCAGAACAATGATGCGTCCCTTGCATCGGAGCAAGTACTGGTTCCAACACTGGTCTCAGCACCTGATTCTAGTTCCTTATCAGGCATGCAACAAGCGGCCTATTTGACTAAGGGCTCTTTCACACGGGGCGGATCAGTGATGATCCACCCCGTGAACATCCGCTTGCTCTGCGGGGATCGCTCCGCCGATCCCTGCTGAGCAGGAAGATGACAGGTCCGTCTCCCGATCCGATCCGAAAACGGATGGAAAAGTAGGATTTTCCTCCGTTACACTTTTCGGATCGGAGCGGGTCGGATGTCAGCGGACATGTCACCGCTGACATCCGACGCTCCATAGGAATACATGTATGTCCGTTTTTCATCCGAAAACGGAAGGATGAAAAACGGACATACGGATCCTCCGTGTGAAAGAGCCCTAAGGCAGAATTCTCTGTCACATTTCTTCAGACAACCTATGGCCTTATTACAGCCATCTTCGTCCAGGGCTTGAAAATGCCACGCCTATTCTCCTACTCCCATTTCTCAAACGGAGTCAGATCTTCGTATGCCAGTCCTAGAGGACACAGAAGGAAATCAAAAGAATATTGAGGGAACAGGTGACCCCCCATCATAGTCCCCTAGTCCCCTCTTAGCATCGTTATCACCTTTTACATCAGTGGCCCCACCAGAGACCCCCTTACATCAGAGTCTGCCCCTACTTCAGTGTCCCCATCAGTCCTCCTGATTGAGTTCTTATTATATCAGAGTGTCCTTCCTACATCAGGGTTCTCTTTTTATCAGAGTCTACATCATCATCTTATTGAGGTGGCTTTTTTTTTAAGAAGTAGGCTGTCCCCACTGTGAATCCAGCTATATACTGATGTTATAAAACACTGACCTTGCCTATCGGGTATGTAGCAGTTTTTAAGGATCCTGTTGACAAATGCCAGTGCCACCTGACATTGCCACATCACAGTGCCCACCAGTGCCACGTATCAATGCCTACAAGTGCCACCTATCAATGCCCACCATTGCCACCTAACAATGCCAACTAGTGGTGCCAATCAGTGCCACCTAGCAGTGTTGCATATCAATGTACCAGATCAGTGCCCATTATTGCCACCTATCAGTGCCCATTGGTGCCGCCTCATCAGCGTACATCAATGAAGGAGAAAAATTACCCTTTTTAAAATTTTATAACAAAATAAAAAATTCGGTCTTTTTACATTTTTTTAACAAAAAATAAAAACCGCAGAGGTGATCAAATACCACCAAAAGAAAGCTCTATGTGTGGGGAAAAAATTGATAAAAATGTAAGTCGGGTACAAATTTTGAATGACCGCGCAATTGTCATTCAAAGTGCGTCAGCGCTGAAAGCTGAAAAATGGTCTGGATAGGAGGGGGGTTTAAGTGCCATGTAAGCAAGTGGTTAAGGTAGTTCATTCACTATTAAATGGCCATCAACTAGTCCCAATATATGAAATAATGCACTTGCGCTATTTTTGGCAACAGCACACTCTGCTGTTCTATGACTCTAGTATGCTTGTTTTTACTATGTGTGTTGTAGTGCAATTAAAGTGGTAGCAAACTCTCTATGTATATTTTTATCTACAGTAAGCTTATAATAAAGCTTACCTGTAGGTAAAATGAATATCTCCTAAATGTGCACCGTTTAGGAGATATTCTAGTGATTAGCAGTCGTTGCATATCCGTGCTGTTCCTTCAGAGCTCTGTGCCATGGCCGTGCATGCGTGGGAGTGATGTAATCGCAGCTGGACCATTCAAATGGCCGCAGCCGCGAATCCGGCATGAAGACCGGGTGATGATGGAAGCCTCTGCAGTGGTGACAGTGCGCCGCTGGGGGCTTCGCTTCAAGGTAAGTCTTTCATAATGTGCTAGTATGCAATGCATACTAGCACATTTATATGCCTTTATCTTGAAGGGAGTGTTTTTTTTTTAATTTGTCCACATTTACTACCACTTCAAGAATAAATGTTAATGCACATATACAGCTTATGACCTTGATGCATGTTAAAATGTAGGTTTTACTGAGTGTTATTGCATGCGCAAAGGTGTGAATCCAGCCTATAAAAACACTGTGTAGCACTGCAAAGCAGAAAGCAAAGATTGAGTATAGAACGTGCAAATATAGCTACCCCCATGTAATTACAAATCATACACAGAAACTTTTTGCTACAATTTTTTTACATCAATATCTTTTACATAGTTACATAGTAGGTGAGGTTGAAAAAAGACATAAGTCCATCAAGTCCAACCTATGTGTGTGATTATGTGTCAGTATTACATTACATATCCCTGTATGTTGCGGTCATTCAGGTGATTAATTAGCAATAGTTTCTTGAAGCTATCAATGCTCCCTGCTGAGACCACCGCCTGTGGAAGGGAATTCCACATCCTTGCCGCTCTTACAGTAAAGAACCCTCTACGTAGTTTAAGGTTAAAACTCTTTTCTTCTAATTGTAATGAGTGGCCACGAGTCTTATTAAACTCTCTCTGAAAAAGTTTTATCCCTATTGTGGGGTCACCAGTACAGTATTTGTAAATTGAAATCCTATCCCCTCTCAAGCATCTCTTCTCCAGAGAGAATAAGTTCAGCGCTCGCAACCTTTCCTCATAACTAAGATCCTCCAGACCCTTTATTAGCTTTGTTGCCTTTCTTTGTACTCGCTCCATTTCCAGTACATCCTTCCTGAGGACTGGTGCCCAGAACTGGACAGCATACTCCAGGTGCGGCCGGACCAGAGTCTTGTAGAGCGGGAGAATTATAGTTTTATCTCTGGAGTTGATCCCCCTTTTAATGCATGCCAATATTCTGTTTGCTTTATTAGCAGCAGCTTGGCATTGCTTTTCCATCCTAGATTCCCCCAGAGGTTCTCCCCCCAGTGTATAGATTGCATTCATATTTTTGCCACCCAAATGCATTATTTTACATTTTTCTACATTGAACCTCATTTGCCATGTAGTCGCCCACCCCATTAATTTGTTCAGGTCTTTTTGCAAGGTTTCCACATCCTGCGGAGAAGTTATTGCCCTGCTTAGCTTAGTATCGTCTGCAAATACAGAGATTGAACTGTTTATCCCATCCTCCAGGTCATTTATAAACAAATTAAATAGGATTGGTACCAGCACAGAACCCTGGGGAACAACACTACCCACCCCTGACCATTCTGAGTACTCCCCATTTATCACCACCCTCTGAACTCGCCCTTGTAGCCAGTTTTCAATCCATGTACTCACCCTATGGTCCATGCCAACGGAATTTATTTTGTACAGTAAACGTTTATGGGGAACTGTGTCAAATGCTTTTGCAAAATCCAGATACACCACGTCTACGGGCCTTTCTTTATCTAGATGGCAACTCACCTCCTCATAGAAGGTTAATAGATTGGTTTGGCAAGAACGATTCTTCATGAATCCATGCTGATTACTGCTAATGATATCATTCTTATTACTAAAATCTTGTATATAGTCCCTTATCATCCCCTCCAAGAGTTTACATACTATTGATGTTAGGCTAACTGGTCTGTAATTCCCAGGGATGTATTTTGGGCCCTTTTTAAATATTGGTGCTACATTGGCTTTTCTCCAATCAGCTGGTACCATTCCAGTCAATAGACTGTAAAAATTAGGAACAACGGCCTGGCAATCACTTGACTGAGTTCCCTAAGTACCCTCGGATGCAAGCCATCTGGTCCCGGTGATTTATTAATGTTAAGTTTCTCAAGTCTAATTTTAATTCCGTCCTCTGTTAACCATGGAGGTGCTTTCTGTGTTGTGTACATGTTTTATCTATAACAAGTTTTAGGTAGACAAAACAGCCCATTTAAGATACGCAATATATCCCATTTTATTTTCTGCTGAACTCAACAGTAAAAATACTAGCAATCTGTCAAGTGCTCCGAAGAGTATTGGCTGTTAACTAGCCAGTGAAGTACCTGAGAATACGGAGTGTAATTTAGCTTTCTATAAAATCTGATATCAGACGTTGGTCACTTGGATACTAAAAATACTCGCTGCCTGGTTGTCATGCTCATCCAGTGGTTTTACTGCTTTGAGATACTGACCCAGAACAAGTATTCAGAGCAGGATTTTAAACTTTACTTTCATACTGAAGCCAGAGGATTAGCATGACAGCCAGGTGTAATGATATCAAGTACTAGACACACGAAAAGTTGTAGCTATCGGCCATCTTGTTCAGAAATCAGACGTCAGCCATGACAGTTTGGCAGAATAGTTACATTGCAGCAGAAATCTTAACCCCCTCCCTCCTCCCTTACTTCATGGAATCCATAGACTCACTTCAAAAGAAACATTATCTCAGGCATGGGCCTGTGCAAGGCTGTAAACAGCTAATTGAGTCTTGGCAGGATGTCTATTTTGCTGTCCAGGTCTATCTTAAAACTATAACCAAATCCATTAAGAATACATAACATGCCACCCAAGGATGCTCAGACTTATTGAGGGTCGTAAAAAGGCATGCAGAGCAGAAGTGACCTTTCAAAGACCCATGCCCAATTCAAAACTTAAGAATCCACACATGATTCATAAACTCAGACAGGAACATGACACATTAATAAAAAGTATATATTTGAATGCGGAATTTCATACTGAACGAATGACTCTGCTAAGACATATAAGAGGGAAGATAGCTGTCAGGTGCCTCCTGGGTGACACGTTTATCTGAGCTACCCTGTGTTTAGTATCCCTGGACACAAAATTCAATGCTGAACAATAATCTAGTTTCAAGAATGCAACCATTACATATTGGGAGATATGAAAAGTGGTATAACACTGTGTGTAAGGGAGGATCATTATACTGTCATCAACCCCAGACAGCCCATGGACCCTCCTTATTCATTTGATCGGTCAGGGGCATCTGCCACCACCCCTTTGATCCCAGAGAAAAGAGGAGATGCCAAGACAGTTGTCAGTTCTCATTTACCATCAGATCAGAAACATCTACCAAGTTTGAGAACCATTTTGACACCTGGCTCATCGACCGAACTCTGTTCAACCCAAGGACATTGCGCAGGTAATCTTCTTCTCACTCTGTCTTGTTAATCTGTTGCTGTATATTGTCTATTTCTTTGAAACACCTTTTTCTGTAAATATTTTATTTGCATCAATTTTGACCTTTTCATTATTAAAACACTATTTTGAAAAGTGTTAACCTTGTCCCTAAGCTCTTAATGCAAGCTAACCAAGAACCTGTTTTTCTCAGCTCAGAGTTGTTTTAAAAACAAAATTATAGGTAAATGTGCCCAAAAGGCATGTACTGACCCCACCATGCACAATTTCATAAAGAGCATTTGATATTTTTCAGAATCAATTTACAGTGGGTAAAGAAAAGAATCACCCCCTTTAAAATAATCGCGTTTTGTTGCTTTGCGGCCTGAAATGAAAACAGACACAGTTTTTGTTTTATCCAGCTGTATTTACTCCAGCTGTGCAACCTATAACACCCAAGTGAAAGCTATAACACCAACATGTCCGAAAAAATAAACCAAATTCAAAATCAGAATCACGGAGTTTAAAAAGGAACACCCCCTCCTAAAAATGACTTGTAAACTCAATCAGGTGTGTAATTTAGAGTGTAATTTACACTCTTCTCCTTCACCTTCTCAATGGCACACAAAGCCATTTGATTCTCATTTGATTCTCAACTGTGATCGGCTGTGGTCTTTTTTTATTAGCTCAGCATGAAAAGTGCTTTCCTGGAGCATTTCAGTCCCTGGTAGTGCAAATGAAGCAATCAAACTATGGGTGGTAAGGCACTGTCAAAAGATCTCCGGGATAAAGTTGTGGACCGGCACAAGTCAGGAGATGGATCATAAAAAAATGTCAAAGGAGTTATCAATGCCTAGAAGCACAGAAGTCTATATTTAAGAAGTGGAAGGTATTTGGTACAACACAGACCCTCCTTGAATCAGGACGTTGCTCCAAACTGGATGAAAGAGCCAGGAGGAAACTGGTCAGAGAGGCTACCAAGAGGCCTACAGCAACTCTGAAGCAGTTGCAGGAATTTATGACAAAGAGTGGTCACTGTGTGCATGTGACAACAATATCACAAATTCTCCACAAATGTGACATGTATGGGAGGGTTGCAGGAAAAAAGCCACTCCTCAAGAAAGGCCACATGCAGGCACGATTGAGCTTTGCCAAAACACAGCTTGAAGATTCTGAGACCACATGGAAAAAGGTGTTATGGTCAGATGAGACTGAAATAGAATTACTTGGCTTCAACACCATACGATATGTCTGACAGAAATCCATCCAAATAACACCAATCCTACAGTAAAGCATGGAGGTGGTAATATCCTGTTATAGAAGGATGAATGAACGGGGCAAAATACCATCAAATTCTTGAGGAAAATCTGTTGCCCTCTGCCAGAAAGTTGTCAATGGGAAGAAGATTTACCTTCCAAAAGACAATGACCCAAAGCACACAGCAAAAATGACCACACAGTGGTTGAAGGAGAAAAGAGTGAATGTCCTCGCATGGCCTAGTCAGAGCCTAGACTTTAAACTCCATTGAAAGTCTGTGGAATGACTCGAAGATTGCAGTCTACAATTGGTCACCATCAAATTTATCTGAACTTAAGAAGTTCTGCAAAGAAGAGTGGGCAAATATTACAAAGTCTAGATGTACAAAGTTAGTAGAGACATATTCCAACAGACTAAAAGCAGTAATTAAAGCAAAACGTGGTCCAACAAAATACCGACACAAGCAATTCTGTTTTCGATTTTTTTTAACATTTTTTTCTGACATGGTAGTGTTTTATCTTTCACTTGGATGTTATAAGTTGCACTGATTAAATGCAGCTGGATAAAACAAAAACTGTGTCTGTCTTCATTTCAGGCTGCAATATAACAAAATGTGATTATTTTAAAGGGAGGTGATTTTTTTCTATGCTGTATTATATTCAACTGTCATCATTCTTCAATCTGTCTGCATTTACCTAATGCGAGGTACAGTGGGGCAAAAAAGTATTTAGTCAGCTACCAATTGTGCAAGTTCTCCCACTTAAAAAGATGAGAGAGGCCTGTAATTGTCATCATAGGTATAACTTAACTATGAGAGACAAAATGTGGAAACAAATCCAGACAATCACATTGTCTGAATTTTGAAAGAATTTATTTGCAAATTATGGTGGAAAATAAGTATTTGGTCACCTACAAACAAGCAAGATTTCTGGCTCTCACAGACCTGTATCTTCTTCTTTAAGAGGCTCCTCTGTCCTCCACTCATTACCTGTATTAATGGCACCTGTTTGAACTTGTTTTCAGTATAAAAGACACCTGTCCACAACCTCAAACGGTCACACTTCAAACTCCACTATGGTGAAGACCAAAGAGCTGTCAAAGGACACCAGAAACAAAATTGTAGACCTGCACCAGGCTGGGAAGACTGAATCTGCAATAGGCAAGCAGCTTGGTGTGAAGAAATCAACTGTGGGAGCAATAATTAGAAAATGGAAGACATACAAGACTACTGATAATCTCCCTCGATCTGGGGCTCCACGCAAGATCTCACCCCGTGGGGTCAAAATGATCACAAGAGAGCTGGGACCAACGTAACAAAGGCTACCATCAGTACCACACTACACCACCAGGGACTCAGATCCTGCAGTTCCAGACCTGTCCCCCTGCTTAAGCCAGTACATGTCCGGGCCCGTCTGAGGTTTGCTAGAGAGCATTTGGATGATCCAGAAGAGGATTGGGAGAATGTCATATGGTCAGATGAAACCAAAGTAGAACTGATAGGTAGAAACAAAACTCGTCATGTTTGGAGGAGAGAGAATGCGGAGTTACAACCAAAGAACACCATACCTACTGTGAAGCATGGGGGTGGCAACATCATGCTTTGGGGCTGTTTCTCTGCAAAGGGAACAGGACGACTGATCCGTGTACATGAAAAAATGAATGAGGCCATGTATCGTGAGATTTTGAGTGCAAACCTCCTCCCATCAGCAAGGGCATTGAAGATGAAACGTGGCTGGGTCTTTCAGCATGACAATGATCCCAAACACACCGCCCGGGCAACGAAGGAGTGGCTTCGTAAGAAGCATTTCAAGGTCCTGGAGTGGCCTAGCCAGTCTCCAGATCTCAACCCCATAGAAAACATTCGGAGGAAGTTGAAAGTCTGTGTTGCCCAGCGACAGCCCCAAAACATCACTACTCTAGAGGAGATCTGCATGGAGGAATGGGCCAACATACCAGCAACAGTGTGTGACCACCTTGTGAAGACTTACAGAAAACGTTTGACCTCTGTCGTTGCCAACAAAGGATATATAACAAAGTATTGAGATGAACTTTTGATATTGACCAAATACTTATTTTCCACCATAGTTTGCAAATAAATTCTCTCAAAAATCAGACAATGTGATTGTCTGGATTTGTTTCGACATTTTGTCTCTCATAGTTGAGTCTGCCTATGCATACCTATGATGACAATTACAGGCCTCTCTCATCTTTTTAAGTGGGAGAACTTGCACAATTGGTGGCTGACTAAATACTTTTTTTCCCCCACTGTAGATAGGTGTAGCCAATCAGATGACCAAAATAGCCATATGAGTACAGTGTTTGCTTCCATATTTACTCCTAAGCAATGTTACAAAGGCATCTGAAGAACAAAAAGTAAGAAGAAATATATTGAAATGCTACTTTTATTCCTGGTTTTATTGCAAATTGTGTTATATACCCATTTCTTATATTGCTTAAAGTGATAATTTCCCGTTTTCTTTGAGAAAAAATATGTACAATAATTCAGTGCAATACAAACATTTTTCTTTTGCTGCTTCTGGAGCATACAAGTATATAACCTCACATACAAGTTGCATTAGATTAGATTATTCATGTACAAGCAAAAACTTCATTATGAAGGTCAGAAAACACTGCACATTACCATTAAATAATGCATGTGAATGTCAGCAGCAGTAAACTTCTGGGTGGACAGTGTTCTGATATTAGAAGACCAATATACATACATTACATTTAAACAATAAATAAAGAAACCTAAAAGATTTTTGGCAAATATGTAAGAGTAGTGTTCTGTGTTCGATTAACCACTTGCCCAACGGCTGACGCCGATATACGACAGCAGAATGGCACGTACAGGCATATTAACGTACCTGTACATTCCCCCTTAAGACGCGGCATTTTGGGCGCGCGCCTGCCGCGAGCTTTGTTAGTGTGATTGTGTGTCCTGCGGACTCGATGTCCACGGGGATACCCGCGATCATCTCACGGAGAGAGGAAGAACGGGGAAATGCTGATGTAAACAAGCATTTCCCCATTCTTCCTAGTGACAGGACACTGATAGCTCCCTGTGATCGGAAGCTGTGATCAGTGTCGTGACACACGTAGCCCATCCCCCCTACAGTTAGAACACATCCCTAGGACACACTTAACCCCTGCAGCGCCCCCTCCTGGTTAACCTCTTCACTGCCAGTCACATTTACACAGTAATCAATGCATTTTTAATCGCACTGATCGCTGTATAAATCTGAATAGTCCCAAGATAGCGCCAAAAGTGTCCGATCTGTCCGCCATAATTTCGCAGTCACGATAAAAATCGCTGATCGCCGTCATTAGTAGTAAAAAAAAAAAAAAATATTAATAAAAATGCCATAAAACTATCCCCTATTTTGTTGACGCTATAACTTTTGCGCAAACCAATCAATAAACACTTATTGCGATTTTTTTTACCAAAAATATGTAGAAGAATACGTATCGGCCTAAACTGAGGAAAAAAATGTTTTATTATATATTTTTTGGGGGATATCTATTATAGCAAAAAATAAAAAATATTGCGTTTTTTCAAAATTGTCGCTCCGTTTTTGTTTATAGCGCAAAAAATAAAAAACGCAGAGGTGATCAAATACCACCAAAAGAAAGCTATATTTGTGGGGAAAAAAGGACGTCAATTTTGTTTGGGAGGCACGTCGCACGACCGCACAATTGTCAGTTAAAGCGACGCAGTGCCGAATCGCAAAAAGTGCTCTGGTCTTTGGCCAGCCAAATGGTCCGGGGGCTGAAGTGGTTAAAGAATATCTAAAGACAAAACATTTATTTTTTTAAGTTTGGATATAGTAGGGGAGGGTTAGGCTTCATGTACATGGGACGTTGTTCAACCTCTCCTGAACGATTTAACGTGACGGCTAGAAACCGACTTCTAAAAACGTCAGTTTAGCAGCGTTTACATGCCGCGTTTAGTTGCGTTTAGCCACGTTTGCGTCTAGAAGCGTTTGCAAAAAAAAAAAAATATATATATATATATATATATATATATATTTAATTATTTATTTTTTGTTAACATGAAAAACGTCTGTAAACGAAACGCTGCTAAACATGAGTTACCGCGTTTAGCAGCGTTTACAAGCTGTTACAGGCATTTGGTGTTTTAAATGCCTCTGAACATCCGTCTGAACCCTTTTTTTTGCGTGCCAAAAAAAGCTTCTAAACTCAACTGCCTAGAAATGACTATAACCGACCCTGTGTACATATACTGATAAGATAACAGAGGAGAGTTCAGGGGCAGCTGAAAAAAATGCCCAACTGCTCCTAAACGTCCATTTACCAGTAGCGGTGCACATGAGGCCTTATTAAGTTTGGCAAAAGTTTTTGCCAAAGCCCCGAAACTCAACTTCTAAAAGCCTTTGTGTCAATGTACACATAGGCTTTTACCAGAGTTTAGGAGCTGCTGCAGTTAGGGGAGCTTCAACCTCCCTCTCCTGAATGCAGAAGAATCGCATTCAGGATGGGCCCATTTGACTGCCAGCCTCAGGAAAACACGAACAGCAGCAAAACGCGTTTTGCGTTTTCCTGCGGCCAGCAGTCAAAGTAGGCAGTGTTTACATGAAGCCTAATAGGGACACAGACAGCAAAAAAAACAAAACAAACAACAGTGGTTCTAACCTCTCACCTCTCTATCCAAAACTTAAAAAAAAACCGTTTTGACCTTAGTTATACCTTTATTTACTTATATAGCGCCGTCAATTTACACAGCGCTTTACATATACATTGTACATTCACATCAGTCCCTACCCTCAAGGAGCTTACAATCTAAGGTCCCTAAGTCACATTCATACATACTAGGGACAATTTAGACAGGATCCAATTACCCTACCAGCATGTCTTTGCAGTGTGGGAGGAAACCGGAGTACCCGGAGGAAACCCACGCAGGCACAGGGAGAACATGCAAACTCCAGGCAGGTAGTGTCGTGGTTGGGATTCGAACCAGCGACCCTTCTTACTGCTAGGCAAAAGTGCTACCCACTACACCACTGTGCCACCCGTACCTTAACGTTTATCCCTGAAAATCTCTTCTTTAAGCACTGGAGCTATGGGAGATTTTACCCCCTCCATAACCAGGCTGTATTTTGCTATTTAGCACTGCGCTAGTTTTACTAGCAATTGCACGGTCATGCAACACTGTACCCAAAAATATGTTTTTAACATTTTTTCCACAGAAATAGAGCTTTCTTTTGGTGGTATTTGATCACCACTGTTTTTTTTTTTTTTTTAATTATATAAACGGAAAAAAAGACCAAAAATTAAAAAAAAAAAAAAAAATGTATTTTTTACTTTCTGCTATAAAACCTATCCAATAAAAACATTTAAAAAAAAAAAATCAAATTTCTTTATAAATTTAGGCAAAAAGGTATTCTGCTACATGTCTTTGGTAAAAAAAAAATCCCAATAAGTGTAAATTAATTGGTTTGTTTGAAATTTATGGCGTCTACAAACTATTTTTATTTATTTACTTTTTTTATACTGGTAATGGCGGTGATCAGGGACTTATAGTTGGACTGTGATAGTGCAGCAGGAAATCTGACACAAACTGACACTTAGTGGGAAATGACTGTCACTGACATCACCAGTGGAACTAATACAGTGATCAGTGCTAATAATATACACTGTCATTGAACTATTGACACTGGCTGGGAAGGGGTTAACATCTGCTTTGCAGGGAACAGAAACAGAGCGACCATTCCCTCTTTATAGAGCCCTGTGTTGTTTATCAACACAGGGCTCTAGGCTGTGATTCGACACATGAACCATTGGCCGGGATCTGTTGACGAACTCCCAATAACAGGGGATTAGGCGGGCAGAGTACTGCCCGCTTCTGAGTTTCAACTGTGTGCCCCTGCCCGCCTAATCCCCTGCTGCAGTATATGTACTGTGGTGGCTTGGCAAGGGGTTAAACGGCAGACTGGTGTTCACTACAAACATAGATAGTACTGGGGCGTATCCTCCTTCTCGTCCTTCCTCGTATTTTAGGAAGAATCTTAAATGTTTTGGGCATGAACTCCATACAGGCCTCCCGGAATTTCTTGATTCTCCAACAGTATATAACAGGGTTGAATACAGACTTGAGGTAACTAAGCCACAAGATGCAAGTGCTGATCACATAAAATGAGTTACTGTAGTAGAAAGTCCTACTAAACACTGACAACAGACTGAACACAGAGTGCGGAAGCCAGCAAAGAGAAAATCCAATGAACAAGATCAGTATGGTGGTGAAGGCCCTTGTCTTAAAACTCATGTCTACATTCATTTGATGAGGCCTCTGCAGTCCCATCAAGCCTAACTTGCTTACTTGACTCAGACAGAGGCTCTCTGCATGGTTATGAATCCTGACAGCATTTCTTCTGACAGTGTTCAGGATGCATAGATAGGAGTACAGCATTACACTGAAGGGGATAAAGAATACTGCTACAACCAACATGACTGCATATGCCCTATCAGCTAAAAATTCTGTATATCCCAAGACACATTGAGGTGCACGTGTTGGAACCTCCACCAACGTCCAGCCGACTACAGATGGAAAGGAGATACAGAAGGACAACACCCAAGAAGAAGCAATCATTATCTTGGCACGGTGTGGATTTAGTTTATCTTGTCTCTGTACAATGATCAGAAAACGGTCAACGCTGATAATGAGTAGAATAGCAACTCCTTCCAAGACAAAAAACCAGTACAGCATGGCTGAAATCTGGCAGAACTGGCTGCCAAAGTGCCAAATCCCAGTTATAATCGTAACTGCAGTAAAAGGCATGCAGAAAAGGGAAAGCATGATGTCCGAAAAGGCCAGCGTTGCAAGTAGAAGATTGATTGCAGACCGCATAGCTGGCTTCTGGTAAACGATAAGGCAAACAATAGCATTGCCCAAGAAAGCAATGGCAATCATTAATAGCATAATTATTGCCAATAATATCCTGAGTGGGGTAGGGAATGCAGCAAATCTGGAATCTGAGTTCGTTATAGTTTCATTCTCACTGGAAACCACACAGCTGCCAAAGGCTGTGCTATTGCAATCCATGGTTACAGCTATGGCACGGAGAATCCTGTTTTCATTTCTCCTTGATGTTCACTTATTACAAGTCACACATTACTGCACCGTTTTTTCTTTCTTTCAGGTTAGTAGAAAGATCTTCCAAACATTCTGCATCTAAACAAACCTAGCAAGAACAAAAAGACAATAATAAATATAATTGCATAGACTATACCTGGCCACATACAGTACAAGAAAATTATTTATCTGCTACAATGGAAGGTATTTAAAGGAGAAGTATGGCCAAAGCTATTTTGGCTATGTTTCTCCTATGGATCACAGGAGTGCAGTTTGTTCAGGTCACTTCTGTGGCCTGTTCTCAGCCGACAGCGGGCCGTTTGCGGTCAGCTGATGTCACTTTAATGTCTGGATCCACCCAGATGCCTGGACCAGAAGCTGGATCAGCTTCTCAGCGAGCTGCTGGGAGCCTGAACCAACCCCCCCCCCCCCCCCCCCCACTGTCCGGCACTCCAGTGAGCACTGAAGGGGCAGAGAAGAGGCTCTCTACAGGCTCTGGACCGAAAGCTGAGTGATCAGTGTTTGATCGCTCAGTTCTCAGGGGGACAAGTCATAAAAGACAGATATATAAGACAGATATGATACGTCTCTTAACTCAAAACAGTAATAGTGTAATTATGGGCATCTCACCACAGAAAGGTTCCACAGACTATACAACTTTTAATGAACAATAAGTTTATTATTTTAACTTGAACATGATTCATAACAAAAAAAAATCCTTACTTGGATGAACAACAGCGCAGGATTCACCAGGAGAGAAGGAAGAAAAAGGCCTGTGAATGAAAACAGAAATACATATCAGTACTAAAACATCAAAATACTGCATAATTAGGTCCTATGCAAATGGGCATATGTATTTACAGCAGGAAAAACAGCTGCCTACAATATCCTGTAAACACTGGTCCACAGTGCATCTCAACTCATACAGGCATACACATGCTTATGTTCATATGTGCTGGAATGCATACATAGGGGCTTGGTAATGTATATATCTCCCCCAGCCCATGAATGACTCGAGTGATTCATTATTGGCAGCCCCTCTCCAATAACAAGATATACTGTGCAGTGTCTTTATTTTTTTTAAATTATGCAGCTAAATACCTTTATTCACATTGCTGGTGTGCAGTCACGTGACCCTCTGACATCAGCTGGGAGGTCATGTGATTGTACACCGGTGATGTGAAAGACAGTATTTAGCGGCACGATTTAAAAAAAAAAACACAGTATATCACAGTATAACTTGTTATTACAGAGGGGCTGCCAGTAATTGTAATAACTAACTTTACAGACACATGTAATAGTAGCTAAAGGGGTGGGGGCAGGGGGGAGATGGCTCACAGACTAGGAACTGAGAGGCAGGGAGGGAGGGGAGAGGGGAGAGACTCTGAACACAGTGTGATGACGGAAGCACATAAACTGACCACGGTGCCCTGATTATCAGTGTACATGTCCCTTTTATACAAGACGGTTATCGGCTCTCTTGTCGTCTCGTCATGCTGTTAGCATAAGGAAATGAATGCCGATAACCGGATTCTGTGTACATCATGATCAACTGCGATTGGACACAGCTGATCACGTGGTAAAGAGTCGCTGATTGGCTCTTGCCTCAATCTGTAATCTGCTCTATCCAGTGAACACTGCAATCATAGAGCGCGCCGCCTGTGCTCCGCGATCACTATAGGACATCATCCCTCCCAGAACTGGCCTGGCTGCGCTGTAGCTGTCATCTGGCTATAGCGCGGTCCGCAAGTGGTTACGTTACTCTCCAATTACCATGGAGGATAAAGAAATACACACTTTGTGGTAATGACTCCCATTGTATACTGTGATATGTGTGGCTCAGTCTGCCATGACACTACAAAATCATACAATATGTATTGTTCATATTTGGGGAGCAGTGCATTATGAGTGTGTTTAGTATTCATCTACATATTTGGGCACACTAGGCCCAAAGCACTCTATACCCAGAGCTACATAGAAATCAGACCATTGCCATCACTCTATAGGTGTATGTGAAGGCCTACTGTACAGTGCACGGCACCCACTGTACAGGGCTCGGCTCCTCATTGAGGTGCACTGTGTGTGATGTCTGCTCGCTCTTATCGCTCTGCACATCAATGGACGGTACTGACCACATAGAAGAATATCACAGCGCTCCCTCCCTCCCTCCTATCACTATACCTGGTAGGATGCAGCTGTCCTCCCTCCTGTGCGCTCTACATACTCCGGAATAGATCACATCCCTCGTACGGGTGCACACACCTGGCCCTCCACATCCTCTCATATACAGCCGGCACACCGACACAGGCCCCCTCACAGCTGCCATGAATCCCCGCTCTACAATGTCTGCAAGGGGAGGGCCGAGGGTGTGCACACTGCGCTGCGCCTGTTCTCCTTCTGTGTGAGGAGACGAGTCCTTGTGTACCCTGAGCCCGTGTATGAGGAGACATGCCCTACGTACCCCGAGCTTGTGTACGAGGAGACATGCCCTACGTACCCCGAGCTTGTGTACGAGGAGACATGCCACGTGTACCCTGAGCCCGTGTGTGAGGAGACATGCCCTGTGTACCCTGAGCCCGTGTATGAGTAGACATGCCCCATGTACTGTGACCCTGTGTATAAGTAGACATGCCCCATGTACTTTGACTCTGTCTATGAGGAGAAATGCCCCGTGTACCCTGAGCCCGTGTATGAGGGGACATGCCCTGTGTACCCTGAGCCCGTGTATGAGGAGACATGCCCCATGTACTGTGACCCTGTGTGTGAGGAGACATGCCCATGTACCCTGAGACCGTGTATGAGGGGACATGCCCTGTGTACCCTGAGCCCGTGTATGAGGGGACGTGCCCCGTGTACTCCGAGCTTGTGTACGAGGAGACATGCTCTGTGTACCCTGAGCCCGTGTATGAGGGGACATGCCCTGTGTACCCTGAGCCTGTTTATGAGGGGGCATGCCCCGTGTACTCCGAGCTTGTGTACGAGGAGACATGCCCCGTGTACCCTGAGTCCGTGGCCCAGTGTACTGTGACCCTGTGTATGAGTAGACATGCCCCGTGTACCCTTAGCCCGTGTATGAGGTGACATGCCCTGTGTACTGTGACCCTGTGTATGAGGGGACATGCCCGTGTACCCTGAGCCCATGTATGAGGAGACATGCCCCGTGCGTGTACCCCGAGCTTGTGTACGAGGAGACATGCCCCGTGTACCATGAGCCCATGTATGAGGGGACATGCCCCATGGACCATGACCCTGTGTATGAGGGGTCATGCCCCGTGTACCCTGAGCCCGTGTATGTGGGGACACGCCCCGTGTACTCTGAGCTTGTGTACGAGGAGACATGCCCCGTGTACCATGAGGTCGTGTATGAGGAGACATGCCCCGTGTACCCCGAGCTTGTGTACGAGGATACATGCCCCGTGTACCCCGAGCTTGTGTACGAGGAGACATGCCCCGTGTACCTTGAGCCCGTGTATGAGGGGACATGCCCCATGTACCGTGACCCTGTGTATGAGGGGACATGCCCCGTGTACCCTGAGCCCGTGTATGAGGGGACATGCCCCGTGTACCGTGACCCTGTGTATGAGGGGACATGCCCAGTGTACCCTGAGCCCATGTATGAGGGGACATGCCCCGTGTACCGTGACCCTGTGTATGAGGGACATGCCCCGTGTACAGTGACCCTGTGTATGAGTAGACATGCCGTGTACCCCGAGCTTGTGTATGAGTAGACATGCCTCATGTACCCTGAGCCCGTGTATGAGGGGACATGCCCTGTGTACTGTGACCCTGTGTATGAGGAGACATGCCCCGTGTACCCCGAGCTTGTGTACGAGGAGACATGCCCCGTGTACCCCGAGCTTGTGTACGAGAAGACAAGCCCCATGTACCCTGAGCTCGGGTATGAGGGGACATGCCCCATGTACTGTGACCCTGTGTATGAGGGGACATGCCTCATGTACCGTGACCCTGTGTATGAGGGGTCATGCCCCGTGTACCCTGAGCCCGTGTATGAGGGGACATGCCCCCTGTACCCTGAGCTTGTGTACGAGAAGACATGCCTCGTGTACTCTGAGCCCATGTATGAGGAGACATGCCCCGTGTACCCTGAGCTTGTGTACGAGGAGACATGCCCCGTGTACTCTGAGCCCATGTATGAGGAGACATGCCCCGTGTACCCTGAGCTTGTGTACGAGGAGACATGCCCCGTGTACTCTGAGCCCATGTATGAGGAGACATGCCCCGTGTACCCTGAGCTTGTGTACGAGGAGACATGCCCCGTGTACTCTGAGCCCATGTATGAGGAGACATGCCCCGTGTACCCCGAGCTTGTGTACGAGAAGACATGCCCCGTGTACCTTGAGCCCATGTATGAGGGGACATGTCCCATGTACCGTGACCCTTTGTATGAGAGGACATGCCCCGTGTACCGTGACCTTGTGTATGGGGGGACATGCCCTGTGTACCCTGAGCCCGTGTATGAGGAGACATGCCCCATGTACCCCGAGCTTGTGTAGGAGAAGACATGCCCCGTGTACCCTGAGCCCGTGTATGAGGGGACATGCCCTATGAACCTTGACCCTGTGTATGAGGAGACATGCCCCGTGTACCATGACCTTGTCTATGAGGGGACATGCCCCGTGTACCGTGACCCTGTGTATGATGGGACATGCCCCGTGTACCATGACCTTGTCTATGAGGGGACATGCCCCATGTACCCTGAGCTTGTGTATGAGGGGGGCATGCTCTGTATAGGCTGATCCCATGTATCCCATGTATGCTTCTCAATGTGTAAGGGGACATGCCCAGTGTTCCCTGCTTCCATCTTAATTACATAAAAATACATAAGTGTATCTGTCAAATGTAGTTGAGTATACAGGCGTATATATATATATGTAAATTACTGTAATAAAAAAAAAAAAAAGAAATGTTTATGTTTGATGGCTCTATATGCAGCTCTGCTGTAGGCCCCTTTCATAGGGACAGACCAATCGGACCATTCATCGCTCTCTATGGAGCAGCGGATGTGTCCATTGACACCCGCCAATCCATCTGATGGATCGGATGACAGTCAGATGTAAATAGACAGGTGGTCCTTTTTCATCCGACAGCCCATAGAGGACAGCGGGCTGTGTCCGTGTCCGCTCTGCATAAGCAGAGGAACAGTGCTCCACCATTGGTGTCAGTGGGAGGAATAGTGACCCCTCATTGGTATCATAAGGAGGAATAGTGCCCCATCACTGATGTCAGTAGGAGAAATAGTGCTCCATCATTAGTGTCAGGAGGAGGAATAGAGCCCCGTCATTGGTATCATGAGGAGGAACAGTGCCCTGTCATTGGTGTCAGGAGGAGAACAGTTCCCCATCATTGGAGCCAGGAGGAGGAAAAGTGCCCCATCATTGGCGTCAGGAGGAATAGTGCCCCATCATTGGTGTGAGGAGGAGGAATAGTGTCCCATCATTGGTATCATGAGGAGGAATAGTGGCCCGTCATTGGTGTCAGGAGGAGGAATAGTGCCCCACCCATCATTGGAGCACAGGTGTGTCAGGAGGAGGGTGTTTCTCTGGAGCTGCTCTAGGTGATCCGTGTGAGAGGGGAGTGGTGAGGAAATCTATCCCAGCTCTCCTGGCTCCTTTCTGGGGAAGCCATGGAGGCCAGCAGGGCCTCTCCTGCTGGAAGCTCACAGCCATCTCCTGGGCCATCAGGTAACATACCTGCCCCTATACAACCCATGGTTGGTGATCTCTCTGCCCCTGGTGAAGATGAAGGTTCCGGGGCCATCCGGGAGCGAGTGGTGGCCGGGATTAAGGTCCTGAATAGAGAAAGAGACAAGCTGTACAAGCTCAGAGCGGAGCTGAAGCGCCTGAGAAGGCAACGTGAGGGCTTACATAGCCAGAAACGTGGGTCCATGGATCCGGAGATCCAACTGGCCAAGGTTCGGGTGGAACACCAGGAGACCATTGTGGCCATGATGGAAGGAAGAGATGGGCCATTTAAAGAAAAGTTTTGTAATGATAAAAGATTTGCGAGGATGACAAAGATGGAGGTGGAGGAGGAGACCCCCAGTTCTGACCCCCTGCCCCCTCAGGGAGAGGTAAGCAGCCCCATGCCTTCCCAGGACTCAGGAGGCATGCTCAGGGCCATCCAGGTAATGGAGTCTCCTATGCGGGGGGATCAGCTGGCATTTAATAATGAGGACATTACAGACAATGTGCCTGACAAGGTAAAGCCTGTCAAGTCCCATATTGTGGATAAAACAATTTTTGTGCCATTCAACACTGTGACTGATACAGACAATGTGCCCAGTGAGAGTCAGGCTGCTAGTCCTATCTGTAGCAATGCTGTGCCTGCTGATGCTGCAGTACAGCAAAGTTTGCCTTTAAAAAATGACATTCCTGCAGAAGAACTACAAGATTCAGCAGAGCCTATTAACCCCCCTTTGGCTGAAGCTGTTTGCC
Source organism: Lithobates septentrionalis (assembly GCA_037952835.1). Taxonomy (NCBI): domain Eukaryota; kingdom Metazoa; phylum Chordata; class Amphibia; order Anura; family Ranidae; genus Lithobates; species Lithobates septentrionalis. Next base: position 6,131,760 of record JBBDGP010000998.1, read on the forward strand.
CCACAGCTGCTGAGGACTCTACAGCACAGCTTCAGGAGACAGCTGATCTTGCAGCAGAAACTGTGATTATTCCTGATGGGAATGTGAAGTTTTGTGTGACTGATAAAAATCATCCCAGTACCAGTGTGATGAACAATGGTCCCAGTTCAAGTGTGGACAGTCCTACCAACTCCGTTCAAGCAGTGAATAATAATAGTAATGTACAGACTGCTATGACTTCAGTGTGGGGCCTTGGCCCTGAAAAACTTACCTTTGCTCAGGTGGTACACTCTGCTCCTGGTAGCTCTGCCCCCAAGCGGGGTTTTCCCCTACAGGCTACCACTTTGAGCACCCCAGGATCTGGTCTTGGGTCTCTGGCTTCTGCTGGGGGTCCCAGACGTAATGTTGTTATTCTGAAATGGGAAGGTGGTGCGATCCCTCCAGCACGGCGTGCAGTGGTGGACATGATTTTAGAGATGGGTTTTGGGGCAAATGATCTGTATGCCTTTATACATGTAGCTGGGACACGGGATTATACAGTTAGCTTCACCAGGCCAGAGGGTCTTGACCTGTTCTGGGAGAGATATGAGGCTCGTTGCAGGTCAAGACCTGAATGGGAAGGTCTGGCCCCAGTTGCAGTTTCTCAGAGGTCTACAGTAAAAAAAATCACAATTATCCTCACTAATGAGAGTGTCCCTGCCCGGGATCTAGAGGTTTGGTTAAGGAACTATGGGGAGGTTTTGACCAAGCCCAATAAAATCCTTGATGAGCGTAACATCTGGACTGGGGGTTGGTCAGTAACAGTCAGGTTGGCCAGGGATGGGAATGTTGTCCGTCACCTGCCCTCCTCAGCTTTTATAGGGAGGGATAGGATGACTGTTTTTTACCCTGGTCAGCCGAAGCTGTGTCACCGCTGTGGAGAAAAGGGGCATTTGAGTTCCTCCTGTTCAGCCTTGATATGTTCAGTGTGTCGGGGTCAGGGTCATATGGCTAAGGACTGCACCGAAATGATCAGGTGCAACCTGTGCCTGTGCCTTGGCCACCCCTACAGCAGATGTCCTGAAGCCTGGCACAATATGGAGAAGGAGGTAATTGATGACATGTCAAGGCTGGACAGGATGGAGGGTGAGGCCCCTGGTGTACCATCCTCCTCTGCGGTGACTGACTCCCCTGGTCCTGCTCAGGATCCCTCTCCAGTTCCTGTGGCCACCCCTCATGTGTCTGTAAGTATTCCTTCTGTATCTGTATCTGTCTCCCCCCAGCCTACTGTATCCCCTCCTCTTGTGTCAGAACCTTCCAAGTCTGTGCCCCCTGAGTCAGTTACCCCCCAGGAGTCTACCCCTCCTAAGTCTGATTCAAAGGGAGCACCCCCCCCACCAGCAGTGGTAGTGGGTACTAAAAAGGTTGCTTCTTCCTCTGTAAAGAAGTCTTCTGTAAAGACTTCACAGAAAAAAGTAAGAGATGAGGGCATCTCTGAAGCTGACCTGCAGTACCTGGAGGAGAGAAGGAAGGTTGGGAAGCGGAAGAAGCAGGTGGTGAGGACAGAACAGGCTCCAGTGCCTGTCTCCAACCGGTATAGGTCCTCTAATTGGGATATCTCTTCATCTGGAGCTTCTTCGGAGCGAAGTTCTGATTCCGAAATGGAGTTTGAGGCGGCCTCAAGAAAGAGAGAGGCTTCTGGTGATGAGCAGCAGAGGGGAGCTAAGAAGCAAACCACCCAATAACCCAAATGGCGGTTCCCCCTCCGTTAAAAGTGGTGACAATAAATGTCGCCAGCATTAAGTCAGTAAGAGCTCGTTCTATGGCCTTCTTTTTGTTCAGCCAATTAGATGCTGAAATTTTATTTTTGCAAGAGACTAGGCTCACCTCCTTGGCAGATATTCATATGGCCAAGAGAGAGTGGAGGTATGGTCCATCTTACTGGTCTCTTGCGGCGGTGTGGCGGTGTTGTTTAAAACCGGCATGGTAACTGTCCGGCGGGTTATTGAGGTGGAGATTGGGAGATGTATGGTCTTAGACGTCCTTGTGGGAGGGCAGGACCTGCGCCTAATTAATGTTTATGGGCCGCACACAAAGTGGGACAGGAAATGCCTTTTTACAAGGATCAAGCCATTTCTTTTTACATCCCGGCAAGTGGTCTTTGGAGGTGACTTTAATACAGTAACTAGGCCCAAGGACAGGAAGGACTTCAAGGACAGGCTGGGATATGATAGCGTTTTTTTAAATAGTATGGTTAGGGATGCTGGTCTTGTGGATGTGCACATTAAGCACCTCCCGGATGACACTGGGTTCACCTTTCATCGAGGTAATAGTCAGAGTAGAATAGATAGGTTTTTTTTGAAGGAGACCTCTGCTTTCTCACCCCCAGTGGTGCAGGCAGTAGAGTTCTCTGATCACTGTATGCTATCTGTGGTCCTGAATGCTTCAGACGCCCCTCAGAGGGGCAAGGGCATCTGGAGATTGAATTCGACTCTACTCAAGGAAGAACATGTTAGACAATCCTTTGAGGAATTCTTTCAGGCACAGGTGACCATCCTGGACTTTTGTAGCAGCAAGGCTGAGTGGTGGGAGCTGACCAAAAAGAGGATTGCTGGATTCTTCAGGGGCCTAGCCAATAGAAAGCAGTTTAATAAATACATGACCTACCAACGTTTACGGAGGAAGCTGGATATTCTTGTCTCGAGAGGAGGAGATCCTGGGGCAATCTCCGAAGTGAAACTCCTTCTCAGGAAGTGTCAATATGACCGGCATGCCTCTTTGGTTCTGGAGAGGGACTATGGGAAGTACCACTCGCCTGACCCTTACCAGAACTGCAAACAAGGTGTAGCTGTTAAAACGGTCGTTGGCCTTAAGGACAGTACAGGTTCCTTGACAAAGTCCAGGTCAGGGATTCTGGAGGTCGTGAGGTCCTTTTATGCTGACCTTCTTGGGAGGAAAGAGCTTGACCGTGACAAGATGGAAAGCTTTTTGGACTCTACTCCAGGTCTAAATGATGAAGATGTCCCATTGATGAATTTGACAGAGGAGATCACAGTTGAAGAGGTGATAAGGGCAATTGAACAGCATGCCATCAAAAAGTCACCTGGACCGGATGGCTTGACGGCTGAGTTTTACAAAGCTTTTAAGTCTATTCTGGCCCCACATTTGGTAGAGGTTTTTAACAGTTGCCTTGCTGAGGGGGTACTTCCCTCTTCCATGAGGCACTCAGCTGTGATTCTTCTTTCAAAGGGTAAAGATCCTTCAATGGTTGAGAATTGGCGCCCCATCAGCCTTCTTAATGTCGATAGAAAGATACTGGCAAAGATCATTTTCTGGCGCCTATCGTCAGTAGCAGAGTCTTTGCTTTCTCGCCATCAGCACTGTTCGGTCCAGGGTAGGTGCACCTTCACAGCAGTTTTAGCTGTCCGGGAGGCCTTGGAGCGGTGCAGGGCTGCAGGCTGGGGAAAGTATTTGCTGACATTGGATCAGGCAAAGGCTTTTGATCGTGTTAACCATGAGTACCTGTGGTTGCTCCTTAGTAAGTACGGTCTGCCGGGTGGTTTTGTCGATTGGTTAAAAGTCTTGTATGAGGGGGCAGAGAGCTTTCCTCTTGTTAATGGTTGGGTTGGGCAGTCCTTTGAGGTTGGCTCCGGGGTGCGCCAGGGTTGTCCCCTGAGTCCCCTGCTCTATGTGTTTGCAATCGACCCCTTCATCAGGAGGCTAGAGAGCGGCATGTTGTGTGGGGTGCCAGTGGGGCTTCCGGGTGAGCCGCCTTTGAGGGTTGTTGCCTATGCGGACGATGTGTCGGTGATTGTCACTGGGGCGGATGAAGCAGAGGAGGTGGTCTCTCTGACATCACGGTATTCTGAAGCATCAGGCTCCAAGATCAATCAGGAAAAGAGTGAAGTTTTCTGGATGGGAAAGGAAGGTGAGGGGTTTGATCTCCCGGACACCTTTCCAGTGCCCCAGGAAAGAATTAAGATTTTAGGCATTGAATTTGGACCTGGCGATTATGGCCTCAAAAACTGGGAAGGCAGACTGGAAATTGCCAATACTAAGGTGGTCAGCTGGAAGAGATGGAAGTTATCTATGAGGGAAAGGGTTGATCTGATTAAGACTTACCTGATTCCGATCTTCTTGTATGTCAGCTTTGTCTGCATCTTGCCAGTGTCTCTCTATGCTAGGGTCAGTAGTGTGTTCTTCCAGATGTTGTGGGGGAACAGACTGAACCCCATCAAGAGGAATGTCACCTATCTATCCAGGAGGGAGGGTGGCTTAGGTATGGTCAACCCAGTTCTTTTCTTTTCACTGCTTTTTCTCAAGTTTAATATTGGTAATATGCTTGCAGTGGAACCTCCTGGATGGGCAGGCATATTTAGATCTTGGTTTAGGCCTTTTCTACGACTTTGGGAAGAAGGTGGCCAAGTGAAGAATCTCAGGGGTCATCGTGGTCAGCTACCAGCCTATGTCGCTCCGTGCCTGAAGTTACTACGGCAGTGGCGATTGTCGGCTGAAGATCTCAGATCGGTTCCGAGGAAAGTCCTTATGAGTCGAGTCTTGAGCGAAGTCTTTCATGACCCACTGGCCTTAAGGGATTGCCCAGGCCCAGTTTTGAGGGCAGGGTTAAGACTTATTAATTTGGACAGAGTACCCCCTAAATTCAGGGATCTGGCCTGGTTGTGCTTCCATGGGAGACTCTATGTTAGGGGCAATTTGAAATTCCGCAGTGGGGTGGATCGTAGCTGTCCTCGGGAGGAGTGTGCAGGTGAGGAGGAGACTATGGACCATTTTCTGCTTCATTGCCCTTTTAACATAGAGGTGTACAAACAGGTGGGACGGGCCCTCGGTGTCCCTTTCCTCTCCAGGCTGGGTTATGCTGAGTGGGTGTATGGAGCATTCAATACTGGTGGGGTTTTTTGTTTAGATACACTTTTTCTAGTTAGCCTAGTAGTCCGTTATTTCACTTGGAACGCACGGTGTCAGGTCTGCATTCGGCGTAAAATCCTTCCTGTTCAGGTGGTGGTGTATGACATTTTGCATGAGGTGGAGAAGATTCGGGTACTTGAGAGAGACAAGCGGAGTCAGGGGGCTTGGTTGAAGGCGTGGAGGGGTTTCAAGCCTCCCTGACTGCCAGGAGTCTCTTTCCCGGGTGTGGCTGTCTGTCTCTTATCACCCTAGATTATTTTTTTTTTGGATTAATTTTTGATAAATGGCTGCGTACATAGGTGATGGGTTGTGCCTCTTAGGCCCTCTCTGCTGCTTTATGTAAATAATTTTGGTAGTGGATTATGTATATATTGTATATATTCTGAACATGGATGTGTATTCCTTGGATTTCTGTTGAAGTTTTGTACTATGGTTTTGTTTTTTACTTTTGTATAAAATTGGTTGCTTGATTCTTTTAATAAAAGATCAATAGCACCCTGTCAATGGTATCAAGAGGAGGAATAGTGCCCCGTCATTGGTGTCAGGAGGAGGAATAGCACCCTGTCAATGGTGTCAAGAGGAGGAATAGTGCCCCGTCATTGGTATCAGGAGGAGGAATAGCAACCTTTTCCACCTTTAATGTGACCTATAAACTGTACAACTCAGTTGAAGAACAACCTAAAATCTTTTAGGTGGAGGGAAGTAAAAATAAAAACTAAAATATGGTTGCATAAGTGTGCACACCCTTAAAATAATACTTTGTTGAAGCACCTTTTGATTTTATTACAGCACTCAGTCTTTTTGGGTACAAGTCTATCAGCATGGCACATCTTGACTTGCCAATATTTTCCCACTCTTCTTTGCAAAAACACTCTAAAGCTGTCAGATTGCGAGGGCATCTCCAGTGCTCAGCCCTGTTCAGATCACCCCACAGATTTTCCATCGGAGTCAGGTCTGGGCTCTGGCTGGGTCATTCCAAAACTTTAATCTTCTTCTGGTGAAGCCATTCCTTTGTTGATTTGGATGTATGGTTTGTGTTGTTGACATGCTGGAAGATGAAGTTCCTCTTCATGTTCAGCTTTCTAGCAGAAGCCTGAAGGTTTTGTGCCAATATTGACTGGTATTTGAAACTGTTCATAATTCCCTCTACCTTGACTAAGTCCCCTGTTCCAGATGAAGAAAAACAGTCCCAAAGCATAATGCTGCCACCACCATGCTTCACTGTGGGTATGGTGTTCTTTTGGTGATGTGCAGTGTTGTTTTTGTGCCAAACATATCATTTGGAATTATGACCAAAATGTTCAACCTTGGTTTCATCAGACCATAACACATTTTCCCACATGCTTTTAGGAGACTTCCGATGTGTTTTTGCAAAGTTTAGCCAGGCTTGGATGTTTTTCTTGGTAAGAAAAGGCTTCCATCTTGCCACTCTACCCCATAGCCCAGACATAGGAAGAATATGGGAGAATGTTGTCGCATGTACCTCACAGTCAGTACTTGCCAGATATTCCTGCAGCTCCTTTAATGTTGCTGTAGGCCTCTTGGCAACCTCCCTGACCAGTTTTCTTCTCGTATTTCATCAATTTTGGAGGGATGTTCAGTTCTTGGAGGAACAACGCTCCGTCATTGGTGTCAGGAGGAGGAACGGTGCCCCATCATTGGTGTCAGGAGGAGGAACGGTGCCCCATCGTGTTAGCGGAAGGAATATTCCATTATGTCTTATTCTCCCACTATAATGTATAGTCTAGTAGTGCTGCCATGGTAATTTCCAAAAGGTACACAGAAAAAACAAAATGGAATATGTTCATATAAGCTTTTTCACACCATAATAGGCTCTAACATACAAATGAGGACCTGCATAGACATATTTTTTATTTCACTGTTTATATTTTAATGATGATTTAGATTACAAATGATTGAGTTATTATTTTAAACCTCACTAGTAGTAGTGAGAACTACTACTGTAAAAAATGAAATCTTATTTTTCGGAATCTGAAAACCAAAACCATTTGCAATGATAAGCATTAACCATGTTTTCTTTTCTCAATGGTCGAAAGCAACAAAGCAGAGGCACAGACTTTTTTTTAAGCAAAAAGTGATTATTAATCCCAAAGGTAAATGACTAAAGTATTCGGAATCTGAATTATTTTTTTGCAGTCTTTATAGTAAACTATTTACAGAGCATTCTTCAGTTTCTCAGAGTTTCTTCTTGATTGTTTGCTGTGTCCATCTGGCTCTATTTACCAAAAAAGTTGCCAGGCATGCATCATGTTTTTATTCTTTACTATAACCAGAATTTAATGAGCACTGGGATCGTCCATCTCCTGCAGCAGGCCATACAGGCCCATACTGAATGCATGTTTTTTTTAGCTGCATTCGCACAACACCAGAATCAGAGAATTGTAGATGTAGAACTGTACAATTACATAAAATGACAAAAGTAGGCAGTATTTTCTGCAAGGCAAACTCTAGATTAGTACACACAGTATATTGTCAAAAGTATTGGGATGCCTGCCTCCACACACATGAACTTTAATGGCATCCAGGTCTTAAGCTGGCCATACACCATACAATTTTCCTGTTCAATTTTCTTTAGATTTACCTTCAACTATGTAGTACAAGGGCCTGCCTGATTGCATCCAAATTGAAAGTGTTTAGGTTTGACCTCCTATTATATGGTTTTGGTAAATCTAAAGGAAAGTTGAACAGGAAAATTGAATAGTGTATGGCCAGCCTTAGTCTGTAGGGTTCAATATTGAGTTGGCCCACCCTTTGCAGCTATAACAGCTTCAACTCTTCTCGGAAGGCTGTCCACAAGATTTAGAATTGTTCCTAAGAGAAATCTTGCAAGCTACTAAGTGCATTCACCAATTAGTAAAACTAATCAAAAGTATTACAGACCAGCTGCAAGGACTAATCACGTACCCATAATCATGTGCAAATTAGTTACAATAGTATTACAAGGTGCTGCGCTATGTCAACATAAATTAAATATTCATAAAATAAATCAGTGCTAGTTCATGTGCACAGATCAATGTTAAAACAAATATATTATAACATATATAAGGAGGAAAACCACCGCGCTATATAACTAACACAATTAACACAATCAAGTTTTTTAAATGACAAACAATTGAAAAGAAAGCAGCCGCTTAAAGGTGAGATACACACACTACACAATAAATAATAAACAGAAGAAGCAGCGCTGTAAACCAAATATGTGATAATAAAACCACAAATAGTGATTAATAATACATCAAGTTCGTGATCAGATCAAGTAAATCAATAAAGTTCTATCAGTGAAAATCTTCAAGGTGAAGCAGATGAGGAACCAGACACATGGGTCCCTTAATAGGCAAATACCGATAGGACTGGATAACCTTCACCACACCACTGTGATATGGATAAAATGGGCGCTTACCAACTGGCAAGCTTAGGGAAGCTTGTGACCTTAACCCGGTCGGGGCCTTTCTTGAGATAGGAACACCACTAAACCGCTCCTCAGACCGTGGGTGGCTCACTATCCTCCACATAGAGGGAACCCGGATGCAGGGAATACTATACTCCTATCTAGGAGTTGTTCTCATAAACAATGCCCCAAAAAAGAAAGGAAGAGCAACATAGCGTAATCCAACTGGCAAGCTTAGGGAAGCTTGTGACCTTAACCCGACCGTGCTGACGTGCTGACGTGCCGTATCCACCGTCTGTAGGACGGGTGTTCGTGCTAGCCGGCCGGCTTTCCATGCTGTTTTTTACTCAACACATTGTAAGTGTATTTTTAATTTCCTTTAATAAATATCCATCCAGGATTACGCTATGTTGCTCTTCCTTTCTTTTTTGGGGCATTGTTTATGAGAACAACTCCTAGATAGGAGTATAGTATTCCCTGCATCCGGGTTCCCTCTATGTGGAGGATAGTGAGCCACCCACGGTCTGAGGAGCGGTTTAGTGGTGTTCCCATCTCAAGAAAGGCCCCGACCGGGTTAAGGTCACAAGCTTCCCTAAGCTTGCCAGTTGGTAAGCGCCCATTTTATCCATATCACAGTGGTGTGGTGAAGGTTATCCAGTCCTATCGGTATTTGCCTATTAAGGGACCCATGTGTCTGGTTCCTCATCTGCTTCACCTTGAAGATTTTAACTGATAGAACTTTATTGATTTACTTGATCTGATCACGAACTTGATGTATTATTAATCACTATTTGTGGTTTTATTATCACATATTTGGTTTACAGCACTGCTTCTTCTGTTTATTATATTATAACATATACATTAATCCCATACAATATTAAAGTGCCCTGAGGAAGACACGTGACCCTGTGTCGACACGCGTAGGGGAGGGGCTAGGACAGTGAAGGCACTCGGGCTCTAACGAGGTGTTAGCAGCTAGTCGGGAGATAGTGGATGTGCGCCTCTGTGGGATACATATACTGCCTTTGAGCTGTATATACTTTGAGCTGACTACTGAAGAGGAGATGGTTTGAGGTGCGTAGGAGCCATCTGAATTGGATTAATCCCTATGAGCCCTGGAGTGGCTCACAAGCGCTTTTTGACCCAGCTTAGTTAAGGGTCACACTCCCAGAGGTGAACCTACACCCATTGGGGGGCGGGGGGGGGGGCATGTGTGAGGTGATCTAACGGTGGTTGAACGCATCAATATCATCCGGGTCTAATCCATTCATTCATCAAGTCTCATATGGGAGATCTGCACTGCACTTGTAAATGAACTTTGAGCACTTTAATATTGTATGGGATTCATGTATATGATATAATAGATTTGTTTTAACATTGATCTGTGCACATGAACTAGCACCGATTTATTTTATGAATATTGACATAGCGCAGCACCTTGTAATACTAATGTTTAGGAGTGTGTCTATGGGAATGTTTGACCATTCTACAAGAAGCACATTTGTGAGGTCAGCCACTGATGTTGGACGAGAAGGCCTGGCTCATAGTCTCCGGTCTAATTCATCCCAAAGGTGTTCTATTGGGTTGAGGTCAGGACTCTGTGCAGGCCAGTCAAGTTCCTCCACTCCAAACTCGCTCATCCATGTATTTATGGACCTTGCTTTGTGCACTGGTGCGCAGTTATGTTGGAATAGGAAGGGGCCATCCCCAAACTGTTCCCACAAAGTTGGGAGCAGAAATTGTCCAAAATATCTTGGTAAGCTGATGCCTTAAAAGTTCCCTTCACTGGAACTAAGGGCCAAGCCCAATCCCTGACAAACAAACTCACACCATAATCCCCCCCCCCCACCCCCACCAAATGAATTGGACCAGTGCACAAAACAAGGTCCATAAAGACATGGATGAGCGAGTTTGGGTTTGAGGAACTTGACTGGCCTGCACAGAGTCCTGACCTCAACCTGATAGAACACCTTTGGGATGAATTAGAGCGGAGACTGCGAGAGCCAGACCTTCTAGTCCAACATCAGTGCCTGACTTCACAAATGCGCTTCTGGAAGAATGGTCAAACATTCCCATAGACACACTCCTACACACTCACGCCACCTACCAGTGCCCACAGTGCCACCCATCAGTGCTGCCAATCAATGCCCATCAGTGTCTCATAATCAGTGCCAAACATCAGTGCCACCTATCAGTGCTGCTCAGTGCCACCCATCAGTGCCCACCATCAGTGCCACCTATCAGTGCTGCCTTATCAGTGCCTAATAAGTCACAGCCCATCAGTGCCACCTCATCAGTGCACAACAGTGAAGGAGAAAAATTACCTGTTTTCAAAATTTTATAACAAACTATGAAACTGTTATTTTTTTCAGAATTTTGAGTAATTTTTAAATTTATTTAGCAAACATCAAAAAAAAAAAACCCAGCAGCATTTAAATACCACCAAAAGAAAGCTCTATTTGTCTGAACAAATTTATAAAAATTTCATTTGGGTACAGTGTAGCATGACCGTGCAAATTGTCATTCAAAGAGTGACAGCTCTGAAAACTGAAAATTGGTCTGGTCAGGAAGGAGATTTAAGTGCCCAGTAAGCAAGTGGTCAACTGGGGTGAAGGTGGGGTTTTCATTTTTTTTTTACATTTTTTTTGTGCTGCTGTGTTTTTTCTTCTTTAAGTCACTAATATGCTGTATTATTTTCCTACAATGTGTCAAATTTACAAATTGAGAATTGCTTTATTTCCAACAAAACATGGTTAATGGTTTCCATCTAGTGTTCATTATGGTAACTGCAACTTACTGAGAATCAAGGAAATTGGAATTTTAAGGAAAGTTACCACATCAAAGCCTTCTTAAAACAGAAGGTATTCGCATGTCTCATTTTATCCCATATTCATAAAATGGGAGGATAATTCCTCGTTTCAGGGCATTGGATGGAGCCATGCAAATCACTCCTTTATGCCCCAAACAGCCAAATGCACTAGTTTATAGTGCAATTATAGCCTAATATTATAGAGCCAGGCTGCATACATCTGTTTCAGGCTTTTTGGCCATCATCAATTCAGTGTATGGAAACCATTCACTCTTTGGAGAGGCTTGGAATCCAACAAGCGAGTGTGCTGCGCACTGATTAGAATGAGGGCTATTTGACTTCTTAAGCCCCTCCTCACTATAGGAAAGTGCCAAAAACTGAATTTAAATGCTATGCAAGTTTCTCTAACATTTGTAGCAACTTTCTGTAAAAAAATAAAATAAAAAAATAAAAATCCACCCAATGCCATGTCATTTTCATGTACTCATAAGTAAAATACTTGAAATACACTGGGCCTGTTTATAAAGTATAAAGTAACCTAGGTTATGCTTATGAAAAACACAAAAAACTCTGGCACATTAATAAATTAAATCTGTGCACTTTAAAAATGTACTTTCAGCTTTGATTGCTTTAGGTCTCCGAAGCAAACAAAGCCCCATGCATTTTTAATGCATTCTTTCTTTATCAGTTTTCGTAAAGTACGAAGAAAAAATACAAAAGCGTTTGTTTAACAAAGTGCAGAGAGGTAAGGTACCTCAATGAATTTAAAGCGGAACTCCGCTTAAATTTTTTTTTTTAAAAGTCAGCAGCTATAAATACTGCAGCTGCTGACTTTTAAAACATGGACACTTACCTGTCCAGGGCGCCCGCGATGTCGGCACCCGAGGCCGAACCGTCTCTCGGTCCTCGGGTGCTGCCGCCTCCATCTTCGGTAAGGGAATCAGGAAGTGAAGGCTTGCGGCTTCACTTCCCGGTTCCCTACTGCGCATGCGCGAGTCGCGCAGCGCAATACGGATGGTCCCTGCTGTCTCTGGGACCCGTGTGTTTCCCAGCAGACAGCAGGGGGGGACAGGAAGTGGCGTAAATAACCGCAGATTCTGCGGCTATCTATGCCAGAAGTGGTACAGATACCTGTAATATACAGGTATCTGCACCCCCCTCCCCCCTAAAGGGTGCCAATTGTGACACCAGAGGGGGGGAGGAATCTGATGGGTGGAACTCCACTTTAGGTAATCTTCTTTGTATCAGGACATTGTGCTACCTGTGAACAGGTAACAAGTACATAAGATTCTTAATCAGCACCCCGGAGGGACCGACCACCCCAGGGAGTACCCACGCCCCACACCACTCCAGGGAAGGAGAGGAGGGGACCCCTTACTTACCTCTCCAGCGAAATGCACGGGTAACGCTCCGGGACAGATCCTCCTCGTCACTGTAGTGGGGGGGGCTGTCGGCCATGAGGAACACTGTGACACAGGCCGAGACCTGGTCGTATGCGACCTCGTGAGACATTTACCCAGTGTGCCTGACCTAGCACATAGCTGCAATCTGCACGCACTCGCTGGCCAGACTAGGGTGACCACTGGATCAAGTGTCCAGCCTGTCGCCCAGCCCGGCAGCTGATTGTAGATCTCACCGGAAAAAAATCCAGGAAAAGAGAAGATAATAAACAACAAAAATTCCCAGGACTAGAGATCCCAACAGGGAATTAGCCTAGACGATATAAGCCTATGGTTCTGAATAAAGAAGGCTGTGTCTGTCAATGAACAAATGAGAAATGAACATTTTATTTATGATTAATATTCATTGTCCAATTACATTTGAGCCCCTGAAAATGAGGGACTGTGTATAAAATGGTTGCAGTTCCTAAAATTTGTACTTTATGTTCAATCCCTTAAATTAAAGCTGAAAGTCTGCACTTCAAATTCAGTTGGATTGTTCCATTTTAATTATATATATATATATATATATATATATATATATATATATATATATATATATATATATATATATAAATAAAATAGTGGGTATAGAGAAGAATCACCCCCTTTAAATATTTTTTTCTCCCTTCGCCTTTCAGGACAGCACCTTGGAGAGAGCGTAGCTCCACCTCTTAGACAGGAAACACTGCGTGACAACGCCCCTTTAAAAAGCAGCTGCTTCCACCATGCCATCAGTTTTAGTGTTTCCTCCGCCATGGTGGAAGCACTGCTTGGGGAACCAGAGGGGCTGCGCTCTCTCCAAGGAGAGGGTTTTGGCAGGACCTCCACGTTTGGATACTCAGACCAACCCAGCTCCTTCCCTTACGTGAGGAGGGTGCTCCGGTGTCCCTTCCTTCTCCGGCTCACAGGAGTAATGGTCTGCCGGAAGTTTTCCACCCGGGGTGTTCGGGGGGCCGCGGTTGTGCTCAGTAAGAGCGTCCATGCCAGGCCTCTGCATGGCGGCGCCGAATCCCGGACAGCAGGTGATGTCAGTTCCGGTGGGCGGATACTTCCGGCGGGGCGTAGCAGCGATTGGTTCCTGCTGCTGGAACGCAGGAGGAAGGGGCGGGTCCTCTGGCCGGGACTTCCTTTTGTTTGGCACATGGAGCCTAGTACACAGTGCAGCAGCTGCGGATTGCACTATGGATACAGCGGAATCGTCAGCAGCAATGGCGGATGCAGGCGCCCAGGTTCCCGGCCAGGCCCAGGTAGGAGAGGTGCGGTGGCACCTCTTTCCTTTTATATCACTGGGTGTTTTATCTTTGATGTGATTATTCAAAACCTGCTGCTGTCTGCTATGGGGTAACAGTTTCCATTAGCAGTTCAGCAAGGGAGTGAGACTCTGGGCACTTAAGGTGTTGGCTGGAGGTGCTACTTTTCTCTGAAGCCTTAGTTCTAAAGGACCTGGGTTTTTTCTTGTTTCTCTGTTTCAGAAAGCTACTGCCAAATCAGAGAGAACAGGGAGAAAGTGCCCCTCATGCAAAAATCCTTTAAGGGACTCTTGGCCCAAACCACTGTGCAAATCCTGCATTGTGGATTTAGTAAAAGAACTCTTATCTTCTGTGAGGAAGGAGTTAGCAGAGGCCCTAGGGACAGTGCGTTCCCTTGTAAAGCACGGCCAGAGTTCCAGCCAAGAGCAGAGTTCTCACTCCAGTTTCCCTCAGTCCACTTCCAGACAGGTGGAAAGTGAGTCGGAGGAGGAAAGGGAAAGCATTCCACCCTCAACCATTGATTCTGAGGAGGAGGAGGTGGAAGAAGAGTCAAGATCATCTAGATATAAGCTGTCACTTGAGGAGGTGGATGAATTACTCAAGGCAATTTATACTACCCTGGAGATCCAGGAAGAAAAGGCTCAGCTGTCTGTGCATGATAAGATGTACCTGGGGCTGGAGGAAATTAAACACAGGGTGTTCCCTGTGCATAAAGTGTTAACAGACACTATTAAAAAGGAATGGAAGAACCCAGAGAGAGGACAGTTTTTTTCTAAAACCCTCAAAAGGAGGTTTCCTTTTGAGGAGAATGAGGAACTATTGTGGAATAAAAAACCAAAAATAGACGCTGCCTTTTCTCAAGTATCTAGGAAGACTGATTTAGCTTTTGAGGACATGGGTATTCTCAAAGATGCTATGGATAAGAGGGCAGATGGGCTACTGAAGAAAGCCTGGGACTCATCTCTAGCTAATCTTAAGCCAGCAATGGCGGCTACGGTTGTGGCTAGGAATCTGGAGTGCTGGTTAGAGCAACTTAAAAATCATGTTGTGGCAGGTACCTCCAGAAAAGACTTATTGGAGTCCTTCCCTACCCTGCTTAAGGCAGTAAAATATATGGCAGATGCCTCTGCAGAATCTATCAGGATGTCAGCCAGGTCCTCTGCGCTTGTTAACTCAGCAAGAAGAGCACTCTGGCTAAAGACCTGGTCAGGGGATTCAGCTTCTAAAGTAAAACTGTGCGGAATTCCCTTTTCAGGAGACCTGATGTTTGGGCCAGAACTAGAGACTGTCCTTGACAGGACAGCAGACAAGAAGAAAGCTTTCCCACAGAAGAAGAAAACGGTACAGCAGAGGAAAAATTTTCGTCCTTTTCGACAAACCGATAAGGAAAAGGACCACACACAGAAGAGACCCTGGTCTTCTCAGAGAGGAAGAGGTAGAGGTGGGGTACTCTTTAGAACCCCAGAACAAACCCCTAAAAAACAATGACCATCTAGTAGGGGGGAGACTACAGGACTTCTTACCAATCTGGGAAAAAACAACAAAGAGTCCTTTTGTTCTGGGGTTAGTCAAAAAGGGTTATCAATTGGAATTCTCACAAAGCCCCCCAAGTCGGTTTTACATCACAAACCTGCCAAAGGATCGGGAAAAGGCTCTGGCCATGAAGTCTCTGTTACAGGAACTGATGCAACAGAAGGTCATTTCCCAGGTTCCGAAAGATCAAGAGGGGAAGGGGTTTTACTCCCACATTTTTATGGTCAAAAAGCCATCAGGAAAGTTCCGCCTGATTCTCAATTTAAAGGTCCTAAATCGATCCATAAAATACAAAAAATTCAGAATGGATACGATTTTCTCAGTAAGGAATTTGCTAACCCCCAAATGTCATATGGCTTCCATCGACTTGAGAGATGCCTATCTCCATATACCAATAGCGCCCCCATCACAAAGGTTCCTGCGTCTTGCAGTCAATCTGGGGGGAGGGGAGATTTGGCACCTGCAGTTTCGGGCTCTGCCTTTCGGTCTTTCCTCTTCTCCCAGGGTATTCACAAAAGTGATGGCGGAATCTTTGGAGCCTCTGAGACTGAAGGGGATTTCAATAGTACCCTATTTGGACGATCTGCTACTGTTTGCAGACTCAAGGGGTCAAGTAGAGGTCAACCTACAGACAGTTCAAACACATTTAAGAGGTTTGGGATGGCTTCTCAATCTTCAGAAGTCAAACTTAATTCCATCTCAAAGGGTAAGGTTTCTGGGGTACGAAATAGACTCGATAGAACAGAAAATTTTTCTACCCCAGGAGAAAATAGAGAAGATGCAGTTGACCCTGATAACACTTCAATCCAGCGCAGAGATCTCTGTAAGACAAGCCATGTCTGCTCTGGGTCTGTTGACAGCAGCAATTCCTTCGGTACAGTGGGCCAGGTTGCATTCCCGTCCTCTGCAATCGGATATCCTGATGAATTGGTCATACCAGGAACCTCTGGAGAAGAAATTCAACTTGGGGGCAAGAGCAAAAAGGTCTCTCTGGTGGTGGAGGAACCTAGGAAACGTTTCAAAAGGGCTTCCTTGGGTCTTTCCGGTAACCAGAAGGCTGACTACAGATGCCAGCGCCTGGGGATGGGGAGCTCACCTGGAAGAAAAAACGGTTCAGGGAGTTTGGACCAAACCAGAAGCAAGAAGATCTTCAAATTGGAGAGAGTTAAAGGCTGTTCACTTAAGCCTCCTCTCCCTCCAGGAATTTCTAGTGAATCAACATGTCCAAATATTGTCAGACAATATGACGACAGTATTATATATAACAAAGCAAGGGGGCACAAAAAGCAAAACCCTAATGGGTCTAGCGCATCAGATCCTAAGATGGGCAGAGAACAATGTGGCCTCTCTATCAGCAGTCCATCTAAAGGGGACGGAAAACACCTTAGCAGATCTCCTCAGCAGGAAAGAAATAAGGGAAGCAGAGTGGTCTCTCAATCAGGAATTATTCGAAAAGATTTCCAAGAGTTGGGGTCATCCCCAAGTGGACCTCTTTGCAAAAGAGGAAAATGCAAAAATACCAGTCTTCTTCTCTCTTCAGAGACAGGATCAAGCTCTCGGAGTAGATGCGTTAGCTCACAAATGGGACTTCCATCTGTCCTACGCTTTTCCCCCGTTCCAACTGATACCAAAGGTGTTAGCCAAATTCAGATTGGAGTCCACGGAGCTAATATTAATAGCTCCTTATTGGCCAAAAAGACCCTGGTTTTCAACCTTGATGAACCTTTCAGTGAAACCTGCTTGGAGATTACCAATCAGGGCAGACCTGTTGAGTCAGGGCCGAATTCTCCATCCAGATCCAGCTTACCTCAAACTAACAGCTTGGTTTCTGAAGAACAAATCTTAAGACGGAAGGGTTTATCAGAAAGGCTTATTTCTACCCTTCTTGCAAGTAGAAAAAAAGTGACGAGAGACATTTACTTTAAAGTCTGGAAGATCTATAATTCTTGGTGTTCCAGTAAAAACTTTGATTTTCGTACCACATTTTCAGTTTTGGAATTTCTTCAAGAGGGATTGGAGAAGGGGTTAGCAGCAAGTACGCTCAAGACGCAGGTAGCTGCTTTATCAGTTTTTTTGGAAAGAACCCTGTCAGGGGAACCTTTAATAATCAGATTTTTTAGGGCAATGGCAAAAGTAAAGCCTAGACCTGTTGTTAGTTTTCCCAAATGGGATTTATCTTTAGTTCTTCAGGGCCTAACTAGGGCACCGTTTGAACCCATAGAAGAAGCATCATTACGTTTCTTGACGTTAAAGACTATTTTATTGGTAGCAGTAACTTCCGCACGTAGAATTAGTGAGTTACAAGCCCTTTCAATTAAAGAGCCCTTCATGAGATGTCTACAGGATAGGGTAGTCTTAAGGACGGATCCAGCATTTCTACCAAAGGTGGCTTCAGTTTTTCACCGTACACAGGAAATCATTCTCCCTACTTTTTGTCCTTTTACCTTCGGGAGCAGGAGAAGAAGCTTTCCATACCCTTGATGTCAGGAGGTGCCTGCTTAAATATCTGGAAAGAACAAAGGAAATCAGAAAGTCATCCTCACTCTTTGTTTTAATGGAAGGTACTCACAAAGGAGGTAAAGCTTCCAAAAGCACCCTTGGAAGATGGTTAAAGCAGGCCATCAAAGAGGCATACATATCTTTGGGTCTGGAACCTCCGGAAGGGGTATTACCTCATTCTACTCGAGCAGTGGCGGCATCATGGGCAGAAAGGGCTGGGGCATCTCCTGAGCAAATCTGCAAGGCTGCCACATGGTCCAGTTTTTCGACCTTCATAAGGCACTACCGCTTGGATCTACTATCAGCCTCGGACCAATCATTTGGTAGGAAGGTTTTGCAGGCAGTAGTCCCACCCTGAAGTAAGTTTCTCGGTTATCCTCTCCAAGGTGCTGTCCTGAAAGGCGAAGGGAGAAAACCTTAGTTAGACTTACCGGTGACGGTATTTCTACGAGCCTTTCAGGACAGCAGCCTACTTCCCTCCCTTGGTTATCATATGTAAAGTATAATTATAGGACCTGGTAATTGTCTGATTATATTTTCCAGCATGTCGGAGGATTTCTCGGTAACAACTGATGGCATGGTGGAAGCAGCTGCTTTTTAAAGGGGCGTTGTCACGCAGTGTTTCCTGTCTAAGAGGTGGAGCTACGCTCTCTCCAAGGTGCTGTCCTGAAAGGCTCGTAGAAATACCGTCACCGGTAAGTCTAACTAAGGATTTTTTAAATAATTGTGTTAATCAGGTGTAGCTGATATAGTTACATAGTTACATAGTAGGTGAGTAGGGATGAGCCGAACACCCCCCTGTTCGGTTCGCACCAGAACATGCGAACAGGAAAAAAGTATGCTCGAACACGCGAACACCGTTAAAGTCTATGGGACACGAACATTAATATTTAAAAGTGCTAATTTTAAAGGCTTATATGCAAGTTATTGTCATAAAAAGTGTTTGGGGACCTGGGTCCTGCCCCAGGGGACATGGATCAATGCAAAAAAAAGTTTTAAAAACGGCCCTTTTTTCAGGAGCAGTGATTTTAATAATGCTTAAAGTCAAACAATAAAAGTGTAATATCCCTTTAAATTTCGTACCTGGGGGGTGTCTATAGTATGCCTGTAAAGGGGCGCATGTTTCCTGTGTTTAGAACAGTCTGACAGCAAAATGACATTTCGAAGGAAAAAAAGCCATTTAAAACTACCCGCGGCTATTGCATTGCCGACAATACACATAGAAGTTCATTGATAAAAACGGCATGGGAATTCCCCACAGGAAAACCCCGAACCAAAATTTAAAAAAAAAAATGACGTGGGAGTCCCCCTAAATTCCATACCAGGCCCTTTAGGTCTGGTATGGATATTAAGGGGAACCCCGGCCAAAATGTAAAAAAAAAATGACGTGGGGTTCCCCCTAAATTTCATACCAGACCCTTCAGGTCTGGTATGGATTTTAAGGGGAACCCCGCGCCAAAAAAACCCAAAAAAACCGCGTGGGGTCCCCCCAAAAATCCATACCAGACCCTTATCCGAGCACGCAACCTGGCAGGCCACAGGGAAAGAGGGGGGACGAGAGTGCGGCCCCCCCTCCTGAACAGTACCAGGCCACATGTCCTCAACATTGGGAGGGTGCTTTGGGGTAGCCCCCCAAAACACCTTGTCCCCATGTTGATGAGGACAAGGGCCTCATCCCCACAACCCTGGCCGGTGGTTGTGGGGGTCTGCGGGCAGGGGGCTTATCGGAATCTGGAAGCCCCCTTTAACAAGGGGACCCCCAGATCCCGGCCCCCCCCCCCTGTTTGAAATGGTAAGGGGGTACTTACCCCTACCATTTCACTAAAAAACTGTCAAAAATGTTAAAATTGACAAGAGACAGTTTTTGACAATTCCTTTATTTAAATGCTTCTTCTTTCTTCTATCTTCTATCTTCCTTCATCTTCTTCTTCTTCTGGTTCTTCTGGCTCTTCCTCTGGCGTTCTCGTCTAGCATCTCCTTCGCGGCGTCTTCTATCTTCTTCTCCTCGGGCCGCTCCTCAACCATGGCATGGGGGGAGGCTCCCGCTCTTCTCTTCATCTTCTTCTTCATCCTCTTCTCTTCTTCCTTCTTCTCTTCTTCACCGGGTGGCCCCGCCCCCCGTTATTTAAGAACTGTCAGATGAGGAGACGCCGTCACACAGCGGGAGCCTCCCTCCATGCCAGCATGGGTGCGGAGCGGCCCGGAGAAGAAAATGAAGAAGAGAAGAAGAAAGAAGAGAAGAGGATGAAGAATAAGATGAAGAGAAGAGTGGGAGCCTCCCCTCATGCCATGGGTGTGGAGTGGCCCGAGGAGAAGAAGATAGAAGACGCCGCGGAGGAGATGCTGGACGAGAACGCCGGAGGAAGAACCAGAAGAGCCAGAAGAACCAGAAGAAGATGAAGGAAGAAAGAAGAACGCCGTTTTTTTTTTTTTGGCGCGGGGTTCCCCTTAAAATCCATACCAGACCTGAAGGGTCTGGTATGGAATTTAGGGGGAACCCCACGTCATTTTTTTTTTTAATTTTGGCCGGGGTTCCCCTTAATATCCATACCAGACCTGAAGGGCCTGGTATAGAATTTAGGGGGTCTCCCACGTCATTTTTTTTCTTTATTTTGGTTCGGGGTTGCCCTGTGGGGTATTCCCATGCCGTTTTTATCAATGAACTTCTATGTGTATTGTCGGCAATGCAATAGCCGCGGGTAGTTTTAAATGGCTTTTTTTCCTTCGAAATGTCATTTTGCTGTCAGACTGTTCTAAACACAGGAAACATGCGCCCCTTTACAGGCATACTATAGACACCCCCCAGGTACAAAATTTAAAGGGATATTACACTTTTATTGTTTGACTTTAAGCATTATTAAAATCACTGCTCCTGAAAATACGGCCGTTTTTAAAACTTTTTTTTGCATTGATCCATGTCCCCTGGGGCAGGACCCAGGTCCCCAAACACTTTTTATGACAATAACTTGCATATAAGCCTTTAAAATTAGCACTTTTGATTTCTCCCATAGACTTTTAAAGGGTGTTCCGCGGCATTCGAATTTGCCGCGAACACCCCAAATTGTTCGCTGTTCGGCGAACTTACGAACAGCCAATGTTCGAGTCGAACATGAGTTTGACTCGAACTCGAAGCTCATCCCTATAGGTGAGGTTGAAAAAAGACACAAGTCCATCAAGTCCAACCTATGTGTGTGATTATGTGTTAGTATTACATTACATATCCCTGTATGTTGCGGTCATTCAGGTGATTAATAGTTTCTTGAAGCTATCAATGCTCCCCGCTGAGACCACCGCCTGTGGAAGGGAATTCCACATCCTTGCCGCTCTTACAGTAAAGAACCCTCTACGTAGTTTAAGGTTAAACCTCTTTTCTTCTAATTGTAATGAGTGGCCACGAGTCTTATTAAACTCTCTTCTGCGAAAAAGTTTTATCCCTATTGTGGGGTCACCAGTACAGTATTTGTAAATTGAAATCATATCCCCTCTGAAGCGTCTCTTCTCCAGAGAGAATAAGTTCAGTGCTCGCAACCTTTCCTCATAACTAAGATCCTCCAGACCCTTTATTAGCTTTGTTGCCCTTCTTTGTACTCGCTCCATTTCCAGTACATCCCTCCTGAGGACTGGTGCCCAGAACTGGACAGCATACTCCAGGTGCGGCCGGACCAGAGTCTTGTAGAGCGGGAGAATTATCATTTTATCTCTGGAGTTGATCCCCCTTTTAATGCATGCCAATATTCTGTTTGCTTTATTAGCAGCAGCTTGGCATTGCATGCCATTGCTGAGCCTATCATCTACTAGGACCCCAGGTCCTTTTCCATCCTAGATTCCCCCAGAGGTTCCCACCTCCCCCCCCCCCCAGTGTATAGATTGCATTCATATTTTTGCCACCCAAATGCATTATTTTACATTTTTCTACATTGAACCTCATTTGCCATGTAGTCGTCCACCCCATTAATTTGTTCAGGTCTTTTTGCAAGATTTCCACGATTTCCAAGAGAAGTTATTGCCCTGCTTAGCTTAGTATCGTCTGCAAATACAGAGATTGAACTGTTTATCCCATCCTCCAGATCGTATATATATATATTACATGCTAGGTTTAATACTGCTTTTTGTGGCATAGAGAACTTGACAAATACAGTATCTTGAAAAAGTATTCACACCCCTTGACATTTTCCACGTTTTGTCATGTTGCAACCAAAAACGTAAATGTATTTTTTGGGGGATTTTTAGACATCCTCAAAAAGACTTGCAGCTGTAAATGCAGCAAAAGGTGGTTCTACAAAGTATTGACTTAAGGGGGCTGAATACAAATGCATGCCATACTTTTCAGATATATATTTGTGTAAAAAACATTTATCATTTACCTTCCCCTTTACAATTATGTGCCACTTTGTGTTGGTCTATCACACAAAATCCCAATAAAATACATTTACGCTTTTGGTTGTAAAATGACAAAATGTGGAAAAGTTCAAGGGGTATGAATACCTTTTCAAGGCACTGTAGGTATGATAAGGCTTCAAAGCAGCCTGAGATGTGTTGTGAGAATCCACCAAAAGATGGGAAGAAAAAGACTACCCCAACTCCAGATATCTAAGCCACCAAGCCAGGGTGGCTGGTCCTGGTGATAGATAAATCAGTCTGCTCAGAGGCCAGATTGATTTGTCCCATGACGAAAGAATGTTGCAGAGTTTTGGAGTGAAGCTTGGCAAAAGGGGTTGTCTTAAAGGGGGCTACAATTAGATGTGAGGACTCATGCAAACAGGTGGGTTGGGCAGCTCCTGGACTGGAGAGATCAAATCTGAGACAAGACTATCAGAAGCTAGTCTGTAATTACTCCAGTACTTCTACTAGGTGGTCCCCTGATACTCCTTTATGGCTCAATCTGCTACTCTCAGAATGTCTGTTTATCCCTGATCCAAGGGTGTGGGCCACTAGAGGTGTTAAAATTCTTGATCTTATTTGTGAGGGAGGTACTTTAACAACATTATCTGCAACTCCATCACACTTTCTCCTCTCAATTTGGATCCACATGTTTGAACCTCGTTCAATCAGACTTAGAATCCCTATTGTGAGAGGATTCCTTGGTTAAGCCCTGTCCCAAATTTACAAAGCACTAATTCTTTCGGTGCTATACCCTGATGTTCTCCTTCCATCCAGTGAAACCAAGCAGGATGTTTTTTGGTGGCTGTTAATCATTTTTTCTTTATGTGATTTATGTTTTAGGTAAAAAAAAATTTGTAAAAAAAAAAAAAAAAATTCAGTTCAAGTTTCTCCTGTGGAAGGAACACTGAGCTGAACTGTGTTCAGGAGTAGACCCAGATAATCCAAATGAAAATGCAGTTCCAGCAACAATTTCTGAAGATTCATCCTAATTGTTTCAATGTCTGTGTTGTAACTGCTTCCTTAACAAAAGGTTGTCTAAGTATCCCACAATTGGGATGGCATGAGAATACAGCAGGGCTAGTCCTGCAGCCAGCATCTTGGTGAATACTCATGGCCGAGATGAGAGGTGGAAGCCGGCCTGGGCCTTGAACTACCAGTGGCTCCACAGCAAATTGTAGCAATCTCTGATGTACTGAAAGTTGGGGACATGTAAATAAGCACCGAAGTCAGAACATCTACCTGGAGATGTTCTGAATTCCAAATTGAACACATTCAGTGCCCCCATTTGGCTTGAGAATGGTGAAGTTGTTGAAGTAGAACCCTTGGAACTATTCTGCTACAGGAACAGGGACAATGACACATTGATCAAGAATACCTAAGAGGAGATTTTTCTGATCTGTGCGGTGACACAGGAAGGTGTGAAGCAACAAATATATGAGAGGCAAGAAGCAAATCTCCAGTTTGAAACCCTGCAATTCAACTCCCTGCACCCCAGCATCTGAGATGCAAGCTGTCCAAGCATCCCCCTGTGTCTAGGTTTAGAATTGCTGCAACTACATGGTGGTTGGACAATATAGAAGCTCAGAGTAAGAGGCAAGGCCTCTGGTACTCACAAAACCCAGATAGATATAAAAGAGAAAGATGGGGGGGGGGGGGGGGGGCTGCTGAGGCCACTGTGGGAGTCCTTTGTTGTACAGTAGCTAAACAGCTTTATACTGGGGGGTTACCAATTCACAAAATGTAGAACCACAACTATACTTAACTGGTAATTGGTGCTGCTTATGTGAATACTCCATTGGGGAGAGGAAACCCCCCACCTACCTCAGTTATGTATTGTGTTTTACTGGACACGCTGAGATATGGCTTTGGTGGGTGTTCCCTTGGGAGGCCCAGGGACTACAGTGCTTAGCATAAATGAGTACACACCAACAGATTTGTCAGAAAGCCTTTACTTTACTTTCAGAATCAACATTTTCCATGGGACACTATACTACAAAACACTCCCACAAATGCGGGCCATTGATTGCAAACAAGATTTGTTAATTTGCACACACAAAAAAAGTATTTTTCCTAACAAATTCATTCAAGACCATGTTGCAAAAACAAATACACCCCAATGACAGTCTTAGGAGCAAAGCTAAATTTTAGACAACAAAATCTTAATTAATAAGAATTCAACTACAGGCGAGTCTAATTACTCATTAGCCACTTGCCTACTGGGCACTTAAACCCCCTTCCTGCCCAGGCCAATTTTCAGCTTGCAGCGCTGTCGCACTTTGAATGACAATTGCGCGGTCATACTACACTGTACCCAAATTTAATTTTTTTCATTTGTTTCACACAAATAGAGCTTTCTTTTGGTGGTATTTAATCACTACTAAACAAAAAAAAAGAAAAAGAAAAGAAAATTTTGAAAAAAAAAAAACAGCTTTCATAGTTTGCTATAAAATTTAGCAAAACAGGTAATTTTTCTCCTTCATTGATGTGCGCTGATTAGGCGTCACTGATAGGTAGCACTGATAGGCAGCACTGATAGGTGGGGTAGGCAGCACTGATTGGCACAGATGAGGAGCCAGTGGTTCTCCCTGTTTGGGACCGATGTCCCTCTGAGAGAAGCCGGTGATCAGCTTTCTCTTATCTCCTCACGTTGTTAGCGTGAGAAAAAAAAATAGCCAATTACAGGCTCTGTTTACATTACGTGATCATCTGTCATTGGCTAACAGCTGATTACGTGGTAAGGGGTCACGCCCCACAGGCACGCAGGCAGTTAATGCACGGGAGGACGTACATGGACACCTTCCCGGCAATTTAGGCCCGCTTTGTAGCCTTCTTCAGCAGACAGTTGATTATGAAACTGCGTTACAAAGAAAACCCCTTCTATTTCATGCTGTCAGCAATGGCATCACATGGAAGAGAAATGTCATAAGGCCTGAGAAGGAAAATCATTTCTCTACACAAGAAAGGTGAAGGCTACAAGGAGATCAGCAAATCTTTACTTATTAGTTAGAATACTGTAGCAAAAGTGATACAAAAATTTAACAATGGAACTGTAACCATCTCATAGAGTCATCCAGGGCATCCACGAAAGTTAAAGCGGGGGTTCACCCACACCGCCAAAAAAAAAAAGTATTAAAAGCCAGCAGCTACAAATACTGCAGCTGCTGACTTTTAATACATGGCCACTTACCTGTCCCAGGGTCCAGCGGTGTCGGCAGGGGACGCCGAGAACCCGCTCGGTTCTCGGCAGCTGCCGCCGCCATCCTACGTGAGGAAATCAGGAAGTGAAGCGTTGCGGCTTCACTTCCCGGTTCCCTACTGCGCATGCGCGAGTCGCGCTGCGCGTCCCTAGTGGTCCCCGCGCTCTCCTGGGAGCTGTGTGTTCCCAGCAGACAGCGCGGTGGGGACGGGAAGAGGCATAGACTCCCATGGGAGTCTATGCCGGAAGTGGGTGCAAATACCTGTCTTAGACAGGTATCTGCACCCCCCTCCCCCCTGAAAGGTGCCAAATGTGACACCGGAGGGGGGGAGGGTTCCGAAAAGCGGAAGTTCCATTTTTGTGTGGAACTCCGCTTTAATACCTAGTCAGGAGCATCTTCTGATGAGAAGGGTTGAAGAAAAATCACCATGCAAGTTCACTGCAGTTACAGTGCCTTGAAAAATTATTCATGCCCCTTGAAATTTTCCACATTTCGTCATGTTACAACCAAAAAGTAAATGTATTTTATTTGGATTTTATGTGACAGACCAACACAACACAATTGTGAAGTGGAAGGAAATTGATAAATGGTTTTAATTTTTTTTTTACAAATAAATATCTAAGTGTAGCATGCATTTGTATTCAACCCCCTTTACTCCGATATCGCTAACTAAAATCTAGTGGAACCAATTGCTTTCAGAAGTCACCTAATTATTAAATAGAGTCCACCTGTAATCTCAGTATAAATCAGAGCTGTTCTGTGAAGCTCTCAAAGGTTTGTTAGAGAACCTTAGTGAATAAACAGCATCATGAAGGCCAATGAACACACCAGACAGGTCAGGGATAAAGTTGTGGAGAAGTTTAAAGCAGGGTTAGGTTATAAAAAAAATATCCCAAGCTTTAAACATCTCACGGAGCACTGTTCAATCCGATATCCAAAAATGATGGAGTATGGCACAACTGCAAACCTACAAAGACATGGCCGTCCACCTAAACTGACATGCCGGGCAAAGAGAGCATTAAACAGAGAAGAAGCCAAGAGGTCCATGGTAACTTTGGGTGAGCTGCAGAGATCCACAGCTCAGGTGGGAGAATCAGGACAACTATTAGTCATACACTCCACAAATCTGGCCTTTATACAAGAGTGGCAAGAAGAAAGCCATTCTTGAAAGAAAGCCATAGGTAGTCCAGTTTGCGAGAAGCCATGTGGGCGACACAGCAAACATGTGGAAGAAGGTGCTCTGGTCAGATGAGACCAAAATTGAACTTTTTGGCCTAAAAACAAAACACTGTGTGGCGAAAACTAACACTGCACATCGACCTGAATACACCATCCCCACCATGAAACATGGTGGTGGCAGCATCATGCTGTGAAGATGCTTTTCTTCAGGAGGGACAGGTAAAGCTGGTTAGAGTTGATGGGAAGATGTATGGAGCCAAATACAGGGTAATCTTAGAAGAAAACCTGTTATGCCGTGTACACACGAGCGAAATGTCCGACAGAAAAAGTCCGACGGGAGCTTTTCTTCATATATTTCGATGTTGTGTATGCCCCATCAGACTTTTTACGTCGAAAATTCTGACGGGCCTAGAAAGAGAACATGTTCTAATTTTTTCAGACAGAACCAAAACGGCTCGTCTGTATGCTGTTCCGGCGTACCAAAAATGACGCATGCTCTGAAGCAAGTATGAGACGGAAGCTATTGGCTACTGCCTATTGAACTTCCGTTTTCTAGTCCCATCGTACGTGTTGTACGTCACCGCGTTCTGGAAGGTCGGAATTTGGTGTGACCGTGTGTATGCAAGACAGCTTGAGCGGAACTCCGTCGGAAAACTCCTTCAGAGTTTATTCCGATGGGAATAAACTCTGTCGTGTGTACAGGGCATTAGAGTCTGCAAAAGACTTGAGACTGGGGTGGAGATTCACTTTCCATCAGGACAAGGACCCTAAACATACAGCCAGAGCTACAATGAAATGTTTAGATCAAAGCATATTCATGTGTTAGAATGGCCCAGTCAAAGTCCAGACCTAAATCCAATTGTGAATCTGTGACTAGACTTGAAAATTGCTGTTTACAGAAGCTCTCCATGCAATCCGACAGAGCTTGAGCTGTTTTGCAAAGAAGAATGGGTAAAAATTTCACTCTAGATGTGCAAATCTGGTAGAGATATACCCAAAAAGACTTGCAGCTGTAATTCACACCTGAGCGTAGCGTCTTTGAGCACTTTTCCAGCATTTTTGGCGAGTTTGTATGCAGCGTTTTTGGGCTTTGGTGTTTTTTTATTAGCCAATAGAGAAAACTAATATCTGTTGCATTTATTATTATACAGGATTTATATAGCACCAGCAGTTTACGTAGCGCTTTATCATTTGTTGCTAGGTATTTCAGCTTTTTTAGCTTTTCCATTTTTCCTCATATCTTCTTTTATTATTATTCATTTATTATAATGTTTTTTCGTTAGAGTAACGGGTTCGAGTTCAGTTTAGGTTAGGTTTAGGAGTTGGGGTTATAGTTTAGGGTGGGCGAACGGTTCAGCCCGAGCATAAATTCGGGACGAACTTTGGTTATTCAGATGTTCTGCGAACACCGAACATTATGCGGTGTTTGGGGCAAATTCGAAAGCCACCGGAACACCGTTAAAAGCTTACATGCAAGTTATTGTCATAAAAAATGTTTGGGGACCTGGGTCCTGCCCCATGGGGACATGTATCAATGCAAACATTTTTTTAAAAAAGTCAGTTTTTTCGGGAGCAGTGATTTTTTTTTTAATGCTTAAAGTGAAACAATAAAAATGAAATATTCCTTTAAATATCGTGCCTGGGGGGTGTCTATAGTATGCCTGTAAAGTGGTGCATTATTCCCGTGTTTAGAACAGTACCACAGCAAAATGATATTTCTAAAAGAAAAAATTGTCATTTAAAACTGATCGCGGCTGTAATGAATTTTCGGGTCTCGGCAATATGGATGAAACTCAAAAAAAGAGCATGGGATCCCCCCCAGTCCATTACCAGGCCCTTTGGGTCTGAAATGAATATTATGGGGAACCCTGCGCAAAATTTAAAAAAAAATGTGTAGGGGTCCCCTCAAAATCCATACCAGACCCTTCAGGTCTGGTATGGATTTTAAGGGGAACCCTGCACCAAAACTTTTTTAAAAATGGCGTAGGGGCCCCCTTAAATCCATACCAGACCCTTATCCGAGCACGCAACCTGGCAGGCTGCAGGAAAAGAGGGGGGCAAGAGAGCGGCACCCCCCTCCTGAACTGTACCAGGCAACATGCCCTCAAGATGGGGAGGGTGCTTTGGTGTAGCCCCCCAAAGCACCTTGTCCTCATGTTGATGGGGACCAAGGGCCTCATCCCCACAACCCTTGCCCTGTGGTTGTGGGGGTCTGCAGGTGAGGGGCTTATCGGAATCTGGAAGCCCACTTTAACAAGGGGACCCCCAGATCCCGCCCCCCCATGTGAAATGGTAACGGGGTACAAATGTACCCCTACCGTTTTACAAAAAAAGTGTCAAAATGTTAAAAACGACAAGACACAGCTTGGGGACAAGTCCTTTATTAAAAATGTAAAAAAATAAAAATGCCCCACTATGTCCATTCATCTGCTTATACTATCGCTCCGCCGACGGACCGAAAAAGAAAAAAAAATCCACCACTGATCCTCCCCTATGGGAGGCTCTCGCCGTGTGACGCTTCTTCGCTGATGACAGTTCTTATATAATTGAGGGCGGGGCCACCCGGTGATGTACCCCCTCTGACGCCACGGGAACTTTCCCATGGCTTCCCCGTGGTGTCAGAGGGGGCAGGGCCACCCAGTTATGCGCTTCCAGATTGCGATAAGCCCCCCACCCGCAGACCCCTACAACCACCAGGCAAGGGTTGTGGGAATGAGGCCCTTGTCCCCATCAACATGGGAACAAGGTGCTTTGGGGAGCTACCCCAAAGCACCCTCCCCATGTTGAGGGCATGTGGCCTAGTACAATTCAGGAGGGGGGGCGCTCTCTTGCCCCCCCCTTTTCCTGCGGCCTGCCAGGTTGCGTGCTTGGATAAGGGTCTGGGTATGGATTTTGGGGGGACCACTACACAATTTTTTTTTAAATTTGGCGCTGGTTTCCCCTTAATTTTGGTTCGGGGTTCCCCTTAATATTCATACCAAACCCAGAGGGCCTGGTAATGGACTAGGGGGGACCCCATGCTCTTTTTTTCAATGAGTTTCATCTTTATTGCCGAGACCCAACAATTCATTACAGCCGTGATCAGTTTTAAATGACAATTTTTCCTTTAGAAACTTCATTTTGCTGTGGTACTGTTCTAAATACGGGAAAACTGCGCTACTTTACAGGTATACTATAGACACCCCCAGGCACGATATTTAAAGGAATAATAGGATTTTTAAAACGGCTTACCTTTAAAATCCTTTTTTTGGAGTACATCATAGGACACAGAGACTTAAATAATTACTTGGTGGGTTATGGGACTACCTTCAGGTGTTGACACTGGTATAACCAATACAGGAAGTTGACTCCCCTATATAACCCCTCCTCCTTCCAGGAGTCCTCAGTTTTTGTAGCCAAGCAATATAAGCAAAAAACAGAGGGGCGGGAGCTCTGTGTCCTATGATGTACTCCAAGAAAAGGATTTTACAGGTAAGCAGTTTTAAAAATCCTATTTTCTTTATCGTACATCATAGGACACACAGCCTCAAGTAATTACTTGGTGGGATGTCCCATAGCAATGCTACTTGAGGGGAGGGAGACACAACCCGTAGGGCACCCCCAGACCTTGAGGAATTATACTGCTGCTTGCAGCACACTGCGCCCGAAGGCGATATCCTCATACCATTTTACATATACTTGATAAAATTTTGAAAATGTATGCACTGAAAACCAAGTCGCGGCCTTGCAGATCTAAGACATAGAGGCCTGGTGACGCACTGCCCAAGAAGCACCAACCGCTCTGGTAGAGTGCGCCTTAACTTGAAAAGGGGGAATCTTTCCCTTTAAATCATAAGTTCGAATTATAACTTGCCAAATCCACTTAGCCACAGTGGATTTTGACACCGCCTGTCCTTTTTTAGGACCCTCTGGCAGAATAAATAAGACATCAGTCTTACGAATCTGAGCAGTTTTCTTAAATAGATCTTCACTGCTCTCACCACATCAAGACAATGTAGTGACTTTTCTTCCTTGGAACATGGTTTTGGAAAAAACGATGGCAGGACAATATCTTCATTCAGATGAAAGCCTGAAACCACTTTTGGCAAAAAGCCTGGACCAGGGCGTAACACCACTCTGTCCTCATGAATAATCAAATATGGCTCTTTACAGGAAAGAGCAGCCAATTCTGAAACCCTCCTTGCTGAGGCTATAGCAACCAAAAATATCAGCTTCCTAGTCAGAAGGACTAAGGGAACATGCTGTAATGGTTCGAAAGGCAGTTTTTGTAACACTGACAAAACTAAATTCAAGTCCCAAGGGCTTAAGGGTGATTTAACTGGCGGATTAATCCGCATAACTCCTTGCATGAAACCCTGGACTAAAGAATGCGTAGCAAGTGGTCTTTGAAATAAAATTGATAAGGCTGAGACTTGGCCCTTAATAGTACACAGGGCCAACTTCATCTCTATGCCTACTTGTAGAAAGGCAAGAATTCTGCCTCTAATATATCTCCGAGGGTGCCAACCCTTGGATTCACACCAGGAAACATAAGCTTTCCAGACTTTATAATATATAGCTCTAGAAGCTGGCTTCCTAGCATTAAAGTAGAAATAACTGCCCTGGAAAGCCCAGAATGTGGGTCTCAATAGCCAGGCCATTAAATTTAGCATTCGTGAAGTAGGATGGAATATCGGACCCTGTGAGAGCAGGTCTGGCCTTAGTGGAAGGGACCACAGATCCTCCACTGCCATCTTTACGACCTCTGCATACCATGACCTTCTGGGCCATGCTGGTGCTGCCAGAATTACCGGTTTTCTTTCCAGTTTGATCCTGCAAATGGAGGCCCAGGTACCATCCTATGGCTTTAGTGGCGAGCATGGATCCAGTTGTGGAGGTTTTTTAAATCCTGCATGGATCCCTCTCTGGAGCTCCTCAGAGCACATCTTCACTTGTGACCAACACCTTAGACACTGGAGAAAAAAACTGAGGACTACTGGAAGGAGGAGGGGTTATATAGGGGAGTCAACTTCCTGTATTGGTTATACCAGTGTCAACACCTGAAGGTAGGCCCATAACCCACCAAGTAATTACTTGAGGCTCTGTGTCCTATGATGTACGATAAAGAAATTTCATTTTTATTGTTTCACTTTAAGCATTAAAAAAAACACTGCTCCCGAAAAACCGACGTTTTAAAAAAAATTTCTTTGCATTGATACACGTCCCCTGGGGCAGGACCCAGGTCCCCAAACACTTTTTATGACAATAACTTGCATATAAGCCTTTAAAATTAGCACTTTTGATTATTCATGTTTGTGTCCCATAGACTTTAACGGTGTTCGTGTGTTCTGCCGAATTTTTTGCCTGTTTGGTATGTTCTGGTGCAAACCGGGTGTTCGGTTCATCCCTATTAGAGTTATTTATTATTATTTTATTTATTTTGTATTTTAATTATTATATGAATAATAATAAATTAATAAATGTAAAATAAATACACAAATAAATAAAAATCATATATAAAAAATACATTCAATAAATACTAACAATCAATAAATACATAATTAACCCTTACCCCTTAAAAAATAAAATAATCACTAAACACCCTAACACAAAAATAATAATAAAGTGCTGTGCAAACTGTCAGCGCTATATAAATCCTGTATAATAATAATAATTATTATTATTATTAACCACTTTCCGACCGCCGCACGCCGATTTATGTAGGCAGAATGGCACAGGTAGGCAAAAGGGCGTACCTATACGTCCCTTTGAATTTGCCACACAGCGGGTACGCAGCGTGCCCCGCGAACTCGAAGTTCGCCTGCCGCCCGCGATTGCGACGAGGAGAGGCAGAACGGGGAGATGCCTATGTAAACAAGGCATTTCCCTGTTCTGCCTGTCATCGGGAGCAGTGATCTCTGTCATGTTGTAGTGAGCCCATCCCTCCTGCAGTTAAAACACATCCAGGGAACACACTTAACCCTTTGATCGCCCCCTAGTGTTTAATGCCAGTGTCATTTATCAATGGCTATTTGTAGCTCTGATCGCTGTTTAAATGTCAATGGTCCCAAAATAGTGTCAAAAGTGTCCGATCTGTCCACCATAATGTCACGGTCCCAAAAAAAGTCGCAGATCGCCGCCATTACTAGTGTAAAAAAAAAAATCATAATAAAAATGCCATAAATCTATTCCCTATTTTGTAGATGCTATAACTTTTGCACAAACCAATCAATATACACTTATTGCGATTTTGTTTACCAAAAATATGTATAAGAATACATATCGGCCTAAACTGTGGAAGAAATTTGTTTTTTTTTATATTTTTTGGGGATATTTATTATAGCAAAAAATATTGTTTTTTTTTCAAAATTGTCGCTCTTTTTTTTGTTTATAGTGCAAAAAATAAAAACCGCAGGTGATCAAATACCATAAAAAAAAAGCTCTATTTGTGGGAAAATACCACCAAAAGAAAGCTCTATTTGTGGGGAAAAAAAGGTACAACGTCGCATGACCGCACAATTGTCAGCTAAAGCGTAAAAACAAAAAAAACGCAATATGCGTATAATTGATTGGTTTGCGCAAAAGTTATCATAGTTACATAGTAGGTGAGGTTGAAAAAAGACACAAGTCCATCAAGTCCAACCTGTGTGTGTGATTATGTGTCAGTATTACATTACATATCCCTGTATATTGCAGTCATTCAGGTGATTATCTAATAGTTTCTTGAAGCTATCAATGCTCCCCGCTGAGACCACCGCCTGTGGAAGGGAATTCCACATCCTTGCCGCTCTTACAGTAAAGAACCCTCTACGTACTTTAAGGTTAAACCTCTTTTCTTCTAATTGTAATGAGTGGCCACGAGTCTTATTAAACTCTCTTCTGCGAAAAAGTTTTATCCCTATTGTGGGGTCACCAGTACAGTATTTGTAAATTGAAATCATATCCCCTCTCAAGCGTCTCTTCTCCAGAGAGAATAAGTTCAGTGCTCGCAACCTTTCCTCATAACTAAGATCCTCCAGACCCTTTATTAGCTTTGTTGCCCTTCTTTGTACTCGCTCCATTTCCAGTACGTCCCTCCTGAGGACTGGTGCCCAGAACTGGACAGCATACTCCAGGTGCGGCCAGACCAGAGTCTTGTAGAGTGGGAGAATTATCGTTTTATCTCTGCAGTTGATCCCCCTTTTAATGCATGCCAATATTCTGTTTGCTTTATTAGCAGCAGCTTGGCATTGCATGCCATTGCTGAGTCTATCATCTACTAGGACCCCCAGGTCCTTTTCCATCCTAGATTCCCCCAGAGGTTCTCCCCCCAGTGTATAGATTGCATTCATATTTTTGCCACCCAAATGCATTATTTTACATTTTTCTACATTGAACCTCATTTGCCATGTAGTCGCCCACCCCATTAATTTGTTCAGGTCTTTTTGCAAGATTTCCACATCCTGCGGAGAAGTTATTGCCCTGCTTAGCTTAGTATCGTCTGCAAATACAGAGATTGAACTGTTTATCCCATCCTACAGGTCGTTTATGAACAAATTAAATAGGATTGGTCCCAGCACAGAACCCTGGGGAACCCCACTACCCACCCCTGACCATTCTGAGTACTCCCCATTTATCACCACCCTCTGAACACGCCCTTGTAGCCAGTTTTCAATCCATGTACTCACCCTATGGTACATGCCAACGTACCTTATTTTGTACAGTAAACGTTTATGGGGAACTGTGTCAAATGCTTTTTCAAAATCCAGATACACCACGTCTACGGGTCTTCCTTTATCTAGATGGCAACTCACCTCCTCATAGAAGGTTAATAGATTGGTTTGGCAAGAAGTCTATAAATTACGGGATAGATTTAGGGACTTACTTTTTTAATTGTTTTTCCTCTTAATGGCGGCGATCTGCAAGTTTTAGCGGGACTGCGACATTGCGGCAGACAAATCTGACCCCAAATGACACTTTTTGGGGACCAATGACATCATTACATTGATCAGTGCTATAAAAATGCACTGATCAATGTAAAAATGACACTGGCAGGGAAGGGGTTAACACAAGGGGTTAAGTGTGTTCCCTGGATGTGTTTTAACTGTAGAGGGGATGAGCTCACTGGGACATGACAGATCACCGTTCCCGATCCCTGGGAATAGAAGATCTGACATGTCATTAGGCAGAACAGGGAATCGCCTTGTTTACATAGGCAGTTCCCCATTCTGCCTCTGTACACAGCAATCGCTTGCAGACATCGAGTCTGCGGGACCCGCGGGCACGCGCTCGCTATCCTTGCATGGACTGACATGGTTCACGCAGGAGAGCCGACCTGCCACAGTATATGTACGTGAGCTAGTCGGCAAGTGGTTAAAGAATGGAGAAAATAGATGTGCAATATGTCGCCAACTTGTTCATTCCATGCCTAGACTTGGTGCTGTTCGTACAAATCACAAGGGTTATACAAAATACTAGATATAGTATTTTTTGTTGTGGGGTGTATTCATTTTTGCATCAACTAATTTGAGTAAAAAACTGAAGATTTTGTCATCCAAATTATATTTTTAACCACTTGCCTACAAGGCACTTTCACCCCCTTCCTGCCCAGGCCAATTTTCAGCATCCAGTGATGTCACACTTTGAATGACAATTGCGCGGTCATGCTACAATGTAACCATGTAAAATTGTTACAATTTTCTTCACACAAATAGCGCTTTCTTTTGGTGGCATTTAATCACTGCTGAATTTTTAATTTCTTTACCAAAAAAAAATAAAAAGACCGAAAGTTTTGAAAAAACTTTCAAAACGGAGGCGAGGAGAGCCGATTACTGGCATTTCCGTGTTTACATGTGACCGGCTGTGATTGGACACAGCCGGACACATGGTTAAAGGGCCGCGGCTCTTTACAGAGATCGGGGCACATTGAGTCCTAGCAACACGGCGTGGGTGGCAAGCAGTTAACCTTACTTTCTTTAAGCGTCTTCTAGGACAGATCATGAGACCTAGGGCTCCTCCTACCAGGACAGGAAACACGTTAACCCCCACCAGATAAAAGGGCGGTCCTCCAGGCCCATGTCAGTATTAGTGCTTCATCCGGACGGGGGGGTAACATGTTTCCTGGAACTGGCTCCTCTAAGTCTCATGAGCGTAGCAATAAGGTGGTATTCCTACCTTCTTCTTCTAAGGTCCCAGAGCGGCACATCCACCGGGGGAGTAGGTTTGTGGTCCTAGAGAAAGGCACAATAGGCCCAAAAAACATTGGACAGGGCACAAAAGCAAAGGTAGAGGGGGCGTCTTGTTTAACCCTCCTCAACAACCTGCCAAGCCACAGTAACTCATGTCTCCCAGTGGGAGGAAGATTGAGGACCTTTCTCCCACAGTGGGCAGCAGTCACCTCAAGTCCATTCATCCTGGACCTAGTGACCAGTGGGTACAGGCTGGAGCGATTATTGGTCACCTTCCCTCCCCAAGATCGGGTAAAAGCTAGGGGCCCTGGGTCTCCAAATTAGAGATTTGTTAGATCAAAAAGGTACTGATCCCGGTTTTCCGGTCGGATCAGGGCAAGGGATTTTATTCCCATATTTTTGTCATCAGAAAGCCTTCAGGAAAATATCGGCTTATCCTGAACCTCCGGTCTCTAAACCGTTCAATCAGCTACAAGCACTTTCATATGAAGACGTGTTCTCAATCAAAAACCTGCTTTACCCAAGCTGCTTCATGGCCACTTTGGATTTGAGGGATGCCTATCTGCACATCCCTATTCATCCAGCCTTCCAAAGATTCTTAAGACTAGTGGTCTAGATAGAACAGAGATTCGGCACTTTCAATTTCAAGCCCTCCCCTTCGGTCTGTCCTCAGCCCCGTGCATTTTTACAATGGTGTTGGGGGAGGCACTGGCTCCGCTAAGGTTAAAGGCGATAACTATTATCCCTTACATGGGCAACCACCTAGTGGTGGTGGAGTCATACCAAAAGTTATTAGCGGATCTCCAGACTTTACAGGACTTCCTTCAGTCTCTGGGCTGGTTAATAAACAAAGAGAAGTCTTCCTTAATTCTGGCCCAGAAAGTGTCATATCTGGGGTACGAATCTTGCTCAGTAGGCCAAAAAGTTTTTCTCCCGCAGGAGAAGGTCTCAAGAATGATGCAAACAATGTCAGCCTTACAGACCAGTTGGTCTCGCTGAGAGAGGTTTCAAGAGCAGTGAGTCTGATGACCTCTTGCTTTCCCACAGTGCCATGGGCAGGATTTCATCAACGCCCATTACAGCTGTTTCTACTAACTAACTGGGATGGAGACGCAAGTTCCCAGGAATCAAGGGTCTTGTCACCCTCCAGGGTAAAAAGAAGCTTGTGGTGGTGGAGGACGCACCCGCACCTAACAAGAGGTCTACCATGGTCCATTCCTATATCTCAGAGGATCACAACGGAGGAGAGTTCCTGGGGATGGGGAGCCCACCTCAGCAACACAATGGCACAAGGAGAATGGTCCTCAAGGGAAGCAAGAGCTTCATTGAATCAGAGAGCTTCTAGCGGTTCAGAGAGCCTTGCAGGCATTTCAGACGGAAATCAGGGGTCACAATCTCCAGATTCTATCCGACAATATCGCTACGGTTGCGTACCTCAACAAACAGGGAGGTACGAGGAGTCGGATACTTAAATCTATCGTCCAGGAGATTTTATCATGGGCAGAAGGGAATCTAGCCTCAATTACAGCAGTGCACCTGAAGGGGACACAAAATTGTCTGGCAGATCATCTCAGCCGCTACTGGGTATGTCGAGACAATTGGTTCCTTCATCCCGAAATCTTTCTCCCGAAGCGGACCTGTTCACAGATCAGAACGATCGCAAGACAGAGAAGTTCTTTTCTCTAAACCCAGCAGATCGATCACTGGGGATTCAGCGTCTGTTAGGCCTTCCCGCCGATCAGGCTAATTCCTAAAGTCCTATGGACCTTTCTTCTAGAAGAAACAGATCTTATCCTAATAGCCCCTTTATGGCCCAAGAGGCCATGGTTTTCCCTGTTACAGACTCTGGACTCAGAGCCTCCACTGAGTCTTCCGAAGAAAGAAGACTTATTATCGCAGGGTCCAGTGTCACACCCACAGGTGGTTTTCTTAAGCTTGACGGCCTGGTATCTGAAGAAAAGATACTAAACGTTGAGGGGTTCTCTGACAAAGTAATCAAGACCCTGGTAAATTGCAGAAAACCAGTGACTAGAGCCATGTATAGAGCCATATATTCCAAGGTTTGGAAGAAATTTAACTTAAAGGTACAGGTGGCAGCTATCAGTGTTTTTCTCCAATTTTCTCTCTTGGCAAATCCCACTATAGCTAGATTCTTAAAATCAATTTCTAGGTCCAGGCCAGTAGTGGTTAGAAGTTGTCCAACCTGGGACCTGTCCCTGGTGCTTCAAACTCTGGTAGAATTCCCTTTTTGAAACCCTAGAGCAGGGATATGCAATTAGCGGACCTCCAGCTGTTGCAAAATTACAAGTCCCATCATGCCTCTGGGTGTCATTCTTGTGGCTGTCAGAGTCTTGCTAAGCCTCATGAGACTTGTAGTTCTGCAACAGCTGGAGGTCCGCTAATTGCATATCCCTGCCCTAGAGGATATTTCAGTTAAGTTACTTACCTTAAAAAACAATTTTTCTTGTGGCAATTACCTCAGCTCATAGGGTAAGTGAGTTACAGGCCCTATCAGTGAGGGAGCCTTTCCTCACAACTTTTGAGGATCAGGTTGTTTTGAAAACTGATCCAGGATTTCTGCCTAAATTGGCCAGTACATTCCACAGATCCCAGGATATTGTACTGCCAACTTTTTGTAGTTTGCCAAAGGGCGACCAAGAAAGAAAATTTAATTTTTTTAGACATGAGAAGAATTCTTATTATGTACCTTGAGGTCACCAAGACCTTTAGAAAAACAGATGCCTTGTTTGTCCTCTTTGCGAGGAAGCACACAAGGGAAAGAGTGCATCTAAAGCGACCTTGGCTAGATGGATAAAGCAAACTATTTATGAAACTTAAAAATATATGGAAGTTCCTCCGCCTTTTGTCACTGAGCACTCAACAAGAGCCTTGTCTGCGTCTTGGGCTGAGAGGGCTGGAGCCTCACCGGAACAAATTTGCAGGGCTGCCACATGGTCCAGTTTTTCGACCTTCATTAAACATTATCGCCTGGATCTCCAATCTGCTCAGGAGCAGTCGTTTGTCCTAAGGTCCTTCAGGCAGTTGTCCCTCCCTAGACTGGTAAGTTCTGGCTAATCGTCTCATGGGCTGTCCTGGAACACGCTTAGAGAAAAGCTGAGCTAGACTTACTGGTAACTCCTTTTCTGAGAGTCTTCCAGGACAGGCCAGATTCCCACCCGGTTTTGTCTTGACAATATGCATGTTTTACGGGGACGTCCTGCGGTTCTCGAGAATACTGAACTGGGGCCTGGAGGACCGCCCTTTTATCTGGTGGGGGTTAACATGTTTCCTGTCCTGGTAGGAGGAGCCCTAAGTCTCATGGGCTGTCCTGGAAGACTCTCAGAAATGGAGTTACCGGTAAGTCAAACTCAGCTAAACAAATGTTCTATAAAACTCACTTTTGTCCAAATTTTGGAAATTGTTTTTATTTTTTCAAATGGGGTGTACTCATTTACAAAATGTTGAGCACTGTATTTAATGGGGAGTTTTGGGGTCTGCTTGTACCTCCCTCTTCATTATCTATGTTTGATGTAGTAGTTCAAGAGTGTGCCACATGGTTAGAAGAATAAGATATAATATCGTTAATCGGTACCATCATCCTAAACATGAATAGAACAAAGTGGAGTTGAAAGAGAAAAGAAAGCAGAGACCTCTCCAATTAGGTCCTACCTCTTTCAGAAAAAATTGGGACTGTTGCGGTACCAAAGGGATATGAACAAACTTTTTATAAAATTTGGTTTATTTAAAGGTAACATTTAAAAGGTCCTACATAGGACACAGAATATACATCATAAACAAAAAGTAATTGTTACAGCAATGTTGACACTCAATTAGTGAAGATAATGCCCACACAGATGCATGGAAACAGGTTGTATAATACTTGCAGACGTGACCTCTACAGTTTCGCGGTCACAGCCGCTTCTTCAGGAGCGTCTGATAGTACATATTCTACAAGATGAGAAAGATATATACAGTATCAACATTACAAACAGAAAAATACAGGTATCATGAGAAGCACAGAGTTGATATTGGAGAGGGTAATTCAAGTTTAAAAGTTGCACTCACCGACCTATAGCCACAAGGGGTTTGGAGCGATACTGTGAGACGCCTTCAAGAGGCGTTCCCCGGGGGCGAGCCAGGGAGGCAATTTAAGATGATACTATTATAAAAAGATAATACATAAGGATTTGTAATTGATAAACTGCGTGTTCTACTCAGCGCAAGAACCACCCGGGTGTGTAAAGTCAAGAGACGAGAAGAAGTGGATCAGAGAAGGAAAGGGGGAAAGAGGGGGAAAAAAAGGGGGAGAGGGAAAAGGGAAAGGGGGGGAAAAAACAGAAGGAAGGGAAAAAGGGAAACGCAGGGGGGGAGGGAAAAGAAGGGGGAGGAGGGGGGAAAGGGGGGGAAGGGAAACAAGAGAGGGGGGGGGAAGGAAGAAGAAAAGAATGAAAAAGAAAAAGGAAAAAAGGAAAGGGAGAGGGGGGGGGGAAGAAGGGGGAGGGGAGGGGGGAAAAGAGGAACAAAGGGGGGGGGAACGGGGGAAAAAAAAAGGGGGGGAAGGGGAAAAGAGGGAGGAAAGAGAGGAAAAAAGGGGAACCGAGAGGGGGGAAAAAAGAAGAAAAAGAGGGGGGGGGGGGGAAGGGAAGGAGAGGAGGGGGGGGGGGGACGGAGGGGAAGGGGGGAAAAATAGGAGGGGGAGAAAGGAGGAAGGAAAAAGGGGAGAAGAGACCTACCACCTGTTCAGGGTAAAAGTGGGGGGTTCCAGTATCAATAAAGTGTACCCACCGTTGCTGTATTATTAAAAGCTAGACTCAGAAGCCATTTGCACCCAGGGTAAATGAATGATGGAACTGGTGGCCAAAAGGCTGGACCTCAATGCCAAAGGGAGCCACTATGAGAGAAGTAGATGCATAAGAGATAGGTATATGCATGTAGTTGTCGTACATAGCATAAATTGCAGGACATAGCTACCAAAGGGAGGAAACGTTTGCAAAGCACAGGAGAGGGGGGGAAAAATTGCTATAAAACAATACAATGGTAACCCCTATCCTTCCCAGGAAGCATATGGCAGGTACTTACAAGAGCTCCAAACGGCGCTGGTGAGCAGCTGGGTGTGTGCCTGTCAGGGCTTGCAGATAGGTCTGAGCGTTTTAAATGCCTCCAACCCGGAAGTCGAGCAGCGCTGAAGACAACAGCTGCCGTCTCTTCCGGGTCCGATCCCCCACTGCTGCGCAAGCGCGAGAAAAACATCCGGCGC
Source organism: Lithobates septentrionalis (assembly GCA_037952835.1). Taxonomy (NCBI): domain Eukaryota; kingdom Metazoa; phylum Chordata; class Amphibia; order Anura; family Ranidae; genus Lithobates; species Lithobates septentrionalis. The sequence continues at coordinate 6,172,748 of JBBDGP010000998.1, forward strand.
AGGCGCACAGCTCCACAGTGATTGACGCCGAAGCGTCAATCAGGAGAAGCAGCAGCTGGGCTCCGTGGAGCCCCGCCCACTGCCGGAGGAACGCAAGCCCGCCGTATGGGGGAGAATTAACTCCTCACATCCCTCCAAGGGGGAAGGCAAGTGCAACTCAAGATGCTGAAATGGGTGAAAATAATTTACACCATAAATAAACAAAGGGGCAGAAATGCCAGATCACTGGCAACGGGAACAGAATTGACCCATGGCCACGGAAATGTACATCTCAGCCCCATGCAAAAAATAGTACAACTCAATATACATGACAGTTTTTACAAAGCATGTAGTTATACAAAGTATTTTTAGTCAGCCGAACAGATAAATCAAATATAAATAAATACATAGTGTGGAAAACTATGTGTAAGGAGTCCATTCACAGACAATCATGGGAGAGACCTGGTTATGCATAGAAAGGGGGACGAAGAGGGGGCAAGAGAGAGAACAGGAAAGACACAGTTGACAATATATAGTTTTTGATTTATCTGTTCGGCTGACTACAAATACTTTGTATAACTACATGCTTTGTAAAAACTGTCATGTATATTGAGTTGTACTATTTTTTGCATGGGGCTGAGATGTACATTTCCGTGGCCATGGGTCAATTCTGTTCCTGTTGCCAGTGATCTGGCATTTCTGCCCCCTTGTTTATTTATGGTGTAAATTCTTTTCACCCATTTCAGCATCTTGAGTTGCACTTGCCTTCCCCCTTGGAGGGATGTGAGGAGTTAATTCTCCCCCATACGGCGGGCTTGCGTTCCTCCGGCAGTGGGCGGGGCTCCCCGGAGCCCAGCTGCTGCTTCTCCTGATTGACGCTTCGGCATCAATCACTGTGGAGCTGTGCGCCTGCGCCGGATGTTTTTCTCGCGCTTGCGCAGCAGTGGGGGAATGGACCCGGAAGAGACAGCAGCTGTTGTCTTCAGCACTGCTCGACTTCCGGGTTGGAGGCATTTAAAACGCTCAGAACTATCTGTAAGCCCTGACAGGCACACACCCAGCTGCTCACCAGCGCCGTTTGGAGCTCTTGTAAGTACCTGCCATATGCTTCCTGGGAAGGATAGGGGTTACCATTGTATTATTTTATAGCAATTCCCCCCCCCTCTCCTGTGCTTTGCAAACGTTTCCTCCCTTTGGTAGCTATGTCCTGCAATTTATGCTATGTATGACAACTACATGCATTTACCTATCTCTTATGCATCTACTTCTCTCATAGTGGCTCCCTTTGGCATTGAGGTCCGGCCTTTTGGACACCAGTTCCATCATTCATTTACCATGGGTGCAAATGGCTTCTGAGTCTAGCTTTTAATAATACAGCAACAGTGGGTACACTTTATTGATACTGGAACCCCCCACTTTTACCCTGAACAGGTGGTCGGTCTCTTCTCCCCTTTTTCCTTCCTCCTTTCTCCCCCTCCTATTTTTCCCCCCTTCCCCTCCTTCCCCCCCCCTCCTCTCCTTCCCTTTTTTCCCCCCTCTCGGTTCCCCTTTTTTCCTCTCTTTCCTCCCTCTTTTCCCCTTCCCCCTTTTTTTCCCCCGTTCTCCCCCCTTTTTCCTCTTTTCCCCCTCCCCTCCCCCTTCTTCCCCCCTCTCCCTTTCCTTTTTCATTCTTTTCTTCTTCCTCCCCCCCCCTCTCTTGTTTCCCTTCCCCCCCCTATCTTTTCCCTCCCCCCCTGCATTTCCCTTCCTTCTGTTTCCCCCCCCCCTCCCCCCCTTTCCCTTTTCCCTCTCCCCCTCCCCCTTTCCCCCCCCCTCTTTCCCCCTTTCCTTCTCTGATCCACTTCTTCTCGTCTCTTGACTTTACACACCCAGGTGGTTCTTGCGCTGAGTAGAACACGCAGTTTATCAATTACAAATCCTTATGTATTATCTTTTTATAATAGTATCATCTTAAATTGCCTCCCTGGCTCGCCCCCGGGGGAACGCCTCTTGAAGGCGTCCCACAGTATCGCTCCAAACCCCTTGTGGCTATAGGTCGGTGAGTGCAACTTTTAAACTTGAATTACCCTCTCCAATATCAACTCTGTGCTTCTCATGATACCTGTATTTTTCTGTTTGTAATGTTGATACTGTATATATCTTTCTCATCTTGTAGAATATGTACTATCAGACGCCTCCTGAAGAAGCGGCTGTGACCGCGAAACTGTAGAGGTCACGTCTGCAAGTATTATACAACCTGTTTCCATGCATCTGTGTGGGCATTATCTTCACTAATTGAGTGTCAACATTGCTGTAACAATTACTTTTTGTTTATGTTAATTTGTGATGATGTATATTCTGTGTTCTATGTAGGACCTTTTAAATGTTACCTTTAAATAAACCGAATTTTATAAAAAGTTTGTTCATATCCCTTTGGTACCGCAACAGTCCCAATTTTTTCTGAAAGAGGTAGGACCTAAATGGAGAGGTCTCTGCTTTCTTTTCTCTTTCAACTCCACTTTGTTCTGTTTGATGTAGGTTATTGGAAGGCTGACTGGAACTTCACCAGTAGGTTACTGGGGGCTATCGGTGTCTGTTTTGGAGCAGTTTAGACCTTGGTTGCCTCCTTTCTAAAGGAATACACTGGGACAGACACTACGATTTTGAAGTTTCCAACTTATGAGATCCTCCCTTCGATATACAAACCAGTCCTTTTTATCCCTTAGCTATTCTGTGTCTCAAGGTGAGCGGATGGTCCAGCTTTGCCTCTGTGGTTTGTCTGGGAATCTATGCTTGTGGAGTAATAATTAATGGAGAACTTTTACAAATTGTAGAATACGGAAGTAGAACCAGGATTGCCCAATTCTTATATGTGTCACCACACCCTGCGAGCATGCTCACCAGGGGCTTGATCATAGTAAGTGAGATGCAGTCTTGATATTGTCTTCTCCCCCTTTTTTGGAAAGCTAATATGTAGCTACAGAATTTACTGCAGATCTGTCTATGGCCCCCATTCTTTGTGGATACGTTTGTATGGTTCAGCCCACTTCCTCTCTCATTTTTGGTTTCCTTCTTAAGGTTTCTACAGCCTGGGAAGTGGTGAATGTCTCCACACTCATTTTGGTATCTTTTTGTAACAAGAGATTTTTATGGGGATATTTTTCTCTTTAACACCCCCCCCCCCCCCCCCCATCTTTTTCTGTTGTTTCTCTTCATGGGATAGTTTGAAATATTGTAAATGTATACTTAGGCATGGATATATTCACTGTATAATATATGTTGTGTAAAAACAAAATGAGCTGAAAAGGAATGTTTCAAAAGTGAATGAATCAAAAAACATTCTAAAAGGTCTTGAATAAACAAGATAGTGTAGGAAAAAGTTTCACACTCCTCCCGGGGAAGTCAAATTGAATCTTGTGTATAAACAAAGGATAAAGTGGCACGCTTACCAGACTTGGTGGACTCGTATACTGTACAGCATAGGAGTCAAACAGGCATTCATAAGGAATAACCTCAACAGGATTCAGCATGCAAAGTTGATGATCTGTGAATGGGCCACTACCAATATAGTCAGAGGATCCACCATCAGAAAATGAGCTCCATGAGGTGCAGTGATCCACATCAAAGGTGAACTTGGTGATCCACGAAGATGGGTGTAAAAACATAAAAACCACACATAGTGAAACACTGTATAGTGGGTTTATTGTAAAAAAATCAAGTCTACAATCCAAAAAAGTTCCATAAAGGATAGTAACATACGGTTGTAAAAGAGCAATGTGCAGTAGTTCAAGAGCATCTTGGGTGACCAATAAAAAAAAAAGGATTTTTAATACAGAACTGTTGACTTACTGAAAAGTATGTCAATGTACAGTAAAGTATGCACTCAATACTTGGTCGGGGCTCCTTTTGCATGAATTACTCCATCAATGCAGCATGGAGGCGATCAGCCTGTGGCACTGCTGAGGTGTTATGGAAGCCCAGGTTGCTTTGCTAGTGGACTTCAGCTCGTCTGCATGGTTGGGTCTGGTGTCTTTCATCTTCCTCTTGATAATAACCCACAGATTCTCTATGGGGATTAGGTCAGGCACATTTGCTGGCCAATCAAGCACAGTGATACCATGATCATTAAACTAGAAATTGGTACTTTTGGCAGTGTGGGCAGGTGCCAAGTCCTGCTGGAAAATGAAATCAGCATCTCCATAAAGCTGGTCAGCAGAGGGAAGCATGAAATGCAAAATTTTCCACAGTCTGCGATGAAGTGCACTGTGGGGGTTTAATTTCAGTTAGTGGACAACAACTGGTCAAACCACTATCTGTCAAGTATATATCTTTCGAACATTGATCCTGTCTTCTATGTGAATGTACAAAAATTGTTTTAAAAAAAAAATGCCACCAATTCAAGCAGAGAATTTTACAATGTTTTACAATCAATGAAGGAAACTATTATGTTTCTTTTTAAAAAAGTGTTTATATTTTCTTATGTTTGGTTGCCGACAAAGTCCCATGAGAGGTTTAAAACAATTTCCAATTTGTAATTATGGAACAAAAACCTTTTTGCGCTCACCATTTTAGTGAATGAATATAAAAAAGCTGCAGCAATCAAAGTTTCCAACTTTCAGAAAAATAAATATAAAAATGCCACACCGTGTGAAAGATACATTATGTGTGTGTAAAAATTACAATGCGATTCAAAATCTCCTATTTGGCTATACACCTATATTGGCTTTAAATATTTAAAAAATACATTCATGAAAAAATGAATCCAAATATTACCAGAAATGCAATGTCCATCAACATGTCAGTCCGTAATGCAGTAAAAATGTGCCGAAATCTGTTTAAACCCAGAAAACTATTCATGCCAAAGTGTGAGTGAAAGGATCTACCACCACCAAAGCAGATAAGATGGTAGCTCCAAGATGAATAAATATAGCTCATAGGATTAAAAAAAAAAAAAAAAAAGATGATTTATAGTGCTCTCTGTATTAAAAAACCAAAGCTACTTTTATTTTTTGTTTAGAACATACTTAGGCCTCTTGCCAATGATACTCCTGTTTGAGCATCTACTTTTTCTGTCTTTTTTTTTTTACATGAATTTGCGTGCATTTACGCATATTTTCACGTATATGCGTTTTCGCATTTTCGTGCACACTCACGCATATGCATGAAAACCTATTCTCGTTCTGCACAGTATGTAAATCGACATTTGCACGCATGAGGTGTACATTTTTTAACCACTGCTGTCATACTGCACTTTTGAGATGCAAATGTAACCTCGCCACAAATGTAGCAGAAGTTATCTGTGTTGTTTACACAGTTTCGAGGCATCTAGGCTTCTGAGGTAAAATATCAAGCAACTGTTCCTTGGAAGTGTTAGAAAATTACACTTTCACAAGCCACCAGATGTAACTGTATTATGCGCAGATCTGACCAAGACAAATGTAGCTTGCAATAAAAGAATAAATTACAGTTGGGTAATAATCTTTAGTCTAAATAATAAATGTATATACCTTCATGTGGTACCATTTCCATAGTTTTACTGTACTTTGTAGTTACAAAGAATCACGATCATCAGACACCTCCCTTTCTTGTAGGCAAATGTACTCGCTTGAGTATAAATCTTTATTGTGAAATATCTTGAAAACTTTAGCCAACCAGCACCTTTATTACCTGTTTTGTAATTCATCTATTCAAAATATGTAAGAATTATCAAAGGTCGTTCATTTCCCAAAATTTGTAGACCAGTGTTATTTGGATTATTTTATACACCTTTTTTTCATGAATGTATTTTTAATTTATTCAACAGCCATGCTGTTAAAGTCTGCAACCAAGAGGAAGAATGGAAAACTGTCCCCTTTGAGCATCTCCCAGGATTCTGATTATGTCCCACATTCACCTGGGCCAATTTGGTGCAATGAGAATCACCAGATTGCTTATCCAGAGAGAATAAGTTTAATGCTTGTAGTCGTTCCTCATAACAGAGGTTCTTCAGTCCCTTCATTAGCTTTGTTGCCCTTCTCTGGACTCACTCCAGCACATCTTTCCTGAGGACTGGTGACCAGAATTGGACGGCATACTCCAGATGCGGCTGGACCTGAGTCTTGTAAAAATTCTCTTGAGTAAATTCCCTTTTTTAAACATGCTAATATTGGGCTCGCTAGGTCCTCCAGATCTTTTTCAATCCTGGATTCCCCCGATTGCTCTCCCCCTAGTGAGTGACTTGCATTTGTATTTTTAGCTCCCAAATGCATTACTTTACATTTTTCAACAATAAACCTCATTTGCCATGTAGATCCCCACCCCATTATTTTATTGAGGTCTTCCTGTACGATTTCCACATCTTGCTGTAAAGTTATTGCCCTGCTAAGCTTTGCATCATCAGCAAACATTGAAAATGAACTATTTATACCAACATTCACAAATAAATTAAACCAAACTGGTCCTAGAACAGATTCTTGGGGTACCCCGCTTACCACACCAGAGCACTCGCCATTTATCACCACCCTTTGAACACGCCCCTGTAACCAGTTTCTATCCATACCCTAGGGTCCATTCCAACAGACCTCAATTTGTAAAGTAAATGTTTATGGGGAACTGTATAGAATGCTTTTGCAAAATCCAGAAACATGACATCCACAGGCTTACCTTTATCTAGGTGGCAGTTAACTTCAAATTACAACATTAACAGACTGGTCTGGCAAGAACGATCTTTCAGAAATCCCTGATGACTACTACTAACGATACTGTTTTCATCAGCAAATTCTTAGATATAGTCCCTTATCATCTCCTCCAATAATTTACAAACTATTGATGTTAGACGGACTGGTCTGTAGTTTCCAGGTGTATTTTTAAAAAGTTACCACATTGGCTTTTCTCCAAGCAGCTGGTACCATTCCAGTCCTTAAGCTGTTCATAAAAATTAGCAACAGTCTGGCTATAACCTGACTGAGTTAAGGACTCTTAGGTGTAAGTCACCTGGTCCTGGTAATTTATTTGTGTTAAGTTTTTTAAGTCTATTTCTGACACCGGCTACTATTAGCCACAAATGTGACTATAGTTTATGCGCGTTTATGAGCATTTTTCAGCGTTCAGCTTTTTTTGTGGTCAGAAGAACTGCTCTTGAACGCAATTGTAGGGCATTCAGACAACAGCCTATGAACTTCCCTGCTGATAAAAAACGTCTGTATGTGCATGGACACATGGGATAACAGAGGGGAAATTAAGGGCAGTTTAAAAAAAAATGTCCAAACTTACAAAAACGTGAGCGTAACAGCAGCAGTGTGCATTCTATGCATTAAGGTAAAAAAAAAAACATGTGCAGAATCTCTCCCCAGTCCCCTCTAAATACATACCTGAGCCTGATCTCAATCCAGCGCTGCAGCTGTCAATCAATTCTAGTGATGAGGGAACAGGGTCGAGCTGTGCTGTGTGTCAATAGAGACACAGCGCCACTCGATATCATGCCTGCACATGTGCCACCATAGGAAGAGGGAAAGAAAAGGAGCCCAGAGCTCCAGTGGGGGATCCCAGCACAGGACTATTGGGGCTGTTCTGTACAAAACCATTGAACAGCGCAGATAAATATAACTTAATAATTTTTTTAAAATAATTTTTACACTCGCTTTAACTTTAAATAGTTCATATGGACCAAGCTGGTCCAAGATAATTTAAAGGTCAAAAAGTCAAAATTCCTCCTATCTTAATCGTACAGTGCAGGAGCTGAACATTCATAGACCCTTGGACGTCCCCAAGCAATGAAATGATGGCAACAACTAGGCAAAAGCACAGATTAACCTGAACTGGGACCAGGTGAGTTTCACAGCATTCAGTGCCAGTGCAAGAGGACCTTTTTGACCTGGCCACTAACAGAGGTTGTTAAATGTGGATGCTAGCATATCCACATCTTGACCCCCCCCCCCCCCCCCATTTCTGACATAAAAAGATGAAGATGTCTGGGTGAAGGGCGCATTTTCCTTGATTTAGTCTGCTTTTCAGTTGTTCACGCCTGGGATGCGGGTTGCAGACATTGGTGGACACAGAGTTGCTCTGTATTTTGAAGGGGTAGAGGCTTCCAAGGAGAGGGATTTTTAAATCTTCCATTGTGGAAGTAGAACTTTCTCTCCTGTGACAAATAAATTTGTCAAGTGACTCACCATAAAAATGTCCTCCTTCAAAGGGCATATGTGTAAGATGTCTTTTACAAACAGTTTCAGCTGACCAGAATTTGAGCCACAAAATTCTGCAAGTAGGGGTGGAAAACAAAGCCAATTCTAGAAATGTATGTCATAACTAGTTCTAGGGCATTAACACAAAGGAGCAGGGCAGAAGATCATTGCTGCAATAGCTCAGTTAAGATAGTAAAACAGGACTGTAATGGTTGTACATCGTTCCCTCTCAGCTTTGAGTGCAATTACTGAACAGCCCACATCATCGAGAACTCTTTTTTTTCACTGGATAGAGTTGGGCATTTTCAAAGGGGTGATAATATTTTCAGGACAAACCCAATCATAACTAGCCATCCTTTTCCTTCCAGTCTTTTATGTATAGCAGATCTCTTTGTACCCAAAGAGACATGGCGAGACACAGGAGGATCAAGTGTGACAATGTCAAGGCTTTGACATTGGGAAGTGAGCATATCATTGTCGGCAATCATCTTGAGTGAAGGCATAACATCAGGTACATAGGAGCCTGGGGGAGAGGGATTTTCCACTGCCTCCTCTACAACCGCCTCCCAGGTCCTCTTTTTTTCCCCTTCTATGTCTGCCTCTTTTGGGCTCGGCCTATCGGTATCTGACTTGAGACAGCGTGGACCGAAAGAGTTCTACACTGAGATGGCTGTATTAAAGCAAGCATGTGCGAAAGGTGAAGACAGTAACCCAGGTGGAGACTGTGCTGTAGCAAAGTCCTCATGTTAAAAGGGCCTGAGTACCTTTACAAGAGGCTCTAGGCGTAAGTAACCTGTGGTGTAATATCTGGCCATGATGCTGGTCCCTATACTGGATCCAGGCTTTGCCCATCACAGTATATCACCAAAGGAGTCTTCAGGGTCTGGGGTTCATTGTGATCGACCACAGACCCGGATCTGAACCTGTACAGTACCCTGTGGCTGACTACACCCATTGCACAAAGTGCTGAGGTGAGTGTCCATGCAGGATCCAGTAGCCAAAGCAACACTACAGGTCAACGCTACAGTGTGGAGTCCAAATATAGCTCCTAAGGATTAACCGAGGTTGTATAGATGCACTGCTTCTATTGTTGTATTAGGTGTTTTTTTTGGAAAAAAATGTTTTTTTCTATTTTTTTTAAAATTAATTTTAAATAACCTGCTTTTGTAAACGGTTTGACTTTTCTGCGTGGAAAAAAAAAAAAAAAAAAAAGGACAGTGAAAGAAATGATTGAATGATTAAATAATACGAAGAGAAAAAAAAATTGATTTAACTAGTAATTTCTCTGTGGGGTAAAAGAAGTCCATCACCTTAGGACACCAGCAGAAAAACTGAAGACCCAGGAAGTGTGTTAGGGTTACGGGCTAGGGGATGGGCCCAGGGATGTGTCCTCAAAAGCTTTGACAGTGTTCAGTCACCTGACGGTACAAGCCTAGAGTTTATGAATACTCAACCTCTATCCTGTACTGGACCATTAAGATATAGATGGATAAATGGGTTTTAATGGCTTTATAAGTGGTACAAACCTACAGTTCTGACTGCAACATGTCTACATGTCTCACCCATTAACCTTAAATGAAGATTAAAACTCTTGTTTCTTGAATTTGTAATGGAGGTAATTAACTTGTATATTATGGTCTTTTGAAGAAGGAAATTTTTACTTTCACAGTATAATAAATGGTTGAATCTGGAAATCATACAGTCCTTTATCATTATGTATATATTACACTTTTATTAGAAAAAACATCTATTAGAAAAAATCATTTATTATACAGCAGTCAATCCCACCCTCAACAGGTCAACGCTTCCTCCATGTAAACTTTCTTCGAGCACCCTCCTGGCCAGGTTTCTTTCGTTCCCGTGTACGTGGATCTATAGTGAGTAGTCCAGCTAAAAGACACATCAAAACTCAAAATCAGTTACAGAAGCCAGGCAAGTTATTTTTCCATTACACTTTTTTATAATGATACAAAAGGTTGAAGGAAAGAAAATTGCTTGATTCCTTCCCACTGTGCTACTGTATACTGGAGGTTTCCCAGCCATCAGGATGCAATGATCACTGATGACAGCTATAGCCGCCGGCAGTAATTGACAAAAACCCGACAGGCTGGTTGTACTGAAGTCGATCAATAGATCAACTTCAGTACAACCAGCCTGCCCATACACAGATTAAAATTTGTTTGGATCCTGCTGAACTTGCCAAATTTAGATCTGTCTATGGCCGGCCTTACTCAGACACCAACAGTTGGGGGCTTCTAGGACAGAGTAGTAGCATAAGGCAAGATTCTATGTGCAGGAAAAGCAGCAGTTTCAGGATTATGTCTATTTTAAGATAAAATTGACAAGGTATTTTCCTGACAGTATTAATTGCATGGACATGTCATCTACAATATAGAAGTATGCCTATATCAACAACCATATTTTCATCTGTTGCCATTGTAGACTGTTCATGGGTTAGCCACTCCTTCGAGAGGTTTTCTGTAATGTAGTTAAGGTTTTGTCTTTGAGTCATCACAGTAATGACTGCCAGTAACATCATAGGAACTGTTTTAAATGGTCTAATGTGTGCGCATGCAAAATGAGACAAATGGACATATCTGTATCACTTTGGTTATATTTTTAGGGATACTGACAAGGGAGATGTGGGGTTAGTGCAGCAATCTGTTAAATCCAGCTTTTGTAATATAAAGATTTTTGTTTAAATTGTAATTCCCATGCTAAATAAGCATTCTGAAACTATGTTGTTCATTCTTCAAAGAAAAGAATGGCTCCCCTACCTTGCCTCATAGCTTCCACATAAACCTCTGAGACAAAGCTAAGCAGGGCCCTTGAAATGGCCAGTCGGATGGCTCCAGCTTGTGATGATCTTCCCCCTTCAGAAACCGTGCACTCTGCATCATATTTTCGCAGCCCGTCAACAAACTGAAATGGGAACATAAGCTGCTCCCTGAAAAAAGAAAAGCCAGTAAATTAGTAAATGAACGCACAATAGAATAACCAAAAAAATTAAGAAAGCCTTATTTTTTTTAAGCAAACACATCTCCAACCTCCACTGTCCATCATCTATTTATATGGAAAGAGCAAATTGTCAAAAAAAACAGCCAAAAATGTGACCTGTCACGTCAGATCATGTGACTTGAACAGTAACTGTCCTTAAGAAATAAAGGAGCTCATAAATTATGTGTTTATCCCTGCCAAGTGCTACCATATTAAAGTACAGTTATACCTGCCATAAGCTTGTGTGGCCAGACTGCATGTCAATCTAGAATGCACTGCTCGGTAACCAACTCCTGACAGCACATATTACTGGCAAAACATTGTAAAAACACTTCCATATTATTCAAATTTACATTTCTGATGATCATTTGTAAAATAATATCTCAGACTATGTTATGCTGTTTTACATTCCATTATATATATTTACTATGTTTGTACTGCTCTTTAAAACTATTACATAACATATTTATCATAAACTGTATGATACATGTGAATTTATGAAACAGATGCTACAGTTTGTTTGGACAAAGATGATGCATTAGCGGGTTTTCTCCAACAGGGGGTGCTACAGAGACACAAACAACAGAAGTGTTGATATCACAGCAGCTGGATGTGTTTATAATTTGAAGGAAAAAAAAAATCAGTTCTCTGCTTTCCATAGTAGATTTAGTGGTCACCATAAATTCATCTTTCAAATTGCCTGATTCTCAATAGGAATTGTTCTAAGCAAGATAAAAACTTTATCTACAGATAGTGTTCCAAGTTTTATTTTTGGAACTAGTGAAACATCTGTATTGTGTTTTACAAACAGGAAATACGGATAATTACAAATAAAGCTATGCAAAAGGAATCATTTTCTAATTCTAACAATTGTACAGTATAATTGAAAGCATAGTTTTGATTTTGGTAATCCATACACAAAATTTTGGGCCTAGCAAAGCGATATTTTTTATAAAAAAAAAAAAAAGAAAAGCAATAAGGCAAACGGGGGGAATTGGGTGTTATATTAGACTGTGAGCCTTACATTTATAACTAAATCATTTTACCTGTCTTGTAGCACTGTGAAATAATCCAAATAATCTTCTCCATTTATGGTTATGTTACCCTTTCCATTATCCCTAAGTATAACTGTTGCTTGTGATGTTTTTCTCATGCCTAAAGATAAGAATTTAGCGTCAAAGGTGCATGAAAATTTCATTGACAGTAATAATTTTAGGGTATATTTTATAGCTCTGCATTGTGGAACCATTCCCCGGAAACTGAAAAGGAACCTAAAGTGCTTGGACAGTTCTGCAATGGTTTTTACCATCATGCATATGGCAGTTTACCTGTGGTTCCTGAAACATGCATTGTGTATAGCAGGGGTTTCCAACCTTTTGTCCTTCCTGGGCCACGTTGGAAAAAGAGGAGTGGTCTTGGACCACACAAAAAATACACCACTAACAATAAGGATTGCTGATGAGTAGAAAAAGCCAGGAATATAACAAGAGAACGATCATTGATATAGATAATGTACCTGCGTAATAAAACGTATTTTTTCATTGTAAAAGAAAAAGAGGGCAACATAAAACCAGTGCGATAGTTGACACAGTTTTTGATAATTAACGTGTCAATATCTGGTTGGATGGATGTAGTAGCAATTCTCAAGGTGCTCATCAGATATTTTGGTTCTTATTTTGCCCTTCATGTGCTTCCTCCTTGAAAATAGTTGCTCACAAATCTAGATGCTGCAGAAAAATGATCACATGAATAAGGCATGATTGTGAAGAGTGGAATATTTTTTTTTGGAAGATAAAACTTATAAAAGTTCCATAAAGAGACACTGTCAAATTTTTTCTTCGGCTGTATGTGTTCACCAAGTGTAAACACATTATTACAAAAAAAGTAAAAAGTAAAAATTAAGATTTTTAAGTACTTCACAATTTTGTGTAGGGCTGCACTCATAGCCGTCTTGAGCCGCAGGTTGGACACCCCTGGTCTAGAGGGATGAATGGTACCGCTTGTGAATACTTGGTAAAATCTACCATACATGCAATTTAATGTACATTTTCTCCCTGTGGAAAGTTCATACAGAACACTTCAATCAGTCAAATGAATGACCTGACATTGCACACTTCTTTGACAGGTTAAAACGTTGTGTTTAGGCACAGTTCATTTAAAGGTTTGCCAACTGAATTCTGTACCGTCTCTAGAAAAACAAATAGGAGTTAAAGCGGAGTTCCAGCCCCCAAAAAAAAAAAAATTAAAAAAAAAGTTAAGTTTCCTGCTGCGCTTTCTGAATGGCCCCGTCTTCTGGGAAACACACACAGGTCCCAGAAGGCAGCGGGGGGAGGAGGAGGGTCCGATGCAAATGCTGAGATGATGTACCTCACTGCGGCAAGGCTATAACGGAAGTCCTGCTGGAGAACGAAAAAAAAGGAACAAAAACGGCACAAAAAAAAAAGGAAATCCAAAAACGAGGGGGGTGGGGGAGGGTTAGGTGGTGTGATCGACTGATTAAGACCTGGTTTCTTTTTAGCCTGGAACTCCGCTTTAACTCTACTTGTGTGGAACAGAGCACACACTGAACAAGGCGTACAGAATCATCACCTAATATTATGAGTACTGAGTGGATAAGTACAGAACAGTGGGCAAACATGGCTTCTTGATTTAAAATGGACAGGTTACAGATTATCAGGTGCTGCAGTATAGTGGGAAGTCTGGTCTTTATCAAGTCAGCTAAAAGTTTTGAAAACAGAAAAACAAATCTCATTATCTTAAACCTGAATCTAAGGCCCCTTAAACACAGGGCGGGCTCCGTTGGAGTTCACCTGCTCAGTGGGAAATAGGTCCGCTGAGCCGCCCTGATCAGGCGGATGGCTGATCCGTGTCCACTCCAATTATGCAGCGTGGACACTGACACAGCCTGCTCTCCTGTATGGGCGATCGGATGTAAACGGACTGCCTGTCCGTTTACACCTGACTGCCATCCGATCTGCTAGACAGATGGGGATTCCCATCCGTCTGTTTTTAGTCGATAGGATCAGATTGGATGTCAGTGGGTGTCAATGGACATATGTCTGTTGAAACCTGCCACTCTATAGGAGGAGACTGTGTCTGCCTGAAAAACTGATCGGTCCGCCCATGTGAATGGGGCCTTATAGACACAGAAGAAGTCTAAAAAAAAAACAAAAAAAACTGCTACCATAATTTCTCCAACTCGGTATTTACACCCAGGCTAGTTGCTGGGAATTCAGCAAGCTCTGAAAGAGTAGCACCAAAGGTACTCTCCAAGGTAAAAACAAGCTGAAAATTTTAGAGCTGATATTTACAAAAAAGCTAATATTAAAAGACAAACGAATGCGGTAACATGTGCATTAAAAAAAAAGTTTTATATACAGTATCTCACAAAAGTGAGTAAACCCCTCACATTTTTGTAAATATTTTATTATTGCTGTCCCCTCAAAATAATTCAACACACAGCCATTAATGTCTAAACCGCTGGCAACAAAAGTGAGTACACCCCTAAATGAAAATGTCCAAATTGGGCCCAAAGTGTCAATATTTTGTGTGGCCACTATTTTCCAGCACTGCCTTAACCCTCTTGGGCATGGAGTTCACCAGAGCTTCACAGGTTGCCACTGGAGTCCTCTTACACTCCGTCATGACGACATCACAGAGCTGGTGGATGTTAGAGGCCTTGCGCTCCTCCACCTTCCATTTGAGGATGCCCCAAAGATGCTCAATAGGGTTTAGGTCTGGAGACATGCTTGGCCAGTCCATCACCTTTACCCTCAGCTTCTTAAGCAAGGCAGTGGTCTTCTTGGAGGTCTGTTTGGGGTCGTTATTCTGGAATACTGCCCTGTGGCCCAGTCTCTGAAGGGAGGGGATCATGCTCTGCTTCAATATGTCACAGTACATTTTGGCATTCATGGTTCCCTCAATGAACTGTAGCTCCCCAGTGCCGGCAGCACTCATGCAGCCCCAGACTATTACACTCCCACCACCATGCTTGACTGTAGGCAAGACACACTTGTCTTTGTACTCCTCACCTGGTTGCCGCCACACACGCTTGACACCATCTGAACCAAATAAGTTTATCTTGGTCTCATCAGACCAAAGGACATAGTTCCCGTAATCCATGTCCTTAGTCTGCTTGTCTTCAGCAAATTGTTTGCGGGCTTTCTTGTGCATCATCTTTAGAAGAGGCTTCCTTCTGGGACGACAGCCATGCGGACCAATTTGATGTAGTGTACGGCGTATGGTCTGAGCACTGACAGGCTGATCCCCCACCCCTTCAACCTCTGCAGCAATGCTTGCAGCACTTATACGTCTATTTCCCAAAGGACAACCTCTAGATAGGACGCTAAGCACGTGCACTCAACTTCTTTGGTCGACCATGGTGAGGCCTGTTCTGAGTGGAACCTGTCCTGTTAAACTGCTGTATGGTCTTGGCCACCGTGCCGCAGCTCAGTTTCAGGGTCTTGGCAATCTTCTTATAGCCTAGGCCATCTTTATGTAGAGCAACAATTCATTTTTTCAGATCCTCAGAGTTTTCTTTGCCATGAGGTGCCATGTTGAACTTCCAGTAAAAAGAATGAGAGAGTGAGTGGTTTAGACATTAATGGCCTTGTGTTGAGTTATTTTGAGGGGACAGCAAATTTACATTGTTATACAAGCTGTACACTCACTACTTTACATTGTAGCAAAGTGTCACTTCTTCAGTGTTCTCACATGAAAAGATATAATAAAATATTTACAAAAATGTGAGGGGTGTACTCACGTTTGTGATATATATATATATATATATATATATATATATATATATATATATATATATATATATATATATATATATATATATATATATATATATATATATATATATATATATATATATATATATACACACACACATACACACAGTTGTGCTCAAAAGTTTACATACCCTGGCAGAATTTGATTTCTTGGCCATTTTTCAGAGACTATGAATGATAACACAAAAAATTTTCTTTCACTCATGGTTAATGTTTGGCTGAAGCCATTTATTATCAATCAACTGTGTTTACTCTTTAAATCATAATGACAACAGAACCTACCCAAATCACCCTGATGAAAAGTTTACATACCCTGGCGATTTTGGCCTGATAATATGCACACAAGTTGACACAAGACTTTGAATGGCTATTAAAAGGTAACCATCCTCGCCTGTGATTTGTTTGCTTGTAATTAGTGTGTGTATAAAAGGTCAATGAGTTTCTGGACTCCTGACATACCCTTGCATCTTTCATCCAATGCTGCACTGAATTTCTGGATTCTGAGTCATTGGGAAAGCAAAATAATTGTCAAAGGATCTGCGGGAATAGGTAGTTGAACATTATAAAACAGTAGAAGGATATAAAAAGATATCCAAGGAAGTGGAAAATTAGCGGTTCTGTTGAAACCAAACTAAGCCATTCAGCCATAACTGCCAGGAAAATTGTTCGGGATGCAAAGAAAAACCCACAAATAACTTCAGGTGAAATACAGGACTCTCTGAAAACATGTGGTGTGGCTGTTTCAAGATGCACAATAAGGAGGCACTTGATGAAAGATGGGCTGCATGGTCGAGTCTCCCGAAGAAAGCAATTACTACGCAAATGCCACAAGGTATCCCGCTTGCAATAAGCCAAACAGCAAAGAGACAAGCCTCAAACCTTCTGGCATAAAGTCATTTGGAGTGATAAGACCAAAATTGAGCTTTTTGGCCACAACCATAAACGCTACACTTGGAGGAGTCAACAAGGCCTATGATTTAAAGTACACCATTCCTACTGTGAAACACGGAGGTGGATCGCTGATGTTTTGGGGGTGTGTGAGCTACAAAGGCACAGGAAATTTGGTCCAAAATGATGGCAGGATGAATGCAGTATGTTATCAAATAATACTGGAGGAACATTTGCATTCATCAGCCAGGAAGCTGCGCATGGGACGTACTTGGACATTCCAACATGACAATGATCCAAAACAAAAGGCCAAATCGACCTGTCATTAGTTAAAGCAGAATAAATTGAAGGTTCAGGAGTGGCCATCTCAGTCTCCTGACCTTAATATCATTGAGCCAGTCTGGGAAGATCTCAAATGTGCAGTTCATGCAAGACAGCCCAAGCATTTACAGGAACTGGAGGCTTTTTGCCAAGAGGATTGGGCAAGTTTACCATCTGAGAAGATAAAGAGCCTCACACACAAAAGACTTCAAGCTATCATTGATGTTAAAGGGGGCAATACACGGTATTAAGAACTGGGGTATGTAAACGTTTGATCAGGGTCATTTGGGTAGTTTCTGTTGCCATTATGATTTAAAAAGAGTAAACACAGGTTATTGATAATAAATGGCTTCAGCCAAACACTAACCATGAGTGTAAGAAAAGTTTTTGCATTATCATTCATATTCTCTGAAAAATAGCTAAGAAATCATAAATTCTGCCAGGGTATGTAAACTTATGAGCACAACTGTATATGCACTGTACATCCGTACAGCTTGTTAAACTACCTGAATTTGTTTTGTTAACAGCTGTAATCCTGTGTGCAATAGAACCTAGACTAGCACAGGGACAGAGCATATACAGACACGGACATGCTAACAGAAGAGGCTTATAGGTGGATTTTTAACCAAGTTTTTCAGCAGTGAAGGTAGAGTATCTGGCTGTGCTCTCTGTCAGGGGTGCATGGATCACAAGAGTGGGCTTCTGCAGTAGTAAGTCCTTTGGCAAATAAAGCAATTGTCTCATATATTTTCACTGTGGATTTATGCTTTTTGCCTGGAGATCAGCATTAACAGGACCAAAACCAAGTGCCATTCTATTTTCCCAGTAGCAAAAGAAAATTCTATGCATTATAGGCAAGACTGCAGTACTTGCAAAATATACAGAACTGTATTATGTCATACAATGCAGAAGCTGCTCTTTCAAGTGTGGTAGGCAGAATATGCCAATGAAGCCAAATTAAGAAGCTGAACACATTTGTTTTAGTTGTGCGATTATGTGAACTTATCCCTGGTTAAGCATTATGACCCTACAGAAGTCTATCGCAGTGTTTAGTGAAAAAAAGCACAGTTAATAATCTTTTAGAACTTTACAGATCACAGCGAAAGAACTACTCTAGTATGTTCTATTAATGTTTAGCTTTTAGATAAACAGTAGAAATTCTCCAAACTGATGTTAAAATAATACATTACCTAGAGTTGCAGAACCCTGCCTAACTAAGGAACTGACAAGATCTTGGGGTGATTACCTTCGGCGGTGCTAAATGCTCTGCCATGCTCATCATACTGTGGTGGATTAACCATCTGTTTTTTGCTCTGAATTTCAAGCTTCTTGCAGAATTTGTGCACATACTCCTCCTCAATGCTGCTGTGTGGCAGCCTCACCAAGCGTTCCATCGTTTGTATAAAATACTGGTACTGCAAGCAAACAAAAACTCATTAGGAGGTGTCAGTGTAATTGCTATAGTCCTAGGCTGGAGCTTGGCAGAGCAGGCCTCTCATTGACATTCCCTGTCAGACTGACACTTTGGCATATGGATGTTCATTTTCAAACAGTGTGAGACAATACATTTCTATGCTCCACAAAATCCCTCAGACCTATTTTGCAGACAACAATGAATCAAAGCAGTTTTAAGCTACTCTTTTGTAATTGAAGGGATCTTGTCACAAACCGCTGCAAATTATATGAGCCTTCAAGAATTTCTCTTTACTTGCCAGCTGATTACATTTGCATTTTCTTTTGGCACTTCCTACAGATGGTGTTTAGTAAGGTTTCCCACCTTTGACTTAAAAAAGCTCTTTATAAGAGGAGGCTATATTACTTTGTTTACAGGGTAGCTGTTTCTTGTGAGTAGCACAAGCTATTTGGTGGTCACCTTTAAATTACATAACCACAATGGTCACCAAAATATTTGTTGCCAACTTTAGGGCCCTGACTATTTTTGTGACAGCATATGCTCACTTTTTAAAGACTGGCTCATAAATCTGCAGTTAAAGTGTACGTTTCCTACAGACAATAAAAGCCGACACAGCTTGGATTACTATTCATAAGAAAGTAGCGTACGCTTTCTTTCTTTTCTAGAAAATAAGTAGCTTCCCGTACTCATGAAGCACCTAATCCATTAGAGTGTATAAATGCACTAAGAACCAACAATATCTGAGACACAAAGTATGTGCATCCTCCTTAAGAGTGGTATAAAATCAAAATGCTTGTTATTATGTGGTGTAACAAATGACTATAGTTTACAGGGAACCTGTTAGGACAGAAATATGGAATGCACCAATGCTGACCTTTACTCAAAGGTGAAGGTTTACAGTCTGCCATTTTAGCCTTGCTTTACTACTTAATGAATCACTGACCCATTTGAAGTAGATATCCTGCCTGCTGGCTCTAGGTCAATTAATCACAAGGTCAAAGAGGCACTATCATCATGGCCAATCAGGAAACGTAACCATGTCTTTACACATCCCATCTCCAACCACTCTATACTCACCTCTTCACCATTCTCCTGGTGCTCTTTTATCCATTGCAATCACCACCAAATTGCCCAAATTGGAGCTTAGGGATAACAGCAACGGCAACCCCTCCACCATGTGTAATAGTGGTCAAGCTTTGCAATTGGCTGCTGGGCAGGAACAATGCATCATGGGAAGAAGTTACATGCTTCCCCATACCTTGAAGCCCTGGGTATTTTGCAGCTGCAGCCAGGGAGAAAGGAATAATAAGGCAGTCCTTAGGAGGCAAGTATAAAGTGGTTGGAAGGACAGGCTTTACAATGATATTCTCATGTTGCCCCAAATGTGCAAAGTGACTGTGTCTCTTTAGGGATATCCACTTCTTGTGCTTTTAAAATTATGCCAGCAATGGTAGCTCCCCTGTTTTGACAGATTCCCTTACAAATAAATTATATTTAAGGCCAAAAGACAGTGAAAAAATGTAGAAACCCACCTACGGTACTTTTTTTTTCTATGTCTACATTCGGAATATTTACCCGATATGCATGCCCTGGCGACCAGTCACTGGGACAGAAAATCCCAGAAATCCAAAAATTTACAGTGCTAACCAGCAAAAGCAATAAAATGGAAAAATTTCCAATGTAGACACTTGCTACAGATAAAATAGTCAAATAAGGTACTTCCTCTCACTTTGGAAAGGTTTTCTCTGACTTCCTGTTGTGTCTCTGGGACAGAAAGTGAGGGGAAAAAAAACATGGTCTCCTAACGCAACTTATCTCTACTTTATTTAACACACAAAAAAAAGTTTATTAATGTACAAGGAGCGATTTTTATCACGGATATATGTTTCTGGACAGATATTCAAAAAATTGTATGTTATCAGGATCTACAAAAGAACGTAATCAAGACATTTATAAAAACACACCTCACGCACAGGCAATCTTTTGAAAAAAAAAATACTAATTCCGTAAATAGTTTTCTTTAGAAAACAAACATCTGTAATATAGGATAAAACCAGAGTTTGTGTAAACTCCTTTCTCCAGTCAAACATTTTTTGCATTAAGGTTGCATCAAGTAAATAAGTGCCAAACATCTCAAGCCTTAACACTGAGCATGCCAGTCCACAGGTGACACTTTAAAAGTCTTTAGAAGTCATCAATTTAGAGTTAACAATGAATGATGGCCCTAGTTATATTGCTCCCACTGTGGCTTACATGCCGATTTCTTATACACAAAATCATTGCTTTTGTACATAGGTGCCCCCAATATGCTCATTTATGTACAGATGCCCCTGTACATGGGGGACTGCTGCAAACATACACTGGTGGCATAGAAAAGGTTAACTCAGAACGAAAGGGTCAATACTTACTATTCCAGTGGTCCCACGCTGCCATCTTCTCCTGTGTCCCAGTTTTCAGACATTGTCAGTGGCAGGTGCAGAGTTACACAGGAGCGGGTCTGGCACACAGTGATCGGGCTCGTTGCTGTAAGCTGAATTGCTCAGCACAATTTGCATTTCAGGGTTTGCTTCAAGCAACAGGTAGGTAGGTAGGTAGGTCTAGTGTATTGCTGGTCTCTTCTGCAATAAAAACCCGTCTTCTGACAGCTGAATTTTAGTTCTGCGTTAATGCCAGCTCCTGCTGTAAATAATTCCTACTGTCCTTTTGCTTCCCTGCTGCACTAAACTCACTTAGAATCAATTGGAAGAAGCCCTGTGTAAGCTCCAAATCATGGCTAAGAATTGATACAGCGCTAAGAAATCTCTTTCCATGCGGCAGCACTGGGTCTTGAGCAGCCAATTAACAAGCACCAATGCAGTCACATAGAAGAGAAAAAGTCCCATATTCAGAAGTACCAGGTATTTCTGTTGCCTCTTGGAGGCTGAATGGAGCAGAGGAAGAGAAAAGGTAGGAGAATATAAGATGGTGCAGGAGCCACACTTGCTCTCAGTTCAAGCTTGTCTATGGGATTACTAAAGCAAAAAAAGTTTAGATAAGCAAATAAACATCATACAAAGTACAGAAGGAAATATAGATAATTCAATTTGTCAAGCCAAAAATGTTTTCTCTAATTGTAGATAGAGTGATGAAGGATTTGAATTCCCGCTGGGTTTTTATTGCTATTTGGGGCTCTGTTAGGGAGATTTATCCTCACTTCTTGTACTGCTGACAAGTTTCATCAGGCAGGAAATGAGGGAAAAACTGCAACAGGGACACAGAAATAAAAATAAAAAAATTACAGGGGTTCTAGCCTTTCCCCATTCTACAAAAAAAAAAACATTTTTATTACTGTGTTGTTGGAGAAATTCCCTCCACTATTCTCTGGTAAAAACATCAGCAGGGCAGGAAGTGAAGTTAAATCTCTCGGACTATCAAAAACGAAGAAAAACATTTTGGCTGGACATATATTTTAATTTCTAATTAAAGGAGAAGTCCAACCAAAGCTTGTTTGGCTGGACTTTTCCTATGAAACACACAGGAGTGCAGTTCGTTTTGCACTCCTGTGACCTGTTTTCAGCAGAGAGCGGGCTGAAGTCAGCTCTCTGCTGACGTCATGGACTGACAACCGGCTCAGCCTCTCAGCGAGCCGCTGAGAGCCTGAGACGGCCGCCCCTGAAACCTCCAAAGCTCAGCGCTTCAATGAGCAAGGAGGGATAAGAGCAGAGAGCTGCGACTGACAGTCTACAGCTCTCTGCTCACGGAGCTCTAAAAACCGAGCGATCTGCGGTGCTTCCCAAATTATAAGGATGCAATTGCATCATTCTTACTCAATTTCTAAAATGATCTAACAATGTACAGAGAAAGGTGGTCACAATACTGTCTGTTGAGCGGCAGTTATACCGCCCCCGGGGCACCCCTTTAAGCTGCAAGGGCAGCAGGATTGGGTTGTACATGTGCCACAGAACACAACCAATTCAAGTGAAAAGGGCTGCGCCACAACCCCATGTAATGCATGCAGCTGCGGCATGGTAATGTGGCAAATAAAGGGTTAAAACAGGCTGCCAAACATCTTTGAGAAATGATCCACCGTGGATGGCTTTTCAGAGGGGTGGCAAGGACTGCTGCACATTTAAACATAAGCATAAGGTCAGTTACAGACTGCATTTAAAAAGGCATCTAAAGTAAATGTGTCTTATAAATGAAAAGGAGCTTTCCTTTGAGTTTTACAAATTCCCTCTTTCTCTGAGGTATCATTATTAACTTTAAAAATGTGTGCAGTACTTTTTGGCTCTAATTATGGAAGAAGGAAAAAGGTGAACTGTGAGATATCATGGCTTTATATGAATTATTTAGACAGAATGCCATCAATTGAGGTTTGTGGCCCCAGAAAAAAACCCCACCACATATAGCCGTTAATAAAAAGAAAAAAAAGCTATTAACGTCACAGAGGAAATGTGAGCCTGCACTGAAGTAAATTATGTGAATTACAAAAAAACTAACAATGTATGGCGCTGGCAAAGAACTGCTTAAATATTGGTGTTGCTGATTTTCAACAAGCACTCTAAAACTTAAGTTGTGCATTATATGCCTTAACGGTAATCATCTGCTATACAAAACATTCTTTTGATTATCAAGATGCAAAAACATTAAACACTTACGTCTTTGTCAGACACCTTTTCTACTATTGCTTGTTCCAATTCTTCTTTACTAATCCAATTCTGACCAGCCATTTCTCTGTTGAAAACAAACACACAGCATTATGCATTCTCTAATTATTCAAGCAATTAGAGACGCATCACCTGATATCACTAATACTGGCATCCGTAGCTTGACGATAGACCAAAACAGTGCAGAAAATCACAATTTCAACTGTGATCTATTAATAGAACCTATTTTATATGAGGAGCAGTTCAGCTTCAGTGAGAGCAGCAGTATATATACACAAGGGCACATTAATAGAGAGAAACGGCACTAAGGCAATGGGTGTATTTCATGGCCATGTTTAATAACCAGTCCTAATATTAACAAAGAAAAGTTCCCAGCTGTGGAATCACACTGCATCATGAAAGATAAACAAAATGGTTATATTCAGTCTGAAGATGGCACACATCAGGATAGATGGATGGTGTAATGACAGCTCCAGAAGCCAATGTCCCCAACTAACACAGATGCAAGAGGAGGATAGATCCCACGCTCTAAAATCTACAGATCCCCCAAAAAACTAAACTAGTGAACAAAATAGTCACATAGGTGTGAGAGTGAAAAGTGCTAGCTTAGTGGCAGCCTGTGGAAGAGCTAGAACAGTGTTTCTCAACTCCAGTCCTCAAGGCGCCCCAACAGGTCATGTTTTCAGGATTTCCCTCAGATAAAACGGCTGTGGTAATTACTAAGGCAGTGAGACTGATAAAATCACCTGTGCAAAATAATGGAAAGCCTGAAAACATGAGCTGTTGGGGCGCCTTGAGGACTGGAGTTGAGAAACACTGAGCTAGAAGATACTCTGCATGGGACAAAAGAGGTAGCTCCATCTAAGTGTAGCAATTAGGAGCTTTAATGACAGCAATAAGTTAGAAACTCACAGAAGTGAAGTGGGTAGTAGTGCTTGTCAAAGTGGATAAAAGTCCGCGCTGCAGGTAGCCTGAAGAGGGAGCATGCCTGCCCCAAACACGTGCCACGCCCACTGCCAGTGACACCGGCTCGACCTCCGCCCACCTAGGATCCCCGGGCAAGCCATCCAGGTAGTGCTGCGGTTCATTCACACTGCCAAGGGCCCACCTGGTTTACCTTTGAGGAGGAACGTCGTCCATTCGGCTACCTGCAGCGGGGACTTCTATCCACTTTGACGAGCACTACCCACTTCACTTTTGTGAGCTGCTAAATTCTTGCTGTCATTAAAGCTCCAAATCGCTACACTTATGTCCCCAACTAACAGTCTACTTTAAGGTAGAATGGATCCAAAGCAAGCACAAAGTGCATGCAAGAGGAGAACTCACTCATTGGGGGAGATTTACTAAAACTGGTGCACAGAGAACATGGTGGAGCTGTGCACAGCAACAAATCAGCTTGTAAGTTTTATTGTCAAAGTTTAATTGAATAAGTTAGGAGTTGGTTGCTATTATGCACAGCTGCACCAGATTCTATGTGCACCAGGTTTAAGAAATCTCCCCCATTTTGTTTAAAAATCCATAGACACATTTGATCTAGGTTTCCAACATGCAATTTTAACACTATGGGACAACAAGCAAGTAAGAGCAGCAAGGATGTGGAATTCCCTTCCACAGGTGGTGTTCTCAGCAGGGAGCATCAATAGTTTAAAAAAACTAGTAGATAAGCACCTGTATGACCGCAACATACAGGGATATACAATGTAAAACTGACATATAATCACACATAGGTTGGACTTGATGGTCTTTTTTCAACCTCACCTACAATGTAGCATTCCATGGAGTGTGCATTTAGGAAGCTTTAATGGTCCAGAGTAAACATCTGTTGATTAAGCTGGAAGTTTCATATTAGAGTGCACATATGTATGCAAGACTGATATATGGAAGTTGGCTCAATTTCAAATGCCTGGCTGCCATCTATATAAAATCCCGATTCTATATGCTCTACTGATAAAGCAAATGTGAGACACACTTACATTTGTCCAGTACTTTCAGCATTCAGGTCTTTACTTCCAACTTCGTCTCCATAAGCCTGCACTTTTAGGTACTTTTCATGAGTATCCTAGTTAGAAGAAAATAAAAAAATAAATAAAAAGAATATTGTTAGGAATAAGTAAAAGAAAGACTAGCAAATAGTTACCACACACATTTTCTGGTTTATTAGATCAAAGTATCAATTCATAGAGCAACTTGGAGCATACCATGGCCGAATTGTCACTGCCAATTTACTCATAGGTGTAAGTGCTGCTTTACAATGGAGTGTGTGTGTGTGTGTGTGTGCATAGAATTTTGACTTGACTTGCCTGTAAATGCCATATCTTTGAGTACAGTACAGGACACACGCTGGATATTCATAGACCCGGAGTTAGATGTCACTTCCTGTTTTCTCTCTCCCATTGCGCCCGAGAGAGAGAGAAAACCGGAAGTCTGAGGAGCGGACTCCTTCATCGCCAGTGGAAGGAGACACCGCAGGAGAGGACAACACAGCAAGGTAAGTACCGCTGTGCTCCCGCGGAGAAGGGGGGTTTGATGGGACGCAGGCTGCATTTGATGGCACCACAGGCTGCATTTGATGGCACCACAGGCGGGACGCAGGCTGCATTTGATGGGACGCAGGCTGCATTTGATGGGACGCAAGCTGCATTTGATGGGACGCAAGCTGCATTGGATGGGACGCAAGCTGCATTGGATGGGACGCAAGCTGCATTGGATGGGACGCAAGCTGCATTTGATGGCACCACAGGCTGCATTTGATGGCACCACAGGCTGCATTTGATGGCACCACAGGCGGGACGCAGGCTGCATTTGATGGGACGCAGGCTGCATTTGATGAGACGCAGGCTGCATTTGATGGGACGCAGGCTGCATTTGATGGGACGCAGGCTGCATTTGATGGGACGCAGGCTGCATTTGATGGGACGCAGGCTGCATTTGATGGGACGCAGGCTGCATTTGATGGGACGCAGGCTGCATTTGATGGGACGCAGGCTGCATTTGATGGCACCACAGGCGGGACGCAGGCTGCATTTGATGGGACGCAGGCTGCATTTGATGGGACGCAGGCTGAATTTGATGGGACGCAAGCTGCATTTGATGGGACGCAAGCTGCATTTGATGGGACGCAAGCTGCATTTGATGGCACCACAGGCTGCATTTGATGGGACCACAGGCGGGATGCAGGCTGCATTTGATGGGACGCAAGCTGCATTTGATGGGACGCAAGCTGCATTTGATGGGACGCAAGCTGCATTTGATGGGACGCAAGCTGCATTTGATGGGACGCAAGCTGCATTTGATGGCACCACGGGCTGCATTTTGATGGCACCACGGGCTGCATTTTGATGGCACCACGGGCTGCATTTTGATGGCACCACGGGCTGCATTTTGATGGCACCACGGGCTGCATTTGATGGCACCACGGGCTGCATTTGATGGCACCACGGGCTGCATTTGATGGCACCACGGGCTGCATTTGATGGCACCACGGGCTGCATTTGATGGCACCACGGGCTGCATTTGATGGCACCACGGGCTGCATTTGATGGCACCACGGGCTGCATTTGATGGCACCACGGGCTGCATTTGATGGCACCACGGGCTGCATTTGATGGCACCACGGGCTGCATTTGATGGCACCACGGGCTGCATTTGATGGCACCACGGGCTGCATTTGATGGCACCACAGGCTGCATTTGAGGGCACCACAGGCTGCATTTGAGGGCACCACAGGCTGCATTTGAGGGCACCACAGGCTGCATTTGATGGCACCACAGGCTCCATGTAAGGAGGGACTCCGCTGGGAGCACCTGATGTAAGGACGGACTACGCTGGTGACACCTGATGGCATCTGGTGGCAGGCGACGTGGCTAGTGACACGCTCAGGGCTCCCACTGATTATGCATTATGGTGAGTTGAATGATTTCATTTTATATTACAATGTAATAATAGAAATAATGCGCTTCAATCATCCTGACACCATAACAACCATGGTGCCGGGATAATTGAAGTGCTAACACCAGGTGTTTGGAGTATCTTTATCTGCCAATTGTTAAACGTTCTGGAATACACATATTTCTATTGTTGTGTAGGATCTGGGCCTGCTGTCCCTCCATCCCTCTCTCCCCCTTCATCCCTTGTTCACCTCAGACGCTAACCACACCACCTTAGAGCCATGCCCATTATTTTGCTGAAACCACGCCCATTTTCACCAAGTGGGAGGGGTCAAAAAGGAAGGGTGGGGTCTGGCGCCCCCCATCCTAAAACTTCACCAGCAGCCACTGCTTGATCCACAGAGGGGCCCAAAATCCAAGGAGCGCCTTTGGACTGTCAGGAGCATAATTTACGCAATTTTCTGACTACCTATCACATTTCTTGAGTCCCTGTAGTGCCAGGACATGAGGAAACATCCACAAGATGACCCCATTTTGGAAACCAAACATTTCAAAGTATTTTCTGAAATACCTTCAGGGACACTTGGAGTGGATGGTGGTCATTAGGGATACTGACTGGCAGCACTGGTGTGGTGACACTGTACTGCTGTGACGGTGATCAGAGACAATGGCCGGTGGCATTGACATACAGTGATATCAGAGCAGCCAGCCATTGTAAATCACCTCCACAGCAGTACAATGTCACCACACCAGTGCTGCCAGTCAATATTGTTTATTTAATTCACTTTTTTTAGTTGGCAAAATAGGGGTTACAGCACAGATGGATAATGTCCGGTCAATTGCTCCTTTGCGGCTTACTATTCCTGATATTTAACATTGAGCTGAGTGGCTGATGAATGGTTGAGGGGGAGAAGACAAAAACAGAGTTGCCGAGCCGTGTAACCACCCCCTGTGACGAAGTCAGATGTGACAAAACGCTTTGGAGTGGTTACACGGCAACACGCGGATGTGATGTCAGGACAGGAGGCGGATGTAACGTAGCAGCCATCCCGATCAGCTGGAGGTGGTGAGACCTCTATAGACTGAACCTGATGCCACTTGGATTTTATGAGCCATTTATTATGATTTTAAATGTGAGTGGTTTTCTTTTTGATACATTTATATTGAGGTAAAACACCATTGGAGGCGTTTCTTTTTCTTCTACATGTGGATACTAACATGAAATCTGGGTAATGGAGTTGGAGGCTGTGTTCTAAATTCCTAAAGGTGGAATCCTATCTTCATTATGCGCTATTGCCAGTCATGAGAATGAATGGCAATTGTGTCCGGTGAGTGATATTCTGAAGGGAGTACGATCTGCACTTTTACTCTGGTGGTGGATTTATGGTTATTGTCTTCATCGAGAAGAGACAGAGCACATTATTATACTTTTTGCCACTCTATGGACGTTTAAAGGACTTATCTATTTATATTGGTTTTATTTATGGCATCTATTTTTTGTTTTTTCGTTTGTTACTGTGGAATATTATTGGACTGATGCTTTTTCACCTTTGGGGATATATATTTTGATTTTTAAGCAGCAGCAGAGAGTAGTGTTATACATATTGGTTTTGGTATTTTTATTTGTAGAGCGCAGTGAATCTTTTGTATTTATAAAAATTATACTATCCTTTAATTTCAAGTGGTTGTAAAGGCACAAGTTTTTTTTTACCTTCCTGCTTTCTATGCAGGAAGGTAAGAGACCTTCTGTGTGCAGCAGCCTCCCCAATACTTACCCAAGCCCCCTCTTGATCCAGCGATGTCCACGAGAGCCTTGGCTCGCCAGACTCGCACTTCTGATTGGCTTTTAGCAACAGCGGGAGCCATTGGCTCCCGCTACTGTCAATCACAGCCAGTGAGTCATTTAGGAGATGGAGGGGGCCAGTCCGGCTCTGGAACACAGTTGCTTGGGTGCCCCCACAGCAAGCTGCTTGCTGTGGGGGCACCCAGCAGGGGGGAGGGGCCAGGCGCGGCAGCGTAGGATCCGAGGAGAGGAGGATCCGGGTTGCTCTGTGCAAAACCATTGTTAAACATGTTTATTATTATTATCTTTTTTTTTTAAAAAAGACTTTAATACGGCTTTAAGGACTTTGTCACACTTGTGATCCTGTCACTTCTGTCAACTTCTCAGTGACACTATTGCTAAAGAGGGCAGGGAAAATGTCTCCCCCGCATTGGCATCACTCACTGAGGAGGGAACAGCGCCTTCAAAATAGGCCCTCTCTACTGATCCTTGTGAGTGACGGGATCGCAGGCGCGACGTAGGCCTAAGCAACAACAGTTCATTTGCCCATAGTGCAACAACGTTTCTGAACACAAAACAGCGCCAAAAATATATATACGTGTTTAGTCCATAAAATGGGTGAGATGGTTTGCAGATATTAATCCTTGGTACGGTTGACCAGAAAAAAGACCTAAACAGCATGTCTATGGCTAGTACCAGTTGTAATATTTTTCAGATTTAGTACAGTCCAACCCTCCAGTGAGCAGAGGACAGACAAGAGCAATGAGGTTGTCATTAGATGGAACTCCAGCTGAGCCAGGCCAGCAAAATGTGTCTGTATGACCAGATTACCCATAACATTGTGTACCATTTATAAACCAGGAAAGCACAGCTGTGTTAAAGCTGGCTTCAGACTAAACTTCCACAAGTCACTGGAGCATAGAAGACATATTGTAAAACACAACTAAATAAATGACAACATTTATTTATAGAGTCAAGGGTGAAAAGAAAGGTCCTGAAACTGTATAAAACAACATAATAAATACAGTGAGGATGGCAAAGCTCACTCTACCCATAATTGCCAAAGTCGCCTTTTCGTGTCATGTAACATACTTTATTGCTCGTCCCTCTTAAGGTATGCTGAGCTTTTATTCAATATTATTAAAGCTTAAAGCGATAATAAACCTGAAACCAAAAATGGAATATATTGCAGCTTACCAGTCATTACATGTTGTTTTTGGCTGATTTCCCCACTGTTTTCACAGGGTGATCTGGCCAGTAACACACCTTCTGTATTAATCTGGTCATGCAGGGACTGAAATTTGGCCTGTTCGATCTATCTATGACCACTGTGGTTGAACAGAATTCGATCTACTTCTGTTCAGCTGCCCTGGTTGGGAAAAAAAAAAAACTGACCCTTGTATAGCCAGCCTTATGCCCTGTACACACGGTCTGATTTTCCAATGGAAAAAGTGCGATCGAATTGTGTTGTCGGAAATTCCGATCGTGTGTAGGCTCCATCGGACTTTTTCTTTTGGAATTTCCGACACACAAAGTTTGAGAGCAGGATATAAAATTTTCCGACAACAAAATCTGAAAGTTTAAATTCCGATCGTGTGTACACAAATACGACGCACAAAGTGCCACGCATGCTCAGAATAAATTAAGAGACGAAAGCTATTGGCTATTGCCCCATTTATAGTCCCGACGTACGTGTTTTACGTCACCGCGTTCAGAACGATCTGATTTTCCGACAACTTTGTGCAACCATGTGTATGAAAGACAAGTTTGGCCCAAAATCCGTCGGAAAAAATCCCATGGATTTTGTTGTCGGAATGTCCGGTCGTGTGTACAGGGCATTAGAGTGCCTCAACTCTGGCTGAAGGAGCACAGGAGCACCTTTAGACAGCAGCTTTGTTCATCTGGGAGGAGGGGAGAGTTAGAAGTACTAGCAAGTTTCGATACACTGACAAATTTGAAGCTGAACTCTGGCTATCACTTTATAACAGGGCTCGACAAACCCCGGGTGCCAGGTCGCATTTACGACTAGAATTACGACCTGGCACGGCACACCTGGGGTATCCTGTCTCCGTGCGGACCCCGACCCCCCCGTGCGATCGCCTCCAGCCACGGAGGCCGGTAATTGAAGCCGCGGCTTTGCAGCCTTCTGCAGTACTTCCGGAATCTGGCGCCATCTTGTGGTGGCAGTTGGTATGACAACACAACCAGCAAAGCTAATGAAATGCTAATGGAGCTTCCCCTGCCTGTTTTCACTGCCCACCCATCTCCTTTCCAAAGTGGAGAAGAGAAGGAAGTGAATGTGGGGATAGCCTTTTTTTTTTTTTCTGTAATAGCTTTTATTTTTATTTATTTATTTTTTTAAGTAAAAACTGTTTATTTATTTTTTTCTTAATTAAAATGAATTTATTTGTTATCTCCCTGCTTGGCCCCTTTCACACGGACTGTCTGATCAGGTTCGCCTGTCAGTTTTTCAGGCGGACCCGATTGGACCCTTAGAGCTCTTTCACACCGAGCCACGGGGGGCGTCGGCGGTAAAGCGGTGCTATTTTTAGCGCCACTTTACTGTCGTTTTAGCGGCGCTATTCGGCCGCTAGCGGGGCCATCTTTCTGTGTAAATTTAGGATTAGTTATTTTTTATATTGAAAATAAAGCTTTGTCGGTCATTTAAAAAAAAAAAAATGGATCCTAACTTTTTTAGCTGGCTCCTAGATTCCAAGCAAATTTGTCAAGCCCTGCTTTATAAGCAGTCACAGCAGACTATTTTTTTCCTTTTGGGATAAAGGTTTTAAACTCGGTTCACATATATGCGAAATGGGTGCATTTTGAACGGCCTCTAATTCGCACAACATGTGCACCGGCAGCCTTCTCAACGCAGTCGGTTCACACATGTGCAGAGCGGCTGCGGTTTTTAAAAAAAGTGTCCTGTGCGATTCTGGGTCAGGTTTAGAGGTGATTTCAGGTAAAAATTGGCACCTGAACCGGTGAACAGAACCACACCGGGCTCCGGCACTGAAACGCCGGCCGCATATGTGTGAACCCAGCCTTACATAAATAAAAGACGATCATTGTAAGCACCCTTGTTGGTAGTAAATGGATTGTCTTAATGTGGCTGTTTTTGAACAGCTTTTCTGTTCAAAAACAACAAAATTTACTGCCTAGATCACCAGGTGAAAATAAAAGGAAAGAAAATTAATGTAGCCATCACATCTAGGAATTGGTAAGCTGCAATATAATAAATATATAGCTGCAATATAATAAATGTTCGATTTTTGGGTTTAACCCTTTCATGACTAAGCCTATTTTTGACATTTGGTGTTTACAAGTTAAAATCCGTATTTTTTTCTAGAAAATTACTTAGAAACCCAAAACATTATATATATTTTTTTAGCAGAGAATCTAGAAAATAAAATGTTGCAATATTTTATGTCACATAGTATTTGTGCAGTGTTTTAAACGCAACTTTTTAGGAAAAAGACACTTTCATGAATTAAAAAAAAAACAAACAGTAAAGTTAGCCCAATTTTTTTGTATAATGTGAAAGATGATGTTATGCCGAGTAAATAGATACCAAACATGTCACGCTTTATAATTGCACACACTTGTGGAATGACGACAAACTACGGTACCTAAAAATCTCCATAGGCGGCGCTTTAAATTTTTTTTACGGTTACCAGGTTTGAGTTACAGAGGAGGGCTAGTGCTAGAATTATTGCTCTCGCTCTGACGATCGCGGCGATACCTCAACATGTGTGATGTGAACACCGTTTACATATGCAGGCGCGGCTTCCGTATGTGTTTTCTTTGCTGCGCGAGCTCACGGGGACAGGGGCGCTTTAGAATTTTTTTTTCTTATTTATTTTTATATTAATATATGGTTTAAAAAAAAAAAAAAAACATGACTTTTATTGCTGTCACAAGGAATGTAAACATCCCTTGTGACAGTAATAGGTGGTAACAGGTACTCTTTATGGAGGGATCGGGGGTCTTAAAGACCCCCGATCCCTCCTTTGCACTTCAAAGTATTCAGATCGCCGTTTTCGGCGATTCTGAATACTGTATGTTTTTTTAAAACCGGTGTCATTGGCAGCCGAGTAAACGGGAAGTGACGTCATGACGTCGCTTCCGTGTTTACAATCAGGAGACTGGAACGAAGCAGTTTCCGGCTTCGTGCCAGTCTGTCCCTAGCCGCCGGAGGTGGCAGATTGTTGATCGAGTCTCCTGGTTGATTGGGAGGCCCGTTGAGAGCGGCGGGAGGGGGGGGGGACGTCCCCTCCTGCTCCTCCGGTATAACAGCCGAGCGGCTTTTAGCCGCATCGGTTGTTATCCCTGGAAAGCCGATCACCGACTCTAAAAAAAAACGGTACCGAGATGATGCCTGCAGCTGCGGGCATTATCCCGATATAACCCCCGAAAGCCGAGGCCACACATCTGCATAAGCTCGGCGGGAAGGGGTTAATACTGCTTTAAACAGCAGGTGTTTGTGACATCCATAACATGGCCTTAACCACTTTCTGAGATTTGTTGTTTACAGGTTAAAAACAGGTTTTTTGCTAGAAAATTACTTAGAACCCCCAAACATTATACATTATTTTTTCTAACACCCTAAAGAATAAAATGGCGGTCGTTGCAATACTTTCTGTCACACCGTATTTGCGCAGCGGTCTTACAAGTTCACTTTTTTTGGAGAAAAATACCCTTTTTTAAATTAAAAGACAATTTTTTTAGCCCAATTTTTTTTTTTTATATTGTAAAAGATAATGTTACGCCGAGTAAATTGATACCCAACATGTCACACTTCAAAATTGCACCCTCTCGTGGAATAGCGACAAACTTGTACCCTTAAAAATCTCCATAGGCGACTTTTAAAAAAATTCTACAGGTTGCATGTTTTGAGGAGGTCTAGGGCTATAATTATTGCTCTCACTCTACCGATCACGGCGATACCTCACACGTGTGGTTTGAACACCGTTTTCTTATGTGGGCACTAGTCATGTATGCCTTCGCTTCTGCACGCGAGCTCAGCGGGATGGGGAGTGTTTAAAAAATGTTTTTCTTATTTATTTTATTTTATTTTTTTGTTACACATTTTTACACTGTTTAAAAAAAAAATTGGGCTCCTTATATTCCTATTAAAAGGAATGTAAACATCCCTTGTAATATAAAAAAAGCATGACAGGACCTCTTAAATATGAGATCTGGGGTCAAAAAGACCTCAGATCTCATATTTACACTAAAATGCAATAATAAAAAAAATAAAAATTGTCATTTAACAAAAAATGAAAAAAAAAATATGGCCCTTTAAGAGCTATGGGCATTTTGACGTTGCTTCTGCCCTTTTCCCCTCACTCGTCTCCATACCCAGGCAGGGGACAGACGCGATTGCCTCCGCCGCTGCCGACGGCTCCGGTATGAGGCGGAGGGCACCAGATCGCGGCAGCCCCCTCTCCCGCCACTGATGAAAGTGATCTTGTGGCAAATCCGCCTCAGAGACCACTTTTATCTTAAACCGGACCGCCCGCTGAAGATGAGGATACCGGGGTTATGGCAACTAGCTGCTGCCATATCAACTATAGCCTCCTTCAAAGTACCGACGTATAACGATGGTGGGCGGTCCGGGAGGGGTTAAAGTACAATTCCAGCTTTCATTTGACTTTAGAGAGGAACTCCAGACTCTCACCCCCCCCCCCCAAAAAAAAAATACTGTAGCTGCTGACTTTTAATATTAGGGAAATTACCTGTCCAGGAATCCAGCAGTGTCCTAACCCGACCCGATATTTCAATCAGCTATCGGGTGCTGGCACGAACTGAGACGAAACTGGGTGAGGGTACCCGTCAAAACCAGGTACTAGAGCTGCACGATTAATCGTCAAGTATCGTTATCGTGATTTTTTTCCCCGTTGCGATCTTGATAAAAATGTTTCACGATTCTTGCTTGCTAAACATTCTATCAATTTGTCAATGGACTAGACTTTGTGTGTTAGGCCTCATTCACACGAGGCGGACTCAGTTTCCACGGAGCCCGCCTCGGTCCGCCGGCTCAGCGGGAGATCAGTCCGTTGATCTCCGCTGAGCCGGCTGATGACAGGTCCCTCTCTGCTCACTGAGCGGGGAGGGGCTTGTCAGGCGCCGCTGCTGCCTATGGAGGGATCAGATGAAAACGGACAGCATGTCCGTTATCGTCAGATCTCACCCGATCCGATCCGCCAGTGACGGACCTGGACGTAGGGCCATCTGTCTGCTTTTAGCGGATCGGATGTCAGCGGACATGTCTCCGCTGACATCCGTCGCTCCATAGGCTAACATGGAGCGCCCGTTCAGGTCCGCTGTCAAAACTGACAGGCAGACCTGAACGGTCCGATCGTGTGAAAGGGGCCTAAGTGAGGAAAGTTTAACCACTTAAACACTAAACCTTTTTATGACATTTGTTGGTTTCAAGTTAAAATCATTTTTTTACTAGAAAATTACTTAGAACCCCCAAACATTATACATCTATTTTTGGTAGAGATCCTAGAGAATAAAATAGTGGTTGCTGCAATATTTTATGTCACACTGTATTTGCGCAGCGGACTTTCAAATCAATTTTTTTGGAAAAAATTACTTTAATGAATTAAAAAAATCAAAATCAAAAACTAACCAGTAAAGTTAGCACCATTTTTTTTTATAATGTGAAAGATTTTATGTTGTGAGAATTGTGATCTTTTTATTCTAAGCAAAAAAATAGTGATTCTCATTTTGGCCAGAATCGTGCAGATCTACCAGGTACCCACTCCCCTCTCACCTCAAAGTTGCCAAATGGGGCAGCGGAGGGGAGGAGGAAGCAGACAAGTGAAGCTTCCCTTTTTTTGGGTGGTGCTCTACTAAATAGTTAATCTGGGCCAAGCTGGTCCAAATTAAAGTGGATGTAGACCCTAAAATTATTATTATTATTATTTTTTATGTCATAATGTAGAGTATAAGATTTCCTATCATTTGAGCCCAGTCTTGCCACAAAGAGTTAATCCATCTCTGAGCAATCCTCTTTTATTGTTCAATGAGATAAATCTTGACAAACAGAGAAAAACTGTGTCAAATCCTCCCCCTTGCTGTGAGTGACAGGTGATTTACATCTCGTGCACTAGCCTAAGACACAGGCATTATTTTTTAATTCCCACCCCCACTCCTTTCTTCAGCAACTCTGCAAGGATTGGCTGTTCCACACCTCAGCATGATTTGGCATGCTGAAGTCATGTGGTTACTTTCCTGTCTTTTCACTGGATGTTAGAGATCATAGCAGAAGTTCAGTTAGAAATACACAGGAGAAAATGCATATTGACAAGGGGAGTGTAGAGGTGGGCAGGGAGTCTACTGACATCACGACTCCACCCACCGAGCTCCAGACAACAGACCCACCCACAGAATCTGCAGTTTTTCGGGTCTAATAACAGACAGAGGGGAGACATTTGACAGGTAAAGATACATGCAGGAGGCATGTATATCCTTCTAGATAACCCCTATGGCAGTAGTTTAGAAAGGATGACTATTTCTATGACATTACTAAGTGGCCGCTTAGAGCAGTGTGTCATATCATCATAGCGTTAGCTGTGTTCCGCAGCAGTACGGGCAACTTCCTATCTGCTGCCAGTCTAAAATATAATTAGGCTTCCTCTAATTGGCCAAGATGGAGAGGCAGGCAGATGGCGTCATGATTTCCACGTCAGTCAACCAAAGGAAGCATTACAACTGCAATCAGTGGATTGCAGATGCAGTTCCTTTAGACCAAGGGTCGCAAACTGGCGGCCCTCCAGCTGTTACGAAACTACAAGTCCCATGAGGCATTGCAAGGCTGACAGTTACAAACATGACTCCCTCAGGCAGAGGCATGATGTAATTTGTAGTTCGGCAACTGGAGGGCCACCAGTTTGAGACCCCCTGCATTTAGACTCTTCCTCCAGCTCTCTTTGTCTGTACAGAGGTATATGCTTTCAATTAGAAAGCTGGACGAAGGGTCATTGGATTACAACTGCAGTAATCACTAGACGTGTGTTCCATTGAGAGCAGTGGTAGTGGCAGATGTACTTGTTGTTTATTCATTCATAGATCTGTAAATGAATGACCCAAAAATAAATTTACATTAAGGCAAAAGAATATGTGCAAAACACAAAAGAGGCAATTAAAGGAACACACATCAGTTTTGGTACTAATTAACAAGGTATAAAAAAAGTTCTATGTAGTGTTGCATTAGCCACACCAAATTACATTTAAAGAGCTATGTGCCAGAGTCTATAAATGCCCAATTGCATGTGCCAAAATAATGAATACTCCAGTGCCTTCCTTACAGCCAAAAACCATAGGTTGCTGCTGCAGCAAACGGACAGATGGAGCCATCAGCAAATATAGTCCATCAGTAAAGTAATCACTGGTAAACCGCCTAAAGTGAATCTTAAATTTGACACCATAGAACAGATGTTTTGGTGCTACAGGCAACCCCTTCTTCGGGCAAGTAGTGCCAAAAATAAGGGGTCCCCTGTGGTCCCAAAACGTTGTTTCTGTGGCAGCGAATAAAAGGGTCACTTGATATTGATGGTTTTGCAGGTGATTACTTAGGACAAAATAATCAAGCACTTGCACAATAGTTCTAATTAAAAAGAAACAGTTCTAACATGCACATCACAAGATGTCACAATACTGTAGTGAATAGAATATAACTTCAAAAGTGGTATTAAACCCAAAACCAAAAATGTGCAATATAATAAATGTTTGCTTTTGGATTTAATACTGCTTTCAGTTTTGTGATAACATTCTGGAACATGCAGAGTAAGTGTACTTGAATCTGGCACACAGCCACCATTCTGTGATAAATGAATAAACTAGCATTTTTGCACGTTTTGTAAAGCACTTTAGAACGTCACATGGGCTGGGCAAGGGGAGGAAAGCAGTTTTATAGCTCTTCAGATACGAAACAAGCGTATTGCATATTTAAAGGGAACTCCATTAGAAGTCTGAGTCTAAATACACCGGAATATGCTAAAAACCACAGCTTCAGTCCTAGAGCACAGGGTGTTGTGCGTACAAGTGTGAACAAGGACAATTAGAAAGAATTGGATTCTGCGCAGTCAGGGAAACGAGCATAAAAATGCTAAATTGTGAATGGGGGCTTACTTTTGTGGGGAGCAGAATCTTGGCAGCCTGCCAGTCTTCTAGTGTATATGTTTCTAAGCCAGGACTTGAAATGACTTTGGAGTATTAGGGCTCATGCACACTGCATCTCGAAGAAGCTCAAAGAAGCGTCTCCTACAGGCTTTTGAGCTCATTTTTTCTGCCTGAAAACTCCCATGTTAGCCAAAGTGTCCATGCACACAATGACACACTATGGTGTTTACAGGAGTTTACAGGCATATGCTCTTGAAGGCAGGAAAAAAACCCCACCAAACTCGCATTTTTTTGAGAGGGCTTTCCAGCAGAAAAGATCCCTAAATGCCAAAAAATGTGTGAAAAAAGCACAAAAAAATGCTTGAAAATGCACACAAAAAAACAGGAAAAAATTAGCTGAATGGAGGGGTTGTGAAAAAAGCTTATGCTACATAAAAATATAAATAAAAAAAATAAAAGTGTGCAAAAGAGCACAAAAAAGCACATGTATCATCAAGCTTTTGGCAGAGAAAAAAAAGCTCAAATGCCTGCAAAAGTAGCTTTTTTTAAGCTGCAGTGTGCATGAGCCCTTAGTTGTAATCTTTAAGAATAAATTAATTCACAGTACAAGCAGCTAGAGAGGTTAGGGAGATTTTTTTTTTTTTTAAAGCCCGACTGTTAAGAAAATGTAAAATGCCTTAACGAATATGTAAATCCAACATGTCATATTCCTTATATGTGCCTGCTGTACCATGGATGTGTATGAAAAATTCTCCTGTTCTCTTTGTATTACTTCCATTGTGTGAAATCCCTGGTGTTCCTGCTAGCCCTTCTGCTTTCCTATTAAACATTGACCACACTAAGCAGGGGAACACATCATGGTCAGTTCTCTATCTTTGCTGGGAACTCAGCC
This sequence comes from Lithobates septentrionalis, assembly GCA_037952835.1. Classification (NCBI taxonomy): domain Eukaryota; kingdom Metazoa; phylum Chordata; class Amphibia; order Anura; family Ranidae; genus Lithobates; species Lithobates septentrionalis. Next base: position 6,211,621 of record JBBDGP010000998.1, read on the forward strand.
TGCCCTCCTTCAATGATCCGACTTGTACCCCCCCCCCCCCACACACACACAGCCTTTCACTGGGAAGCTCAGTATGCTGCGGTTTCTCTTTTCCTAGCTCTTATGCAGCGGAGAAATGGTATTTATATATATTTTTTATATCTATACACAAATGTTTTGCCTTTAATTTCTATTAAACTGAATGGGTTGTTTTAACCAAAAAACTGCCCATGCAGATAAGGGGCGTCTGTGGATAAAAAACAAACTATGCAGCTTTGACCAAAGTTGAATGACGCCCTTGATGTATGTGTAGGCCATTTATGTAGCTCATGAAGCCTGACTGGAACACTTCTAGGATATTGGTAAAGTAGAACTTCACCAAAAAGGGGAGGTTCCTCTTGTTTGCACCCCCCCTCTCCACTGCCACATTTGGCACTTTTTTTTTTCGGGGGGGGGGGGGGTACCCACTCCCACTTCCAGCTCAAATTGCTGTGGCGATCTAATCCAGAAGTTCGGCTCCCCGCAGTCTTCTGGGACACTTCACGGGACCATTCACAAGGTACAGCGTGGCTCGCGCATGAACAATAAGAAACCAGATGTGAAGCCGCAAGGCTTCACTTCCTGTTTGCCTTACTAGAAATGCCAGCGCCTGCACCCTGAAGAATCGGCTCGGGTGAGGACATCGCTGGATTCCTGGACAGGTGAGAGTGTCCTTACATTAAAAGTCAGCAGCTACAGTATTTGAGGCTGCTGGCTTTTCATTTTTTTGGGGAAGCCTAGAGCTCCCCTAAAATCATTACTGCTCACCCTTCACCATCACAGGAGTGAGTTCTCAAACACTAAGCTCAGATCTACTGCATAGAGGGAGAGAAAGCAAATAACAAGAGGGTTAGAATCAGAGAAAGAGCTCACTCCTGTGATGATGAAGGTAAGCAGTAACATTAGGTGTCTATTAGCATCACCCTACAAGTTTTCCAGTCAGGCTTTATGAAGTATGTAAATGACTTACACCTATATCAAGAGCTTTATTCAGCTTTGATCAAAGCTGCATGGCTTGTTTTGATCCACAGACATCCCTTATCTATACCGGCAGTTTTTGGTAAAAGTGAACTCTTTATTATTTAATGTCTGGGCACAGGTACACTTTAAATGATTTATGATGTTTTTTTCCTGACACTATGTAGCAGCCTGTAACACAAATCCTCCAGGTAAAATCAGGTCAGTATTTAGCTTAAAGTGTAAGTTCACCTTTACAGAAAAATCTGTAGGGTGAACTTACACAGGACCCCCTCCTCACCCCCCCCCCCCGTCCCGCTGCGGTCTCCTGTTCTGAGCCCTGCTATCGCTGCCTCACCAGTAGGGATGAGCCGAACACCCCCCGGTTCGGTTCGCACCAGAACCCGCGAACGGACCGCAAGTTCGCACGAACGTTAGAACCCCATTGACGTCTATGGGACTCGAACGTTCGAAATCAAAAGTGCTCATTTTAAAGGCTAATTTGCATGGTATTGTCCTAAAAAGGGTGTGGGGACCCGGGTCCTACCCCAGGGGACATGTATCAATGCAAAAAAAACTTTTAAAAACGGCCGTTTTTTCGGGAGCAGTGATTTTAATGATGCTTAAAGTAAAAAAAAAAAAGTGAAATATTCCTTTAAATATCGTACCTGGGGGGTGTCTATAGTATGCCTGTAAAGTGACGCGTGTTTCCCATGTTTAGAACAGTCCCTGCACCAAATGTCATTTTTAAAGGAAAAAATCTCATTTAAAACTGCTTGCGGGTTTAATGTCATGTCGGGTCCTGGCAATATGGATGAAAATCAGTGAGACAAACGGCATGGGTACCCCCCAGTCCATTACCAGGCCCTTTGGGTCTTGTATGGATATTAAGGGGAACCCCGCACCCAAATTAAAATAAGGAAAGGTCCCTATATACTCTGAACAGCAGTATACAGGCGGTGCAAACAAGACAGGGACTGTAGGTTTGTTGTTAAGTAGAATCTGTTTGTAATTTTGAACATTTTTAACGTGTTTAGCTCCAGCCAAAAAATCTTTTCTAAGCTTTTTGGAAAACATAGGGAAGGGTTATCACCCCTGTGACATTTGTTTTGCGTCTTTCCTCCTCTTCAGAAGATTTCACCTCACTTTTTTGTCCCAATGAAAAATGTTTTTTGAAAATTTGGGTTTTTTGGTGGAACAAGGATTGGAAAGCATCAGTGGAAAGGAGAAATTGTTTTCCCATATTAACTCTTACATGAGAGAATTTCCCTTCCTAGGGGTAGATTTCATCTCACTTCCTGTTGTCTCCTTCCGTTTGCAAGTAGGAGTCGTTTGTAAGTTAGATGTTTGAAAGTAGGGTCCTGCCCTATATACTCAGCAGAAATTTGGGCCTTAGGTGTTGCTGTGGCCAAAACACTGTAAGCCCTCACAGGGCCCTGCTGTGAAATATTAGATCAAGAATTGTAATTACATGCCCCTGTTGAACAGGAGCTGAAAAATTAGGCCTTAGGCACTGGTGCTGGTGCCACAACACTGCAACCCCTCACAGACACTCTAGTTGGAACGCAGGAACGAGCCCTGCTGCAAAGTATTGCATCAAAAATTGTAATTACACGCCCCTGTTAGACAGGGGCAGAAAAATTGGGCCTTAGGCACTGGTGCTGGTGCCACAACACTGCAACCCCTCACAGACACTCTAGTTGGAATGCAGGAACGAGCCCTGCTGCAAAGTATTACATCAAAAATTGTAATTACACGCCCCTGTTATACAGGGGCTGAAAAATTGTGCCTTAGGCACTGGTGGTGGCGCCCAGAACCAAAAATGTTCTTACAAGCTATCAGCGTGATGATTGAGGAGGAAGAGGATAATTACTCAGGGATAGTCACTCAGCATCAGCATAGGCAGTCTTTGAAGGGATCTGAAAAAAATTATTCAGTTACATCAGCATCAGGTGCTTGGTAGCTGGTGGTGATCCAAGACTGATTCATTTTTATGAAGGTCAGCCGATCGACCGAGTCAGTGGACAGACGCACCCTGTGATCGGTTACCACGCCTCCAGCAGCACTGAATGTGCGTTCCGAAAGAACGCTGGATGCAGGACAGGCCAGTAGCTCAATTGCATACTGTGCAAGCTCTGGCCAGTGATCCATCCTCAAGACCCAGTAACCCAGAGGATTTTCGGTGGGAAAGGTGTCCAAGTCTGATCTTGCCCCTAGGTATTCCTGCACCATGTAAAACAGACGCTGGCGATGGTTGCTGGAACCGATCATACCTTGGGGCTGCGGACCAAAAAATTGTCTGAACGCATCGGTCAGACGGCCACCTTCTCCACCGCTCCTTCTTTGACTGACCGAAGCCTCAGCAACACGTTGTCCAGAAACAGGAGTTTGTAACCTCCCAGTCTCTGGGAACGCGTTGCACAGACCTTTCTGCAAGGCCTCCCGAAGATGTTTCATCCTCTGCTCCCTCTGCGATGGCAAGATAAGGTCCGCAACCTTACCCTTGTAACGTGGATCAAGGAGGGTTGCCAGCCAGTATTGGTCCTTCTCCTTGATACCACGAATACGAGGATCCTTACGCAGGCTTTGCAGGATCAGGGAGGCCATGCAGCGTAGGTTTGCTGAGGCATTCGGTCCGGAGTCCTCTGGGTCACTAAGGACAACAACGTCCGCAGCCACCTCCTCCCAGCCACGTACAAGTCCATGTGTTCCTTGGGACTGATCCCTTAAAGACTGCTGATGCTGAGTGCCAGGCTCCACCTCCATACTGACACAATCTTCCTCCTCCTCCTCCTCTTCCTGTGTGATCGGCGGGCACGCAGGAACACTGTCTGGATAAAGGGGGCCTTGAGAGCTAAGGAAGTCCTCCTCTTCCTGCCTCTGTTCTGCCTCAAGTGCCCTGTCCATTATTCCACGCAGCGTGTGCTCCAACAGGTGGACAAGGGGGACAGTGTCACTGATGCATGCACTGTCAGTGCTCACCATCCTCGTGGCCTCCTCGAATGGTGACAGGACAGTGCATGCATCCCTGATCATGGCCCACTGGCGTGGGGAAAAAAAACCAAGGTCCCCTGACCCTGTCCTGGTGCCATAGTCGCACAGGTACTCATTTATGGCCCTCTGCTGCGTGTGCAGCCGCTGCAGCATGGCCAATGTCGAGTTCCACCTGGTGGGCATGTCACAGATTAGGCGGTTCTTGGGCAGGTTAAACTCCTTTTGGAGGTCCGTCAGCCGAGCACTGGCATTATATGACCGGCGGAAATGCACACAGACTTTCCTGGCCTGCCTCAGGACATCCTGTAAGCCCGGGTACCTGCCCAAGAACCGCTGCACCACCAAGTTAAGGACGTGAGCCAAACAGGGCACATGGGTCAGTTGTCCCTGTCGGAGGGCAGAGAGGAGGTTGGTGCCATTGTCGCAAACCACCATTCCTGCCTTAAGCTGGCGTGGCGTCAACCACCTCTGAACCTGCCCCTGCAGAGCTGACAGAACCTCTGCCCCAGTGTGGCTCCTGTCCCCCAAGCACACCAGCTCAAGCACCGCATGGCATCTTTTGGCCTGCGTACTTGCGTAGCCCCTTGAACGCCTACGGAGCACCGCTGGTTCCGAGGAAGAGGCCATGGAGGAAGAAGAGGAGGGGGTGGAGGAGAGAGGTGTGTCACAATCAGCATTTTGGAGGCGTGGTGGCGGAACAACCTCCAACACTACTGCACCTTGTCCTGCATCCTTCCCAGCTGCCAGCAGAGTCACCCAATGCGCCGTGAAACTTAAGTAACGTCCCTGTCCATGCCTGCTGGACCATGAGTCAGCGGTAATATGCACCTTACCGCTGACCGCCCTGTCCAGCGAGGCATGGACATTGCCTTCCACATGCCGGTAGAGAGCTGGAATCGCCTTCCGTGAGAAAAAGTGGCGTTTGGGTACCTGCCACTGAGGAACCGCACATTCCACAAACTCACGGAAGGGGGCAGAGTCTACCAACTGAAAAGGCAGCAGTTGAAGTGCTAGCAATTTTGCCAAGCTAGCATTCAACCGCTGGGCATGTGGATGGCTGGGAGCAAACTTCTTTCGGCGGTGCAGCAGCTGGGGCAGGGAAATTTGCCTGGTACAATCTGGCGTCGGTGTACCAAAAGCAGATTGCCCACAAGTACTTGGCTGTGACACACCTAATTCTACACCTTCATTCCTCTCACTGCAGGTCTCAGAGAGGACTGAAGGTCTAGTGGGGTTGGAAATCTCAGCTGATGAGGAGCAAGGAGAGATCCTCTTTGTTCTTTGGTGTGGGTCTTTTAGATATGCTTGCCAACGAACTGCATGGCAGGTCAACATATGTCTGGTCAAGCATGTGGTACCCAAGCGGGAGATGTTTTGGCCACGCGAGATACGCTTGAGACATATGTTGCAAATAGCAGCGGTGCGATCTGATGCACTCGTCTCAAAAAAGGCCCACACCAAAGAACTTTTTGAATAACGCGCAGAGACTGCAGCGCCCTGCACATGTGGAGCTTTGGGGTGTGATGCAGTCAATGTGCTGCCCTTAGGCTGGCCCCTGGAGGGCATCCTGCCTCGTTGGTGATGTGCCACCTCCTCCTCCTCCTCCTCTCTCCTATCAGGCACCCACGTTGAGTCAGTGACCTCATCATCCCCTCCCTCCTCATCACTGGAGCAAACCTGGCAGTATGCTGCAGCAGGGGGAGCATGACTGCCAGATTGCTGTCCTTCTTGGGCACCCCCTCTGTCCGTGCTCATGTTACTGCCTTCATCGAGCTCAGTATCATCATCAGAGCCTTCCAAACGCTGGGCATCCTCCTGGAGCATGTACCCAACACTGTGGTCAAACAGTTCGAGGGAATCCTCATGGGGACATGGTGGAGCTAGGGAAGGAGTCACTGATGACATTGAGCTGAGGGAAGAGGCCGCTGCTTTGCCAGACAAAGCACCCTGGGCATGGGTGAGAGAGGATGAGGAGGATGAGGACGGCTTGGTCATCCACTCGACCAAGTTTTCTGCATGTTGCGGCTCAACACGGCTAGCTGCCGAAAAAAAGGCCAAGCGTGTCCCATGGCCACGGGCTGATGAGGATGCACCGTCTCCACGACCAGCACTAGACACAGAGCCTGCTTGCCCTCTCTTATTGGCTTGTGACTGTCTGCCTCTCCTTCTTGGCTTTCCAGACATACTAATGGCCTGTAGCTGCACTAAGCTGGGATAGAACACCTGTAATTTTCTTCAGGTAGCTTTATATACTGTAACCAGACAAGCCTGCCTGTCAGTAGGAAGATAACAGGAACGGATCTAGCTGAACACTGAGCAGGACGCACTGCACTAAATGTAAATAGCAGGAACGGATCTAGCTGAACACTGTGAGCAGGACGCACTGCACTAAATGTAAATAGCAGGAACGGATCTAGCTGAACACTGTGAGCAGGACGCACTGCACTAAATGTAAATAGCAGGAACGGATCTAGCTGAACACTGTGAGCAGGACGCACTGACTGCACTAAATGTAAATAGCAGGAACAGATCTAGCTGAACACTGTGAGCAGGACGCACTGCACTAAATGTAAATAGCAGGAACGGATCTAGCTGAACACTGTGAGCAGGACGCACTGCACTAAATGTAAATAGCAGGAACGGATCTAGCTGAACACTGTGAGCAGGACGCACTGCACTAAATGTAAATAGCAGGAACGGATCTAGCTGAACACTGTGAGCAGGACGCACTGCACTAAATGTAAATAGCAGGAACGGATCTAGCTGAACACTGTGAGCAGGACGCACTGCACTAAATGTAAATAGCAGGAACGGATCTAGCTGAACACTGTGAGCAGGACGCACTGCACTAAATGTAAATAGCAGGAACGGATCTAGCTGAACACTGTGAGCAGGACGCACTGCACTAAATGTAAATAGCAGGAACGGATCTAGCTGAACACTGTGAGCAGGACGCACTGACTGCACTAAATGTAAATAGCAGGAACGGATCTAGCTGAACACTGTGAGCAGGACGCACTGACTGCACTAAATGTAAATAGCAGGAACGGATCTAGCTGAACACTGTGAGCAGGACGCACTGCACTAAATGTAAATAGCAGGAACGGATCTAGCTGAACACTGTGAGCAGGACGCACTGCACTAAATGTAAATAGCAGGAACGGATCTAGCTGAACACTGTGAGCAGGACGCACTGCACTAAATGTAAATAGCAGGAACGGATCTAGCTGAACACTGTGAGCAGGACGCACTGACTGCACTAAATGTAAATAGCAGGAACAGATCTAGCTGAACACTGTGAGCAGGACGCACTGCACTAAATGTAAATAGCAGGAACGGATCTAGCTGAACACTGTGAGCAGGACGCACTGCACTAAATGTAAATAGCAGGAACGGATCTAGCTGAACACTGTGAGCAGGACGCACTGCACTAAATGTAAATAGCAGGAACGGATCTAGCTGAACACTGTGAGCAGGACGCACTGACTGCACTAAATGTAAATAGCAGGAACGGATCTAGCTGAACACTGTGAGCAGGACGCACTGACTGCACTAAATGTAAATAGCAGGAACAGATCTAGCTGAACACTGTGAGCAGGACGCACTGCACTAAATGTAAATAGCAGGAACGGATCTAGCTGAACACTGTGAGCAGGACGCACTGCACTAAATGTAAAGAGCAGGAACAGATCTAGCTGAACACTGTGAGCAGGACGCACTGCACTAAATGTAAAGAGCAGGAACAGATCTAGCCTAATCTAGCTCTCAAATCAAATGACACTGTCTGTCTCTCTCTCTATCAGCACACCGGAACACACTACACAGGGCCGCCGTGCAGGCGGCCTTATATAGTGTGGGGCGTGTACTAAATCCCCTGAGCCATAATTGGCCAAAGCCACCCTGGCTTTGGCCAATTACAGCTCTCTCTACTGACGGCGCTGTGATTGGCCAAGCATGCGGGTCATAGTGCATGCTTGGCCAATCATCAGCCAGCAATGCACTGCGATGCCGCAGTGAATTATGGGCCGTGACGCGCCACACGAATTTGGCGCGAACGGCCCATAACGTTCGCAATTCGACGGACGGTCGAACAGCCGATGTTCGAGTCGAACATGGGTTCGACTCGAACACGAAGCTCATCCCTACTCACCAGTCCGGGGCTTAGAAATCCCTCGGCATTCACTCTACTTCTTCCCCGCTGACAGGACGAGCTATGCGGGATCTGATTGGTCGGCACTGCCAATCGGCATTGCACCAATTTGTGGCATTGCACCAATTTTTGTGCAGAAAAAAAAGTCTCACATATGACAGCAGTTATGGTGTGAACAGGATACATAAAAAACAATTGATTTCTCTGCCCCCTTGCAGAGATCTAGACAAAAAAAAAACGACAAAACACGTCTCTGCAAACGGTGAGAATAAGATCAAATCTGCACATTTTTAAATCAACTTTCATGCATATATGGTGTAAATAGGCCTTTTTGTTTCCTTACATAGAGCTACGTTAGAAATACGCACGTCTCTGCACATGGTGTGAACAAGCCCAAATATTCTATGCAAGTCAAATCTGCGTGTTTTTTCCATCCGTTTTTATGCATATATGGTGTGAACGAGGCCTAATACAGTAGATCCTCAGCATCTATTAAGAAGAAATCCATGCCTGGCTGTCTTGCTGGACCAATGACATTATTCTCAATGGCACAGCCACAAGCATAAAAGTCAGGAAAATTGCTGCATACTTGTTATTGAGAAAGTATAAAAGTCAGAGGACCAGTTTAACAGCCAAGCAAAAAAAAAAAAAAAAAAAAAATGATATATATATATATATATATATATATATATATATATATATATATATATATATATATATATAAATAATTTCCCCATATCCCCCAAAATTCTCACTGTTACCCTAGGCTTAAAGTGATTATAACCCTGATTTAAAAAAAAATATATAAAACATGTTACACATTACACTGTACTGGTTTTGCACAGAACAGCCCCGATCCTCCTCTTCTGGGATTCCCTGCCGGCGCTCCATGCGCCTCCCCTTCAGGGAGTTCCTACCATAGGAAGCGGCTTCCAATCGGGGCAATTATGCAGGCTTGATTCTGAGCCTCAATGTCTCAGTTTACAGACCCAGACACCAAGGCTCAGCCCTGCCCCTCGCTTCCTCGTCATAGGATTTGATTGACAGCAGCATGGCTCCCAGATCTATCAATCTGCCCTGTGAGGAGGGAGAGAGCAGTGTCCTCGAGTACAGTGCTGGATCGGGCCAAGTTAAGTATAAGTTGGGCTGTGGGGGATCCTGGACACAGGATCCGCTAGCAGTCTTGTGAATGGATTGTTCCTGATGTTATTATTCCCATCAACTGGCTTTTGACGTGAGGACAGCAGGGACAGTGCACCATTGGACATGGGGGAATGCAGTTTTTCAGAGGATCGAAGAATTGGGTAAGTCGGTGCGCCCCTAGATAAAATGAGCAGTTAGCTCACGCAGTATAGGGGGAAAAAGATTTTCATGGAGTCCTTCTTTAGGGCTTTAGAACCACTTTAAAACGTGTATGTAAAGCCATTTCTTATTTTAGGGGTAGGGAAGGGTTAAAAAGTGCTCCTTTGCAGAAATTTACCTTCACTTCCTGTCCTGGAAATGCTACAGGAAGTGCAAAGACATCTATACAAACTGAGGGGAATGCAGTGCAATACAGATATCACTGAACAGGTGTCCCTGATTTGAAGAATTAAACTCTCCTCTACTTTGGGTGACAAGTCTACAATTCTGCCCTACTGTTTCAGTGACAGTGTTCACCAGAATAACTAGAGGGGTATAGCTCCCCAATAGGGACACAAGCAGCAATAAAAACCTGACAGAGGGTCTAACGCTTCCACAAAAAAGCCAGTAAGTAACAGTAACACCATGTCTTTGATACAGACAGCATTTTTTTTTTTTTTCTGCCAACAGATAAAAAAACAATACATAATTCACTAAACAGCCCTGCTTACTATTGCAATTAGACGTCAAAATAGCTTTTCCCAGCAGGTTACACTCCTGAGATACTTTAAGGCTTTCGGCATTGTATATGACACATGAGACTTCCAGAGGTGTTGGGGTTAAATGGTTCTGAAGCACAAGCACTACAAATAAAAGCTTTATTCCTTTGGAAATGTGTAATTTCTTTATTATGATGGAAAGCAACAAACACATCTTGCCCTTGGGTTGCTCTGTTTCAGCCAAAACAAATGCAAATGGCTCATAGGATGACAGCTGTTTGATAAGGCCTCGACAAGACCTGCACGCTAGACTTTTTTCTATTTTTTTCCTTGTGAAACTTGGGATGAGAGGCGGAAGGCAGGAAGAGAATTAATGTAGCATACAGTCTAAAGGCAATGCTACAACCGTGATTAAGTAGAAAAGTTAAAAGGCACAGATTTTCCACAGCCTCGCTGCGTGCAACCCATCCGTGTAACGAGTTGACAGGCCTAGCGCGTCCTCTCCATCATCCACTCCGACAGCTAAAACGCAGCACTGCATCCTTTTTCAGAGGAAATTTGCGTCTGCACCATGAAGCGTTGTACATTATTTCTTAGCACTGCGGGGGGCTGAAGTCCATATGGAACCTTCACAAATATTACCACAGATCAAACCGGCGGCATCTCCAGGCAGATTTGACATACCTATTTAAATGAACAGCAGGGGTCCTGCGGCTGCCGGAGGCTGAGCAGGAGAGAAAAACCTCTGTGGAAAGTGTGCTGCAGCTCCATTACTCAGCAAAGGCACTCTCTGCATTTATCACCCCTTTCATTTCTGCCAGGGCATAGAAACTCATTTGCTCAAGGTCAATGATAACAACAGAACTTACATTAAAAAACACATTATACACACACATTTGTGTGTCTGGCAGAGGGAGGGCCTACAAACCATACACACACTTGAAGCATACCACAATTGTGCTTGTGTGCGTTTTATATATGTATTTTATATGTATACATGTATATATATGTATACAGGTGAAAGCTGTAACAGTGACATGACAAAAAATAGATACATCAAGTCGGAAATCAATATTTTCCAACTGATGGCACTGAAGTAATTTGACCTAAAACACCAGGGGATCAGAGAATATTTTGTGATGTTAAATAATAAGAAACCTGAGTGGTCTGAACTCCATACAGTAGGCACCTGCAGGAACCTGTTTTTATCTGGATTATTTTCAGAGCTCCCCAGGATACCCAAAAACATGGACGGTCCTATTATGCAAATATCTACCATGGCTTCCATTTTCATACTTTGGTTTGACTTCATCCCACACCCCCATGGCGATCGAAGCCGCGCTTGCATATTTAAAGGCCAATAGGAAGGAAGGGAGAGTGGAATAAGATAGAAGCCTGAGTTCATCCATAAAAGCTGTTGACATTTAAAGCGTGGTTCCACTCAAATTTTTAACTTAATCTTACCCCCTTCAGTTAATTGCATAGATGTTCAAATGCCGCACAACATTTTTTTTTATCGCTGTAATTACCTTTATATTGCACTTTATTGTGGCACTTCCTGTCTCTCCTCCCATGGGAGTAGGCGTGTTTATTGCCTTTCCCCGGCGCCGCACTGTCTCCTGGGAGCTTAGTGTCAGGCTTCCCAAGATTCAGTGCGGAAACAATGATCATGCGCGTGAACAAGCTGTGAAAGAACAGCATTCACCACATCCCGGAAATCAATGCTTGTGGGCTTCACATGCCCACAAGCAAGATGGAAAAAGCCACCATCACATTTTTTAAGTTATTCTTCAGTACGAAAACAGACAGAGGCGGAAATATTACACCCAAACTGTGAGTATTATTTTGGGATTAGCAAAGTGTCTCAATGGCCTAAAAAAAATAAATAAAAAAAAAAAATAAAAAGGTCGCCGGACTCCCGCTTTAAATAGGTAGAGAAAAGTGGTTGGGTTCTGGGAACATCAGCACACTCTGAAGAGAACCCAGTATGCAGTCACCTAGAGGTGTCTGCTCTGTGGAACTGTGGCCACACCAGAAGGTAGGCTGGGCCTAGAGATTCAATTTAAACCATACCTTTCACCCCAAGTCTGACAAATCTTTTGTTTGTCAGTCTAATCCACCTTATGTAAAAGTAATCAAATGTAACCACTAGACATTTAACTACTTAAGGACCGAGCCTCTTTCTGAGATTTGTTGTTTACAAGTTAAAGTGGAGGGCCACCCTAAAATAAAAACGTACATCAATATTTTTAAAAGAATTAAAAAAAAAAAAAAAACATTTGAAGAAAAAAAACATTTTTTAACTTACCTGAAACCCCTGTTGCTAGGCAGTCTTCCTAATCTGCCTCTTCCTATTCTGCGGCGCTTCCTCCTCTTTGGCGAGCGGTCCCGTTGCCTTCTGGGACATGCGTGTGTCCCAGAAACCAACAGGGCCATTCACAAAGCGCTGCGCGACTCGCGCACGCACAGTAGGAAACTGGCAGTGAAGCCATAAGGTTTCAGTGCCTGTTTCCCTTAGTTAGGATGGTGGCGCCAGCAGCCGATCTGATGGACGGATAGGCCTCGGGGGGGCCGACATCGCGGGCTCGCTGGACAGGTAAGTGTCCTTATTAAAAAAGTCAGCAGCTACAGTGTTTGTAGCTGCTGACTTTAAAAAAAAAACAAAAAAAAACGGCCGGAACACCACTTTAAAAACAGTTTTTTTTGCTAGAAAATTACTTAGAACCCTCAAACATTATACATTTTTTCCCCCTAACACCCTAGAGAATAAAGGTGTCACACTGTATTTGCGCAGAGGTCTTACAAGTGCACTTTTGTTTGGAAAAAATACACTTTTTTGAATTAAAAAATAATTATAATAATAATATTGTGAAAGATAATGTTGCGCCGAGTAAATTGATACCCAACATGTCACGCTTCAAAATTGCGCATGCTCGTGGAATGGCGACAAACTTTTACCCTTAAAAATCTCCATAGGCGCCGTTTAAAAAATTCTACAGGTTGCATGTTTTGAGCTACAGAGGAGGTCTAGGGCTAGAATTATTGCTCTCGCTCTACAGATCGCAGTGATACCTCACATGTATGGCTTGAACACCGTTTTCATATGCGGATGCTACTCACGTATGCGTTCGCTTCTGCACGCGAGCTCGTCGGGAGGGGACGCGTTTAAAAATTTTTTCTTATTTATTTTACCTTTTATTTTCACACTGTTTTTAAAGAAAAATAAAATGTTGTCACGCTTATTTCTATTACAAGGAATGTAAACATCCCTCGTAGTAGAAAAAAAAGGCACGACAGGACCTCTTAAATATGAGATCTGGGGTGAAAAAGACCTCAGATCTCATATTTACACTTGCAAATGCAATAAAAAATAAAAAAATTGTTATTTAAAAAAATGGCCCTTTAAGAGCTGTGGGCGGAAGTGACGTTTTGATGTCGCTTCCGCCCTGCATTGATATGGAGACGGGTGGGGGCCATCTTCCCCTCACTCATCTCCATACCCAACAGGAGACAGGACGCTATTGTCTCCGCCAATGGTAAGCGGCGGGAAGGGGGGGCCCTCTCCTGCCGCCGATAAAAGTGATCTTGTGTCGAATCCGACGCAGGGACGACTTTTATCTTGTAGCGGACCGCCCGCTGCAGAAGAGGATACCGGGGTTATGGCAGCTAGCTGCTGCCATAACAAGGACATACTCCTTCAAACAGCCGACGTAAAACTGCGGCGGGCGATCCGTAAGTGGTTAAATGCTGTATATAAAACAGCCTTGACTTCATATGGCTAAAACAAGTTGCAGACAATGCGGGGGATCAGTCTAGATGCAGGGATGAGCGGGTAAAGTCTAGTACACACCATCAGGTTTTTTTTTTCGTTTGAGGCGCTGTACTAACAACCTGACATTAATACAGCGATCTCCCCTGCTGAGCTATTGTGTTCTGACAGGGGAACGGCCTTCCACCAAAACGCTCCGATCAGCGCTCTATGCCATTGGCTGAGAGCACTGATTGGGAGCCAGTCGGCTGCTGGTTTTCCAGCATGCTCATACAACAGAAGCCGGACAAACAGCCGTCTTCTGTCAGACTAGCTGCCATACACACTTATGTACTAAGCTTAAGTAAAATGTATATTTTCCCCTGAGCATAAACGTGCAAAACCTTGCAGTGCATGCACAACTCCAATGTAAGGGATACTTTTTTATTTGCCCAGAAGTGGACTTTAAGATTCTATTTTTTATGTTCTGTTGATGGGCACTGCTGTGTCATCCATTTCACAGAGCCCGCCTTCTGAACTACTGAGGTGTTGAGAGGAGGAGTTTCAGGAGTTTACAGGAATCAAATGAAAAGTATGATTTTTCAAGTAAGCCTATATTTGATAAAAATAACTACTGTGTGTATTGCAATTCCAATTTTGATGTTATAAAATAAAAATGCTGTGAGCAAAGGATTTCCTTTAATTACCGTATTTATCGGCGTATAACACGCACATTCATTTTAAGAGGGAAGTTTCAGGAAAAAAACTTTAAATTTTAAATAAGGAACTTTGAAGCAAAATAAGGGTCAGTGCCCATCTGCAACCTCATCATTGGCATCAATGCAGCCTCACCAGTGCCTTCAATGCAGCAGCCTCACCATTGCCTTCAATGCAGCAGCCTCACCATTGCCTTCAATGCAGCAGCCTCACCATTGCCTTCAATGCAGCAGCCTCACCATTGCCTTCAATGCAGCAGCCTCACCATTGCCTTCAATGCAGCAGCCTCACCATTGCCTTCAATGCAGCAGCCTCACCAGTGCCTTCAATGCAGCAGCCTCACCAGTGCCTTCAATGCAGCAGCCTCACCAGTGCCTTCAATGCAGCAGCCTCACCAGTGCCTTCAATGCAGCAGCCTCACCGGTGCCTTCAATGCAGCAGCCTCACCGGTGCCTTCAATGCAGCAGCCTCACCAGTGCCTTCAATGCAGCAGCCTCACCAGTGCCTTCAATGCAGCAGCCTCACCAGTGCCTTCAATGCAGCAGCCTCACCAGTGCCTTCAATGCAGCAGCCTCACCAGTGCCTTCAATGCAGCAGCCTCACCAGTGCCTTCAATGCAGCAGCCTCACCATTGCCTTCAATGCAGCAGCCTCACCATTGCCTTCAATGCAGCAGCCTCACCATTGCCTTCAATGCAGCAGCCTCACCATTGCCTTCAATGCAGCAGCCTCACCATTGCCTTCAATGCAGCAGCCTCACCATTGCCTTCAATGCAGCAGCCTCACCATTGCCTTCAATGCAGCAGCCTCCCCATTGCCTTCAATGCAGCAGCCTCACCATTGCCTTCAATGCAGCAGCCTCCCCATTGCCTTCAATGCAGCAGCCTCAACATTGCCTTCAATGCAGCAGCCTCAACATTGCCTTCAATGCAGCAGCCTCAATATTGCCTTCAATGCAGCAGCCTCAACATTGCCTTCAATGCAGCAGCCTTAACATTGCCTTCAATGCAGCAGCCTCAACATTGCCTTCAATGCAGCAGCCTCAACATTGCCATCCATGCAGCCTGATCGATGCCCATCTGCAGCCTAGAGGGGACAGGGAGGGGGGCGGGACGAGTGTCGACAGAGAACATACAGTCAGAATCTCCTATGATAGACAGAACAGTGGTCCAATGGCGGCCCAGGAGACTGGACTTCCTATTACAGAGGCCACCAAGTAAACAGGAGACACGAAGTCCATTAGCACTACCTCAACTGAAATACACATATTAAAAGTAATCCTTTTCAAAATTTTTACATGCATTTTTTCCCCAGAATAAACTTGCACTTGTTTACAAGCCTTAAGACATAGTGCTGATTGTTTGGAAAACGTAACGCAATTAAAATCCACCATAAAATTCTTTTCATAGAGTCTACTGGGAGACACAGAGTCCTACACCTTCAAATTATTCTGCCCACTTTAGGACTGGACACTGGCTAAAAAAATAAAAAACAAAAAAAACCTTTAGGCCAGCCCAGGATTACCCCTTCCACAACCATCATGCCTACGTTTTGTAGCAAAGCAGTAGTGAGAACATGATCATACTGAGTGGTTGAAGCCCTGTCCCTCTCCATACACTGGAGGGTCACAGGAAGTCTTTCACCTCTGAAAAGTCCCAAAAGGAGTCCAACTAAGGGGTGGGCAACAGAGTAAATAAATGCTAACAGGCCAAAAAAAAACAGAACTGGGACTGCACACAGCATCCACCTTATAGAACATAGAGAATGTGTGAACAGAAGTCCAGGAGGTAGCCTTGCAAATCTGGGAAAAAGTTGCTTGATGCTCAAAAAATGTGCCGAATCCTTAATCCCCAAATTGACCAAACTCTATAACCAAATCTTAAAAGGAAAACACTTCCCTGAAGAAATGTTACTGCCCAATATCTACCCAATACCAAAACCAGGAAAAGACCATACCCTCCCCCAAAATTTCCGCCCCATCTCCGTCATTAACAATGACTTAACAATCTTTGGACGGATCGCAGATTAGCCTCGGTTATTACAACTTTGATATCCCCTGACCAAACGGGCTTTATACCAGCTAGACAAATCACTGACAACATTCGCTTAGCAACAAACACTCTCCGAGATGCTGACATTCCCTCCAAGAAGGTGTTACATCTGAGTCTGGATATTAACAAGGCCTTTGACAGTGTCCTCTGGCCCTATTTAGACACCGTTTTATCCAATTTAATTGGATTTAACGGCGAATTCATACACAGATTTAAGGACCTATACCACCAGCCCCGTACACGTATCAAACTCCCAGGGTGCAACTCTGAATACTTTCCTCTAAACCGCGGAACCAGACGGGGCTGCCCCCTTTCCCCCTTTTTATTTGCCCTTGCTATGAAACCCCTAGCCCGATCCATCTCCAATAACCCAAACATTAAGAGATATAAAAAAGGTGATCAGGAATTTAAAATCAGTCTATATGCTGATGATGTCCTCGTATTTTTCTCTGACCCCCTAATTTCCCTTCCCAACCTAATGACCTCCCTAGATTCCTTTTATCATCTTACAGGCCTAGGAGTGAACCCATCCAAATGTACACACATTGCCTATCCACCTCCCCCAACCATTAATGACTACTCTTAAAGACAATTATATATTCTCCTGGAACCACAGTTCACTGCGATACTTGGGTATAAAACTAGCCCCCTTACTTAAACAGATGTACTCATTAAACTACCCACAAGCCTTTTCTAATGTTAAACGCCTTCTTAACCAATGGTCCTCGTACCATATATAATTTTTAGGTCACATTCAAGCAGTCAAAATGTCTATCCTCCTGAAGCTCTTGTTCCTCTTTAGATCACTGCCCCTGTATTTCTCTTGCTCCACATTACTAACAATCCAATCAGATCTGCTCAGATTTATATGGAAAAATAAGAAGCCCCGACTAAGCCGCCCAATGATGTATAGGGCCCGTGGAAGAGGCGGCTTGGGAAGCCCGGATCTATGGAAATACTTCCTGGCATCCGCCTGGTCCAACTGGCACAATGGCACGCTTCCCCTACATCCATACCATGGCTACAATTTGAGCGGATCTCAGTGGCTCCATACTACCTCCCAGGTCTTCTCTGGTCGCGCTCAATATCCCCAAAAGACATCACCCCACTTAATAATATTGTGGGTCAGTCTCTCTGG
Source organism: Lithobates septentrionalis (assembly GCA_037952835.1). NCBI lineage: Eukaryota > Metazoa > Chordata > Amphibia > Anura > Ranidae > Lithobates > Lithobates septentrionalis. The sequence continues at coordinate 6,229,234 of JBBDGP010000998.1, forward strand.
TCTCTCTACTGGAAGCAATATAAATTAAAATACAACACACCACTCCTGTCTTCCTTCATGGGAGAACCCTCATTCCCTCCAGCCTTTAATACAGGCCCATCGTTTCATAGCTGGACCGCGCATGGGCTGGTAACCTTAGAATCTCTGTTACAGGGCACATCCTTTTGCTCATTCGCACATTTACAGCAAACTTTTGCCCTTAGTAGATTGGATTTTTACCAATACTTACAGATAAGACACTTTTGCTCTGCTGCCCTGATTGGTGGAGTAGAATTGACAAAATCACCATTTGAGTACCTATGTGGAGAGGCCTCCAGGGATAGGGGGACTATCTCAACTCTATACCTATACCTCAATGACTACGATAACACTCTAAAATCTGTAGCAATGGTGGGATGGGAGGCTGAGACGGCTCAGGAATTCCCAGAGGAAGACTGGCAAGACATGATTAACAACATGCACAAATGCACACGCTCCATATTCATGAAAGAAACGGTCCTCAAACTACATACCCGCTGGTACTATACCCCAGACCTCCTACACAGGATATACCCACTGGTTCCTGGCACATGTTTTAGAGGATGTCAGGACAGGGGTACGCTCCTTCACACATTCTGAAGTTGCAAAGCATTAGGACCCATTTAGCATAAAACTGCCTCACTGATAGTCCAGCTAACTGGAGCGCCTGTTACCCTGATATATCAAATGTGCATATTGCTTGCAGAACTCCCAGGAGTCCCCCCCCCCCCACACACAACAGAAGTTAGCTCACACACTCTTTAGTGCTATTCAATGGGCTATCGCACTGAATTGGAAACGCCCCTCTGTGTCATGGTTGCAAGTGCTTCTATGGATGGAGTCCATTAGATTGAAGGAAAGGGTGCACCATACTCTTTGATCGCAAATGGGGCATCTGGACTTCCCACCTGCTTAGCACAGGACTTGAGGATCCCTCGGCCCCTACTCCTGATGCCCAGATAGACTAAAATCTTCTGAAATAACTTGCACAGTAGATATGTATGATACTCACCTTTACCAACACATTAAGCTGCTGTAATCTGGTCGAATGGTATTACAACCCCTACATTTGTGTTGTTTGTTGTTTGAATATCACAGTTCAACATGAGAGATGTACATATAAGCTCAAAATTTACTTATTGTCCTCTCGGTGCCAGTACACCCTGTTTTTATGTTATACCTTAATAAAAACATTTGCAAACAAAAAGTTGCTTGATGCTGAAAAGCCCTAGAAGCACTTACAGATCTAGGTAGAGCGTGCCTTGACAGGAAAGGGTGGAACCCGATCCTTGAGACCATAAGCTTTGATGATGGTCTGTTCTGTCACCGTCTTCATGACATCATTCCCCAACAGCCATGGCGGCCGAACGTACATGTTGGATGTGATGGCGTGTTGTGGGGGAAAGAAATGGATGGACCACCTGGTGGTCAAGCCATGGTTTGGCATGTAAAGTCACAGCCAAGTTTCAGAAAAGGATGGGCCCCACCAGAGGCAACCAAGCTCTAGTGTAGGTTTCCAACGCTCATCAGTTGGGACCTTAAAGAGGGGCTCCAGTTTGGGCAAAATAAATATTGTAGCTGCCAACTTTTGATATAAGGACACTCACCTGTCCAGGGATCCAGCTATGTTGGCACCCGAGCCGATTCTTTAATCGGCTTCAGGTGCAGAAGCCAGCATGTTGGGTAAGGGGAACTGGCAGAGAAGCCTTTTAGCTTCACAGCCGGTTTCCTAATGCACCTGCACGAGTCGCGCTGCACTTTGCAAATGGTCCCACAGTCTTCTGGGACCTGTGTGTGTCCCAGAAGGCTGCGGGGGAAGGAGGAGGGGGCTAAGATCGTCGTAAATCACTGCGACTGTTTGAGCCGGAAGCGGGAGCGCCTTATTAAAGCGTATCTCATATTAATATCCACATTGCATTTCAATTATTTCTAGCCTACTCCTATTAAACTGAATGATCTTGAAGTTTGCACTACATCATGAGCAGGCACTGCTATGCCACAGATTTTGCCAAGCTTGCTTTTTGAACTACAGAGGGGCTGAGAGAGGAGTTTCAGGAGTCGCCGCTGGTTGCAGGCAGCAAGGTACCATGGTATACATAGTCTTTAGAAAATGAAAGAAAACAGCAAAGGAAAAACTGCAATGCACACAGGGAATCCAGGAAGCAGGCATTACTCACAACATAAAAGTAGATTTTCAAATAAGTTTATCAGAAATAACCATTGTCTGCATTGCTATTACAATGCTGATATTCTAAAATGAAAATGTATGCTGTGAAAATAGAACTTTAGTGTTGAACCATATGTGCCGTAATCACACTGAGGATAGAGCACTTGTACAAAACCTTAATAAATAGGTACAAGGCCAATAAACGCTTGGGATTAATGGTCAGATTATCAGTATGTTACAATCTCCATAGAGAAAGAGTAGGAAAGTGGGTGCAATAGAAACGTCTTTGCGGCCTTAACAACATTTAAGGATCCAAGACTGGAAACTGCATTTGTAGAAGCAATAGGCTGATGTTCTAATTTCAGAGTGGTGTGCACAATATCGAAAAGAGCAGAAAGAGTCTCCTTTAATTTGGGAATGATAGCAGTAGACTGAGTCCTCAGGGGCAAGCTCAGACAAAGACTGGAGCGATTCAGAATGGGACACTTTCTGCGGCCTATGGCTTAAGGCCACCAGGTCCATGGGTAAATCAACATCTGCAGGGGAAGGAGTAGGATTCGCTTGTGGCCAAAGCAAGGTGATGCCAGCCTGCAGACTTTGGCACCATTAGTAGGAATGCTTCAGGCAGCCTGGAACCTTTAGTAGAGCGAAAACTGGGAGCACCCAATACAGTGGACTTGTCCTTCTGTAAAACCTTCCTCCACCCCATGTATAAAATTAGAAACATTACGCCTGCATGGATATTTTAAAGGCACCCAGTTGCCCAAGTGAAGTTGTTAAAGCTCTACCTGACCAGCCAACTTGCAATGTGAATCTACAGAGACAGGCCACACTGAGGCAATGCCAATGGCTCTGGACCTTTAAAGCATTCTGCAGCTAACTTCTACCAGAATGAAGTCTGGAACGCACCCTATGTTGAACCCAGTGCCTGAAAGCGACGCCCTGGCTATTCCTGCAACATCCCATCTAGCAGAGATGTAGTAAAGAGTCTTTAATGAGGAAGGAACACTTTGAAGAGTAAGAAGAAAGGGTGCTAGCAAAAATAGGTTTTCACACAACAGAGCTGCAGATAAAATATTGAGGCATGTGGGAGGGGTTATTCTGGGCTGGTCTACAGCTTTGTTCCCTGTGTCTCTCAATGGACAAGAAAGAAAATACATGTATCTGCCTTCATTTGTTATGTTCTAATGCAAATAATTTAATCATCCAACTTTCTAGCTAAGTGGTGGGAAAATACATTCTACATCTAAAAACATTCTGGGCAGCTTGAACCAGTTTTTGTACCAAAAGGAACAGAGTGTCTATGAATTACAAATTATACTGGTAGAGATATTGTACGTTATTGTACAATCTGTGTGTTGGTGTCCTTTGATGTCATTTTGGTAATCAATAAACAGGATTTCTATGGATGTGCAGCCATTTCTTCAAGAGATATTGTACTGCTCCGAATTTGGCAAGTTTATTTTACAACTAACTGACTCTACTGGAAGACCAATGTCTTTATCCAAATGCTAACTCCAGCCATTTCGTCCTGTCACCAGGACAGGAAGTAAAGGCAAGTCTCTTTAATGGAAACAGAAATGCAATAAACATAACACCTTTCTTTAGTAAAGAGGGCAAGAATTGCAATCTCTGTAGCCACTTGCTGACCACCCTATAGCAGTTTTACTGCTACAGGGCAGCAGCTGTGCACCGGATCACATATATATCCTTGATCCTGCACTTCCACTTGCAGGGGAACGTGCGAGCCGCTTCTGCAGAGATTATTCACAGCAGGAGCCGATCTGCGGGTGCCAGGCACTCAATGTCCTTAGGCACCTGCCGATCGTCGGGCAGGGACTCAGAACAGAGCTCTGCCTATAAAAACAAAGCAGAGTTCCATTTTGACAAGGAGAAAGGGATAGATTTTGCGTTCCTGCAAAGCAGGGACTAAAAGTATCCCTTCCCCTAGTATAAGCAGCACACATAGTAAACACAAACACTGGCTAAGCACACAGTTAAAACTTTGATTGCCCTAGATGTTTAACCCCTACCCAGCCAGTGTCATTAGTACAGTGACCGCGCATATTTTTTTTTTTTCAACACTGATCACTGTATTAGTGTCACTGATTCCCGCAAAGTGTCAAAAGCGTCAGTTGGTGTCGGATTGTCTGCCCCAATATCGCAGCCCCCCTTTAAGTCGCTGATCACCACCATTACTGGCATAATAAAAAATAAAAATTCCAGTATATTTATATATCCCATAGTTTGTAGACGCTATAATGTTCGTGTAAATCAATCAATATTTGCTTATCGGGATTTTTTTTTTACCAAAAACATTTAAACATTTAGCAGAATACAGATTGGCCTAAATTTATGAAGAAATCTGAATGTTTACATTTTTGTTATTTGGTATGTTTTATAGCAGAAAGTAAAAAATATATATTCTTATTTTCAAAATTGTCTGTCTTTTTTTTGTTTATAGCGCAAAAAAAAAAAAAAAAACGCAGTGGTGATCAAATACCACCAAAAGAAATGTTTGTGGGGCGAAAAAAAAAACCACTACATTTTGTTTGGGTACAGCGTTGCATGACCGTGCAATTATCAATTAAAGTAACGCAGTGCCATATTGCAAAAAGTGGTCTGGTCATGAAGGGGGGTAAATCTTCTGAAGGTCAAGTGGTTAAGGTAATCATGGTTGCAGAGTGTCCCACTGGGACGGGACAGGACATGAGGGAATATCTCAGTCTGGCCACCGATTGCATTTTAAGCCTGGCAAAGATTAAAACTTTTCTCCAATTTATCTAGAATTAGGAAAATTGGCTGGATTTTGTTGGAGCAAGAGACTAAAAAAAAAAAAATAAATAAATCATATGAGCAATCACAGTAGGCTCTGATCAGGTTTCTCTTGTTGTGCTAGCTCTTTTCCAATGATAATAGTTTATCCCCTTGCCGCCGAGTGTACGCAGATACGCGGCCTCGGCTTTCGGGGGTTATACCAGGATGATGCCCGCAGCTGCAGGCATCATCCTGGTACCGATTTTTAGAGCGGGCAATCGGCTATCCAGGGATAACAACCGATGCGGCTAAAAGCCGCTCGGTTGTTATCCCGGATGAGCGGGAGGGGACATCCCCCCTCCCGCCGCCTTCCGCTGTTCTTACCGGGCTTCCCAACCCACCGGGAGTCCCGATCATTGATCCACCTCTTCAGGCGGCTAGAGAGAGACTGGCACGAAGCCAGAAATGGCTTTGTTCCAGTCTTCTCTCTGTAAACATGGAAGTGACATCACAACGTCACTTCCTGTTTACTCGGCTGCCAATGGCGCCGGTTTTTAAAAAATATACAGTATTCAGAATCGCCGAAAAGGGCGATCTGAATACTTTGAAGTGCGAAGGAGGGATTGGAAGTCTTTTAGACCCCCGATCCCTCCATAAAGAGTACCTGTCACCGACTACGGTCACTGTCAAGGGATGTTTACATTCCTTGTGACAGCAATAAAAGTGATCAAATTTTTTTTTAAAAAAACAATGTAAAAAAATAAAAATAAATGAAATTTAAAAAATAAAATTAAAACATTTTAAAGCGCCCCCGTCCCCGCAGCAAAGAAAATGCATAGGGAAGTCACGCCGGCATATGTAAATGGTGTTCAAATCACACATGTGAGGTACCGCCGCAATCGTCAGAGCGAGAGCAATAAATCTAGCACTAGACCCTCCTCTGTAACTCTAACCTGGTAACCATTTTTTTTTTTGGAGATTCTTAGGTACCGTAGTTTGTCGCCATTCCACGAGTGTGCGCAATTTTAAAGTGTGACATTTTGGTATCTATTTACTCGCCGTAACATCATCTTTCACATTATACAAAAAAATTGGGCTAACTTTACTGTTTTTTTTAAATTCATGAAAGTGTCTTTTTCCCCAAAAAGTTGCGTTTAAAAGACCGCTGCACAAATACCGTGTGACATAAAATATTGCAACAATCACCATTTTATTCTTTAGATTCTCTGCTAAAAAAAATCTACATAACATTTAGGGGTTCTAAGTAATTTTCTAGCAAAAAAATACAGATTTTAACTTGTAAACAACAAATGTCAGAAAAAGGCTTAGTCATGAAAGGGTTATACAGTACCTCTCCCCTAGTGGATAGCACTTTCAATGGAACATGTAAACAAGACAGATACCGAGTCTACCTACCTTACCCCACTAGCTAATAGCAATAGTTTTTCTACTAATTTACAAATTTGCTTTAAGCTTCTGCTTTATGTTTTGTGCCAGACTCGATGAATCCTTCTGTGACGGCTGCTCTTCATAGTCCTCCAAACTTGGTAAAACAAAACTGTACATGCAAGAAATGAGCAGCTACACTCCATGAAAGGAAAACCATATTAAACAATATCAGGCAAAGGGAAGACTGCAAACCCAATCATTCCCTGCCCGGCGTCACCGTGAAATCTTGCACTAAAAGGTTTTCTAGGCATTTACTCATTGTCTTGGAAATAAAATGCAGAGACCCAGAGCCTATTTGAGAAAGTCCCTAGTGTAATTTAATGCTTGGCGTACAGCTCGCACAATTCATCATGCAGCATAAGATACTCACGTGCATTAATGAGTAAAACTCCTGTTTGCCAGTGTAAAATAGAAAGTGGAATGGGCGCTTGTCTTCTCCCCACTGAATTGCTGATGGGATAAAAACAAAGCACTTTTAGACATTCACTAAACAGAGGTGTTAATTACACTACTTATTTACAGAAATGCATTTCTATGCTTGTAGCTGATGGTATATTAACTGGAGTCAAATGTCAATATTGTGCATTATTTACATGTGAATTTACATTTCATTGTTTATGATACTTATAGATTACTGTCCTTCCAAGGGAGAATTCTTTTTTTTTTTTCTTTTTTTTTTAACTCTGCTTTTTCTTTTTTTCAGCAGTTTTTTTCTCAACTGTTCACCTTTTACAATGCTTTAATTCATTTTCTTCCAGAGTCTGTATCTTTAACAAAAATAGTTTTAGACCTGAAGATTGCTTTAACATTATATATAGAAAGCAGAGACCCTGGAGAATAAAATGGTGGTAGTTTTAATTTTTCATGTGACATATTAGCACAAAAATACCAACGTGACACTGTTGCACCTACCTAATTAGCAACTATTGCATCCAAATAATATGACCAATATGTGAATGAAGGCCCAATAATCATCCAATGTTGCAATACACTCTTATTGTGAACAATACACAAATCATATATTGCATGTATAACCAATATACAAAATAGGAAAATAAAAATTTAGAAAAACAAAAAAAACATGGTATTAATATATTACACCACAAACTGTGTCAAAATACAAATAATTTCAACTTGCACCAGTGCAAATCTGTGTATAAATGTCCTCTTTAAATTAAATCACAGTCTCATATGAACAACAATATCTAATAAGTTCTGTACATTCAGAGGAAATCTTATATTCCACCTTGTGCGCTAAGTTAATTTCATACATAGTGATTCCCACCACCGTTCATTATATGCTCTCACCTCAAATCAAGGACCCGCCAAGTGCCAGCTCAAATAATGCTTTCCCCACCTTGGGGCTACTTTTTGGTTCCACTCAGTTAAGGCCTCACTTGGATACCTCCTTCATTGCCACTTTAGATGGTATAGAGCAAATCTACAAATATGGGTGTATGGCACTTTAAGAGATTGTAAACTCTTCCTGCAATGGTCTCATATAATAAAGGGGTTTCTCACAGTGTAGTATGCCTTGTTAAATGTTTTACTTATTAAAAATGCACTTAGATAAGACTAAAAAGCAATTGCATGTAATCATCACAGCGGGCCACAGCACCTGGCAACCAGTCTCCCAGCTCCGCCCAACGCATATCGTCACATGACTTCCTCAGGAAGTGCATTTTTAATAAAAGTGTATTGCACATTGGACGATTATTAGTCCTACATTCACATATTGGTCATTTTATATGGAAAGCAATAGTTGCCAATTAGGTAGGTGCAACTGTGTCACATTGGTATTTTTATAAATAGGTTGTGGGAACACAATTTGCTGTTTGCAGCCACTACTCAGTTTATTTTCATTTTAATTGTAGGTAACGCAGGATTGAATTTACACACTTTTATGATATTAGCACAACGGTTTATCAAGCGCAAAGTTTTTGTAAAAAGTACATTGAGCGAGCATACATGTACATACACATGGTTGCCCAAACGCGTACATTTACATTTCTGCATGTGGGGGGGAATTGGGACTAAATTTTTTTTTTTTTGGTGCTGGGGGGATAAGGTGTTAACTGCTTGGGTGGTATTGCACTTTCCCTTGGATTGTCCCTTTAACTGAACTTTGAAATTGTACAAAATAGCTTTCAGTCCTACGTTACAAAGGAAAAAACTAAAAAAAAGGTAAGAAATATTCTTACCAGCATATTTTTGTATGCTGTATTAATGAGGACACAACAAACTTTTTTTTTTGCACATTTAACTGCAAACGTAGGCTTTAAAAGTACAGAAGTCAGGAACAGGCAGACAACTAGTAATTTTGGCATCCGGTTAGCAATGGCAGACCCAATATTTCCAGGGGTACATTAAGCATGTCAGCAACAAAAAAAACATTTCTGACTAAAGAAAGTATACGAGTGTACATGAACTCTGTACAAAGGAAAAGTAGCAAACTATGCAAGGAAATAAAAAAAACAAATTTCAAAACCAGTGCAAAGTGAAAAGCAGACCATTTCTGCTTTAATAAAAATACATATTTTACTAACTTTTTAACTAAAAAAAAAATGTATACATATACAATAATCATTGTCTTCCTATTTTGTTTAGTGCCATATTTCCCAGAGTCACTTACTCCATTTCCCAAAAAAAATAAAAATGAAAAAAAAATTCACATTCATTTCTTCTTAGATAAAACTCACCTTAGGAATGACTCTGGACTCATCTGTCAAAATGCCAAAGTGAAATGAGAACAGAGCATACGCTACATGGCAACCAATTACGTTCAAACTTCCAGCGTTTGTCGCTTTCTGGTGCAGGTCTTAAAATAACTGCTAGCTACAGGCACCATAGGTAGTTCTTATTTAAAACTCCTTAATAAAAGAGTTTCCCTTTGCCATATTGCCTCTATGCAATACAAAAAAATAAAAATAGTAAACGACTAAATTGCTCACATACTATAAGCCCTAGTAAATGAAGTAGTCTGCATATGAAACAGATTCTCAAAGCAGAATTAAATTGACTTAATTTAAATAAATTTCTGTTTGGAATGTGTTACAGGCTACAACCCCGTGCCAAGACGTCACAGGTGTCCGAGATGCCAACAAGGAGATTGGTTCCACCCCCCGCAAGGATTTTTAGTTTGAGGGAATTCCCATGGAGAATCCACAAAGGGCCAGTTTACTGCCCTACAAATTTTAGGGGGGCCAGACTGTGGCCAATAGCAGTAGAAAATACCCTGGCATCAGTGCGAGTAAACTATGCCATAGACTTGGTGGTCAGTTGGATTAACTAACTACATCATTGGTCTCAGTGGCGAGGAATAACACCCCATCTCTGGCGTCAGTGGGAAAATTAGTTCCCCATCATTGGTGTGAGTGAGAAGAATAGTGCCCATATCAGTGGAAGGAATATTGCCACAAGAGAGATGAAGGCAAGCAAAGGGCCACATCCAGGCCACGGGCCACAGTTGAGACCCCTGCACTAGAGGTTAGATGACAGCATTTTATGTCCTGCACCTTCTCAAACGCAAATGAGACTTAATTTTAATCATACAATACAAAAAAGTATTAATATTGCTACTGAAAACTACAGTTACAAAATAGTAGTAAAAAAACCCCAAAAACACTAAATTTATTTTTGATCGTTACCAATTGTTTGTTTATTATGTGACAGAAACTTTAACCCTAATATTGTCTAAAGCCAAGAAAAAGTATTTTTGCATTTAAGTAAAATTTTTGCAAGAAATAATGCCTTTAATAAAAGGTCAGGACAGTCGGAGTCCAGATTATCACTAAAATAATATATATATATATTTTTTTTCCTTAGGAGTCTGTAAAGCATTGCACCCGCAATCTGCCAGGCTCCTGCAGACTGTCAATGGAGATGTCTACCCGTACGTCAGATATGGGCAGGCAGTTAACAGCGCCCTGTGAATGAATGACGTGGCTATGTGGGTGGACACGCTGTTTTCGAATGGTGCAGCAGGTGTGGGGAGAGGATCCCCCGCCCACTGTCATAATGGGTATCACATGTTACTAAAGATGAACCTAGGCTTTAAATTGGGGTAAGCTGTGTGTTGTAAGGTTATAGGGCTGCATGTGTGATGATGGATCAGTTTCTTGTGCTAGTGAATTATTTGTAGAAAGAAACGGTATAAGGTGAATTCACCACTGTAGTATGTATCTGTGACAGATGTGCTACAGGAAAACAGCCTTTTAACCACTTGCCGACCCGCCGCAGTACATTTACCGGTGTGTCGAGACTTTCTTCTGGGTCTGCTCCCACACATGCGCACAGACCTGAAAGACTGCAGCACAAACTGATCAGTGGGCCCTGGGGCAATGATCATTGGCTGGGACCCACTGATCGGCTGAGCAAATGACAGAAGAGAGCCCTGTGTTGGTAAACACAGGGCTATTTACAGACAGCAGCAATGTGCCAGTTTCTTCCTCCCTGCAAAGAAGGGAGTAAACACTCGCACATTACTTAGCAAAATCATCACACAGTACACACACTAAACATTGTTAGGCACACATTTAAACCCTTGATCGCCCTAGATGTTAATTTTCTCCCAGCCAGTGTCATTAGTACAGCGACAGTGTATATTATTAGTACTGATCACTGTATTAGTGTCACTGGTGATGTTAGGGTCAGTTCCCCAGAGTGTCAGATTGCCCGCCGCACTATCTCAGTGCCATTATGTCACTGATCACCACCAATAGTAGTATATAATTTATATTTCATTTATATTGTAAAAAATTTAAAAAACAGCAGTGATCAAATACCACCAAAATAAAGCTCCATTTGTGTGAAAAAAAAAATATAAATTTTGCTTGGGTACAGCGTTGCATGACCAAGCAATTAATAGTTAAATTAGCGCAGTGCTAAATAGCAAAACAATGGCCTGGTCATGAAAGGGGTAAAATCTTCCGGAGCTGAAAAGTGAAAGGGTGATAAAAATCTGGTTGGGTGTCAGATCCCTGGTGGTGAAATGCCTTCAACATTACTAAGCAAGTCCAGCTGAATAGGACTATTACAAGCCACAGTGGTGTTTGTACACTTACCTAGTTGCTTTGGAAAAATGTCATCAGGATGCTGCAGAAAAAGAAAAAAATGGTGTACATAAGGATAGATTTACGGATCTGAAAAATTACAATAATAATCTAACGAATAGGATTCTGAGCTGTGATGAGATGTGGAATAATCAAATACCACATATACATGCAAAGTCTATTCTTTGTTAATATAGAGTGGGGATGGAAAGTATTCAGACCCCCTTAAATGTTTCACTCTTTGTTATATTGCAGCCATTTGCTAAAATCATTTAAGTTCATTTTTTTTCCTCATTAATGTACACAGAGCACCCCATATTGACAGAAAAACACAGAATTGTTGACATTTTTGCAGATTTATTAAAAAAGAAAAACTGAAATATCCCATGGTCCTAAGTATTCATGCCTTTTGCTTACTATTTAGTAGAAGCACCCTTTTGATCTAATACAGCCATGAGTCTTTTTGGGAAAGATGCAACAAGTTTTTCACACCTGGATTTGGGGATCCTCTGCCATTCCTCCTTGCAGATCCTCTCCAGTTCTGTCAGGTTGGATAGTAAACGTTGGTGGACAGCCATTTTTAGGTCTCTCCAGAGATGCTCAATTGGGTTTAAGTCAGGGCTCTGGCTGGGCCATTCAAGAACAGTCACGGAGTTGTTGTGAAGCCACTCTTTTGTTATTTTAGCAGTGTGCTTAGGGTCATTGTCTTGTTGGAAGGTAAACCTTCGGCCCAGTCTGAGGTCCTGAGCACTCTGGGGAAGGTTTTCATCCAGGATATCCCTGTTCATTGTCCCATTCATCTTTCCCTCGATTGCAACCAGTCGTCCTGTCCCTGCAGCTGAAAAACACCCCCACAGCATGATGCTGCCACCACTATGCTTCACTGTTAGGACTGTATTGGACAGGTGATGAGCAGTGCCTGGTTTTCTCCACACATACCGCTTAGAATTAAGGCCAAAAAGTTCTATTTTGATCTCATTAGACCAGAGAACCTTATTTCTTGCCATCTTGGAGTCCTTCAGGTGTTTTTTTAGCAAACTCCATGCGGGCTTTCATGTGTCTTGCACTGAGGAGAGGCTTCCATCGGGCCACTCTGCCATAAAGCCCCAACTGGTGGAGGGCTGCAGTGATGGTTGGCTCTCTACAACTTTCTCCCATCTCCAGACTGCATCTCTGGAGCTCAGCCAGTGATCTTTGGGTTCTTCTTTACCTCTCTCACCAAGGCTCTTCTCCCCCGATATCTCAGTTTGGCCGGACGGCCAGCTCTAGGAAGGGTTCTGGTCATCCCAAACGTCTTCCATTTAAGGATTATGGAGGCCACTGTGCTCTTAGGAACCTTAAGTGCAGCAGAAATTTTTTTGTAACCTTGGCCATATCTGTGTCTTGCCACAATTCTGTCTCTGAGCTCTTCAGGCACTTCCTTTTACCTCATGATTCTCATTTGCTCTGACATGCACTGTGAGCTGTAAGGTCTTATATAGACAGGTGTGTGGCTTTTCTAATCAAGTCCAATCAGTATAATCAAATACAGCTGGACTCAAATGAAGGTGTAGAACCATCTCAAGGATGATCAGAAGCAATGGCCAGCACCTGAGTTAAATATAGGAGTGTCACAGCAAAGGGTCTGAATACCAAGGATGAGCTCCGGCGTGTCCACAAGCTGCACGTGCCGAGCCCACCAGGAACTCTGCACTGCACAGTGCTAATCACAAGCAGTGAGACATTTCCCGATGTGCAGCTGCAAGTTCGGGAAATGTCTAACTGCCTGTGATTAGCGCAGCGGATTGCCGACTTCCTGGCGGGCTCGGCACGTGCAGCTTGCGAACACGCTGCAGCTCATCCTTACTGAATACTTAGGACCATGTGATATTTTAGTTTTTCTTTTTTAATAAATCTGCAAAAATGTCAACAATTCTGTGTTTTTTCTGTAAATATGGGGTGCTGTGTGTACATTAATGAGGAAAAAAATGAACTTAAATGATTTTAGCAAATGGCTGCAATATAACAAAAAGTGAAAAATTTAAGGGGGTCTGAATACTTTCCGTCCCCACTGTATATTTTGGAGGCTCAAACCCTTCCACCAACAATAGGACATCTTACATTCATGCCAGCTCTTCAACAATCTCTTGGGGCTCATTTACACTTGCTTCGGCTTCAACAAGGCTTCGGACATGCTTTGTTAAAGCTCTCTGAACGCTATTCAAAGCTCCTGTCACTAAATAAAATGGTTAGCTTACAGTCCTGTTTACACCTTGCTTTTGCTTTGCTTAGGCTTTACTTCAAAAATTATACCCCATGTAGCTTCATTGGTGCATCAAAGCGTCTTCAAAGCATCCATAGAAAGCTATGGCAAAGCTCGCTCGAAGCCCCACCGAACCACCAAGCAAAAGCAGGTGTAAACAGGACTGTAAGCTAACCATTTTATTGAGTGACAGGAGCTTTGACTGGCGTTCAGAGAGCTTTAACAAAGCATGTCCGAAGCCATGTTTCGAAGCAAATATAAACTAGCCCTTACTGATATAACATGCCTTATGCTTGTCTAAACTGAGATAGGTCCCTACTACTAAACCTAACACCGTAAATATTCAGAGTTCTCCATGAAAGATATTGACATGTACAATTACAAAATGAGTTGTAAAAAGTCCCTGGATCATATTTAATATGACTTGCCTTCTCAATTTTGTGACTGTTCTACTGTATAGCAACATAGTTAAAGATTTCTCTCCTCTTGTATGAGCAATAATCTAAACAGTATATAAAAAAGGAAAAAAAAAAAGGGGGGATACCTTCATAACTGGTCGGGCTTTCTTCTCAAATAATCCAGATGGAAAAAGGTAAGCTATGGCTTTCTGAAAAAAAGAAAATACGTATTTATACAATAATATTGAACTTGATCAGGTACACTTGTTTCAATTGAAAAATACAAAAACACTTTGGGCATGGTGTAAAAACTGAAGCTACTGTCCGAAGTAAACAGCAGCATTCTGTGCTCTGCATTCCTAAGTATGAAAATATTGGCTCCATTTAAAACAGATTGTCATTTGAGTTGGTCAAGGCTCACTCTCCATTATTTCCAGATATCCATTAACTGGCTGAGAGGCCTAATACCACCACTTTGCCTTCTGAACAGCAGTAAACATCTGACAGGGGATCAGTTCCTGCTCAACTTTACTTGAAGGAGAAAAAAATCTCTAGGTGTGGGTGGGGCCTGAAAGTGAAATTGGTGCATTTACACAAGAACAATGAGGCTCCATTCACATCCATGTGTTTCCAAACGCATGGCAAACTGCAAAAAACAGGAGATTGTACAATCAGATTCTATAGGAAGTGAGTGGAAGGTGGTATTGTACTGAGGCAGGTGTGGTCCACATCTTCTTCTGTGATGCAACAAGGAAGTGAAGGCTTCTGGGAAATGACCTAACAGGAAGTAAAAGCTGAGAAGTGATGGAATCCGAAAATCCCTTTAAAAATACACATAAAAAACGGACAAGATTTGAAACATCCTGTGGATAAGGTAAGAGAGGGAAAAGCACATTGGGATGGCTGGGCCAGAAATGGCACTGGAAAATGCTTCTATTCATTATGAAAACTGAAATTTTGCCTGAAGAGATTAACGTATCCTTTAATTATCACATAGTAATAGTTGTTTGGCTCCTTTTTAAATCCTAATAACAGAAATCACCTAAACAGCCCTGACCAAAAGATTACTTACCCTGGAATGTTTGGCCTTGGTACAGACACACAAAGTTTCATGCACAGGTTAAAATGGCAAGTAATTAATTTCCCACATCTGTGGCTTTTTATATTGCAATTAATGTCTGTGTATAAATAGTCAATGAGTTTATTAGCTCTCACATGGATGCACTGAGCAGGCTAGATACTGAGCCATAGGGAGCAAAAAAGAACTGTCAAAAGACCTGCAAAACAAGGTAGTAGGGCTTTATAAAGATGAAAAAAGGATATAAAAAAGATATCCAAAGCCTTGAATATGCCAGTCAGTATTGTTCAATCACCTATTTAAAGTGGAAAAATTGGGGATCACTTGATACCAAGCCAAGGTCAGGTAGACCAAGTAAGACTGCAGCCACAACTGCCAGAAGAATTGTTCAGGATACAAAGAAAAACCTACAGGTAGCCACAATACAGCGATACATGAACAAAAATTAGCTGCCTGGTCAAGTTGCCAGAAAGATGCCTTTACTGCGGTAATGCCACAAAAAAGCCTAATTACAATATGCCCAACACCTTGACATGCTTCACCAGGCTTTTTTGTGGCATTAGGGCAGTTACATAGTTAGTCAGGTTGAAAAAAAAAGACAAAAAAAAGTCCATCTAGTTCAACCCAAAAAAAAAAAATAGTACAATTGCATATACACAATCATTCACCCACAGTTGATCCAGAGGAAGGTGAAAAACCCCAGCAAAGCATGATCCAATTTGCTACAGCAGGGGAAAAAATTCCTTCCAGATCCCCCGGAGAGGCAAACAAATTTTCCCTGGATCAACTTTACCTATAAAATGTTAGTACCCAGTTATATTACATGTACATGAAAGAATCCAGGCCTTTGTTAAAGCAATCTACTAAGCTGTCCAGAACCCCCTCAGGAGGGAGTCTATTCCACATTTTCACAGTTCTTACTATGAAGAAACGTTTCCACATTTAGAGATTAAAGCCCCTTTCACACTGGGGCGGTTTGCAGGCGTTATTGCGCTAAAAATACCGCGTGCAAACCGCCCCTAAACAGCCTCCGCTGTTTGTTCAGTGTGAAAGCCCGAGGGCTTCACACTGAAGCGGTGCGCTGGCAGGAGAAGAAAAAATCTCCTGCAAGCCGCATCTTCGGAGCGGTGAAGGAGCGGTGTATTCACCGCTCCTTCACCGCTCCTGCCCATTGAAATCAACGGGACAGCGCGGCTATACCGCGGCTATACCGCGGCTATAGCCGCGCTGTATGAGTGATTTTAACCCTTTTTCGGTCGCCAGCGGGGGGGTGTTAAAACCGCACCGGTAGCGGCCGAATACCACGGTAAAACAGCGCTAAAAATATTGCTGTTTTACTGCCGACGCCCCCTACCGCCCCAGTGTGAAAGCAGCCTAAATCTTTTTTCCTCTAAACATAAAGAGTGCCCCCTTGTCCTCTGTGATGACCTTAAAGAGGAGTTCCCATTAAAAAAAATAAATAAATAAAAGTCTGCAGACTTTTAATAATCGGATACTTACCTGTCCCAGGGTCCAGCGATGCGGGGAATCAGAAGCCCCGCTAGTCTCACCCTCTGTTCGGCGGCGCTGCCATTGCAACTGTGGGCGCTCGGCTGTGGCTTCACAGCCGGGCACCCACTGAGCATGCGCGAGCGGCTCCGCGCACCATGATTGGCCGCGCAATCATATGGGACCTGTCACGTGTCCCATATGATTGACAAGAGGGAGGGGGAAGAGCTGAGCCCTTCCTGTGCCGAGGGGAAGTGATGTCACCAGCCCAGGCACTGAAGGAGGCAGACTACGAGGGACCCCCTAGCAACAGGCATTTAGAGGTGAGTAAAAAAAAAAAATTTCAACATTTTTTTTTTTTTTTTTTTTAAGGCACATTTATGCATTTTTTTTTTTTGGTTGGGACATCACTTTAACCCCCAGAAGATTTATCTGCTCAATGACCAGGCCATTTTTTGCAATAGGGCACTGCGTCGTTTTAACTGACAACTGCACGGTCATGCGATGCCCAAACAAAATTTTTTCCCAAAAATAGAGCTTTCTTTTGGTGGTTTGATCATCTGTGTTTTTTGTTTTTTTTTGCGCTATAAATAAAAAAAAAAAAAAGACAATTTTGAAAAAAAAAACAAAAAAAAAAAAAACAATATTTTGTACTTTTTGCTATGATAAATATCCCCAATTTTTTTTTTTTAAAAAAAAGCTAAATTTTTCCTGTTTAGGCCGATATGTATTCGTCTACATATTTTTGGCAATAAAAATCGCAATAAGCGTATATTGATTGGTTTGTGCAAAAGTTAAAGCGTTTACAAAATAGGGGAAGGATTTATGGCATTTTTATTATCTTTTTTTTTTTTTACTACTAATGGCAGTGATCTGCGATTTTATCGGGACTGCAACATTATGGCGGAAAGATCAGACACTTGACATATTTTTGGGACCATTGGCATTTATACAGCGATCAGTGCTATAAAAATGCACTGATTACTGTGTAAATGTCACTGGCAGTGAAGGGGTTAACAGTGGGGGGCGATCAAGGGGTTAACTGTTACCTAGCGAGTGATTCTAACTGTGGGGGGGATGGGACTGCCTGGGTGAGGAGACAGATCGTTGTTCATACTTAGTACAACAGATCGCTCTCCTAACTCCTGACAGCACAGAGATCTGTCCGTTTACAGGGACAGATCTCCATTCTGTCTCTGTGTGGAGCGATCGCGGGTGTCCAGCGGTCATCGCAGCCACCGGCACATGCATCGGCTTCGTAATCGCGCCGCAGGCACCCCCTAGTGGTCAAAATAGTATAGCTACGACAGTTCGCCCAGGGGAGGCAACCTGCTGTAGCATAGAAAAAAGATCTTGCAAGCCACAACGGACCAATGCCTATAAAATAGAAATGATAATGATAACCAGCTGCAGACGCAGATCACGTTTCATAACCGTGCAATAGTGAAATAAATAAATGTGCAGAGAAGGGCAACCAAACTGATAAGAGGCATGAAGGAGCTCAGCTATGGGGAAAGATTAGAGAAACTGAATTTATTCTCTTGAGAAGAGGAGATTAAGGGGGGATATGATCAGCATGTACAAATACATAAGTGGTCCATATAGTGAACTTGGTGTTGAGTTATTCACTATAACCCC
Source organism: Lithobates septentrionalis (assembly GCA_037952835.1). Lineage (NCBI taxonomy): Eukaryota > Metazoa > Chordata > Amphibia > Anura > Ranidae > Lithobates > Lithobates septentrionalis. Next base: position 6,247,520 of record JBBDGP010000998.1, read on the forward strand.
TTCCCGACCAGCCGCCGCAGTTGCACGCCGTGCACGGAGTTGAATCGAAAAGAGGAACATACCATACCACACACCATACCGGCAGTTTTTTATCATTTGAAAGCCTGAAATAGAGAGGTGCACTTACGCACCTGTGGAATGTGAGTACCCCGATGTAGGGAGTGTGTGTTTTTAAATAAATCCTTACGTTATCGCACTATTGAGTTTTTCTTATTTATGGCTTGGAGCGATACTTACTGAACCAGCTGGAGATCGGCACCTGCACTTCATTATAGAGCCCAGGGGTGGCTCCAAAGCGCGTTTGGACGCAGTTAGCAACTGTGTCACACGCTCTGAGGTGAGCACATAAGCTTTTGGGGGGTCACTGGAGTGCACCGGAGCATGGTTTTGCAGCAACACATATTGGATGAGCATGTTGGATGACACCACTGATGGACACTGTGTTATACATTTGATAATTTACACTCATCACATATGAACTTTCATTTATATTTTTTTTATGTATATGCAGAAGTATTGTGCACTTCTACATTCTATGTATGCACTTTGTTTCAGCGATATTAACTATGCACATTGCACTAAAATAATTAATTTTTTATCACGGATTGTCACTTATGAGTTTATTGCTTATCATTTATTTATTGGCATTTTTTTTTCAGATATATGAATTTGTCACATACAGCTTTGCATTTGAATTATACACTTTGGATACATATTTATTTTTAATCTTTCCTAGCGCAACGCATTTATTTATTTAACCTGCTGTAGTATAACTGCGGCGGCTGGTCGGGAAGGGGTTATAGTGAATAGCTCAACACCAAGTTCACTATATGGACCCCTTATGTATTTGTACATGTTGATCATATCCCCCCTTAATCTCCTCTTCTCAAGAAAATAAATTCAGTTCCTCTATTCTTTCGTCATAGCTGAGCTCCTCCATGCCTCTTATCAGTTTGGTTGCCCTTCTCTGCACTTTCTCCAGTTCCTCGATATCCAGTAAAGGCTTCTTTCTGGCAACTCGAACATGCAGCTCATTTTTGAGGATCGTTGTATTGTGCTCCTTAAAGAAATGGCTTCATATGGTCACCATCCCTTAATAAAAGCCATAATATCAATATTTCACGATTTCTGCCAGGGTGTGCAAACTTGAGCACAACTGTAACATCCACTGCTTTGTAGGTCCATATTAGGTTGAATATATTTTTATTCACGTATTTTCAAGATTTGAAAAATCAAAACATAAAGGGGTGCATAAAATAGAAAAGGGGGAAGGGGAAAGGGATAACAAATGTCAAAGTAATTCAGGATGCCAGCACAAGCGCCATAATTGACAACATACAGTAAAAAGTCAATAAAATGACAGGTGAGTAGAATCAAATAAAAAAGGAAAAGAAAGAGCGCAGAGAAGGAAGAAAAAGAAGAAGGAAAGGAGAGAAGAGATAGAAAAGTAGATACAGCATCCATTATTACCAAATCATATAGTATGTAACGACTGTAGCATCACGGTAAACGGCAGTCCAAACGGAAGCACCCCTGGAGAGTACGAGTCCATAATAAATAGAGAGGTCAGTAGGTCCATTAAATATTTTAAATTTACGTTAAGCTAAAACATATTTTAAAATGACTCCCAAGCACATAAAACTAAAACCTGTGAAGAATAGAATAATGATCTGTTAAGAAACAGATCAGGTTCAACCTTTGAATTATGTCTGGTTTATTTGTGCCTTAGATTGTAACCATGATAGCTCCCGATAGCTCGAAGAACTTTTCATAATTGGTTGAGGTCCTGATTCTTTGATATATAATATCCTGATTTATGATAATGACTCTTAGAATAAAGAATATAGCATTGATGGATATGTGGCAAACATAATTCAATCATACCCAAAAGGAAATTATGGATTAATTACACAGCAGTAAAAAGTTGACAATTACAAATTTGTGATTATCAACTTACCAAGTCTGGGTGAAGAGATACATCAATGTCTGCAGCGCATTTGTTTTCCCATGCCCTCATCATTAGAGGAACGTGCAATAAATAACTTATGTTGTATCATGTCAAAGAGGCAGGGAGAAAAAAAAAGAGCTAGCAACAATTTCTACACTACACTGCATCAGTGACGTGCACAGATACTGAATAGGAAGCACATCTACATGGGATTTTTTTTTGGACTTATTTACAATTTTTATTTGAAAATATATTGCTAATATTTATAATGTGTCTGCTACTCCTCTTCGCCAATCCCTCTACTGGCATCCCAATGGCCAACAAATTAAATTCAAAATACTAACATACAAAGCCATTCACAACTCTGCCCCAAGCTACATCACCAATCTGGTCTCCAAATAATCACCCAAACCATCCTCTCCTCCCAAGGCCCTCCTCCCACGCTTGTCTGCAGCACTTCTCCAGAGCCTCTGCCATCCTCTGGAACTCTCTACCTCAAGCTGCCTGGCTGTCTCTTACTCTGACTGCCTTTAGGTGATCCCTGAAAATTCATCTCTTCAGGGAAGCCTATCACGCCTCCAACAATTTTTTTTTTTTATCACTTCCATCAGTGATGAAGTTGCATTGGTAACTGCAATATGAAAAGGTCGATAGACACAAGAAATTAAATATGTAAGCAAATAAAGTTGCTTATGTGGTGTGCGATTTGTGAGAGAGATTGATGTTCAGATATCACACATTTTGATTTACACAAAGATACCAGTAATTATGTATGTATGCCATTTTAGTACAACACACACAGATATATACATACACACATATATACATACATACATACATACACACACACACACAGTATCTCACAAAAGTACACCCCTCACATTTTTGTAAATATTTATTATATCTTTTCATGTGACAACACTGAAGAAATGACACTTTTCTAAAATGTAAAAAGTAGTGAGTGTACAGCTTGTATAACAGTGTAAATTTGCTGTCCCCTCAAAATAACAACACACAGTCATTAACGTCTAAACCGCTGGCAATAAAAGTGAGTACACCCCTAGGTAAAAATGTCCAAATTGGGCCCAATTAGCCATTTTCCCTCCCCAGTGTCATGTGACTCATTACTGTTACAAGGTCTCAGGTGTGAATGGGGAGCAGGTGTGTTAAATTTGGTGGTATCGCCCTCACTCTCTCATACTGGTCACTGGAAGTTCAACATGGCACCTCATAGGAGAGAACTCTCTGAGGATCTGAAAAAAAAATTGTTGCTCTACATAAAGATGGCCTAGGCCAGTGAGGGGGAACCTTGGCACCCCAGATGTTTTGGCACTACATTTCCCATGATGCTCATGCATTCTGCACTGCACTGGCCTAGGCTATAAGAAGATTGCCAAGACCCTGAAACTGAGCTGCAGCACAGTGGCCAAGACCATACAGCGGTTTAACAGGACAGGTGCCCCTCAGAATAGGCCTCGCCATGGTCGATTTAAACAAGCAAATGCTGCAGCCCTATCTTTCAACACGACAGTCCCTCTTCTGGTATAAAAAAGTTGCAATATACTTTTTCCATTTGGCCATTTATATTGCATGTCACCTATCAAAAATCAACGGAATTACCCAACCCCTTCTTCAAATTTATCAAAGATATTGTCACTGCCCTGATCTATAAGCAAGGATCCCCCCCCAGAAAGCATTCGCTCTGATTGTGTCAGCAGACTGTATGAGCACCGTTTTCCTGACAATACCATCAGCAACCGAAGATGCCAAAAAAAAAATGTTGAGTGTGCAGCAAAAGAGTTAGGAAAGACACCAGTTTCCATTGTCCCCAATGTCCCTCCCAACCTGGCCTATGCATCAGTGAATGTGAACTGACCCTGGACTATCGACTATGCCTCTGCCTACCGTCTATTTCTGCCTTTTACCTGCACTGACCTCGGCCTGTTGACCATGTTTTTGTCTGCCCCTTGGACTGATCTTTTACCCTGCTACACAGGGGTCTCACATATGTGAGGGGTTCTAGTATACTGTTCCGAGTTGAGAAAAATAGTTTTTGGTTTTCTCTTTGTTTTGCAATTCCCAGAACAGGTTCTGGTTTTCCAGAGGCTTCAAAGCAATTTGGGTGGGAGAAGCCTCTACCTGCTGCCCCCATTCTTTCCTGACCGAGGCCCTAAACTTGATGGTCCTGCCTGCTGCCTGGAACAATACTTTGGCTGTGCTGACAATAACTCTGCCTGCACTGACCCAGGACTTTTCATGGATCATGTGCCTGTTGCTTGGACCAATACTTTGGCTGCACTGACCATATCTCTGCCTGCTGCCTGTACTATGGACAGTATTCCTGCCTGCTGCACGGACGATTCTTTCGCTGCTGCCGACCACATCCCTGCCTGCTACCTGGACCGATGCTCTCCTCTGTGGACCACTGCACTACTAAAACCGCAGGTAATCTTTTGGGTCCTCTTTGCATAGAAAATGTATTTTGGTTTGTAATTGGTATGTACAGTACATGCTATGTGACAGTTAGAAATATGAACGGCCTTCAACAATGTGATATGTTGGCAGGAATATGTGTGTGTAATTTATGCTCCAAGAACACCTGGAGGTGCTACTTGGATGTTGGGCCTCTGTATGTGGCCAGGCTGTGACACAGTCTCACACATGTGGTATTGCCATACTCAGGAGGAGTAACAATGTATTTTAGGGTGTCATTTTTGCTATGTACATGCTATGTGTTGGAAATAGCTTATAAATGGACAACTTTGTGTAAAAAAAATGCGTTTTCATTTTTTCCCCACATTTTCTAATAACTTCTGGAAAAAAAAAGAACCCTTCAAAAGACTCATTATGCCTCATAGATTATACGTTGTTGTATTTGAGGCAGTTATGTGATTGTAAAGATGGCTGTGGTGTGGGAGGTTAGTGGGCAGACTCAGTTTTTGTCAATTTCCTTTGTTGCACACACCAGGTCAGTTTATCTGGCCATGTCCCTTGAGTATTTTGTAATGACCCCTTCCTGTGCACTATATGTCCGGTCTGGGCAGCGTGATTGCTGGCTAATGAGTTGTGCACGTGTGTAGGGAGGAAAGGGGGGTATATAAGCCTGTTCAGTGACATTATGGCTCCACCCCTTACTGAAGAAGTCAACACTCTGGCGATACGCGTCTAGGGGGGCGGAGCTTACCCACTGACATCACAACCGCAGTCATCTCAAGAATTGGATGTTTGCTATGCCTTGCAGTTTGCACAAGCTGATTGTACTTTTCTTGTAAGTGTGCCAATTTACCTTTAATACCATTAAAGCGGTAGTAAACCAGACCTAAACCCTAGTGAGGGTTCTGTGGGGCATCCTCAAACGGAAGGTGGAGGAGCACAACGTCTCTAACATCCACCAGCTCCGTGATGTCATCATCGAGGAGTGGAAAAGGACTCCAGTGGCAACCTGTGAAGCTCTGGTGAACTCAATGCCCAAGAGGGTTAAGGCAGTGCTGGAAAATAATGGTGGCCACACAAATTATCGACACTTTGGGCCCAATTTGGACATTTTCACTTAGGGGTGTACTCACTTTTGTTGCCAGCAGTTTAGACATTGTGTGTGGAGTTATTTTTGGGGGAAAGCAAATTTACACTGTTAGACAAGCTGTACACTCACTACTTTACATTGTAGGAAAGTGTCATTTCTTCAGGGTTGTCAAGATATGATAAAATATTTACAAAAATGTGAGGGTGTACTTACTTTTGTGAGATGCTGCATATATAATTATATATACACACACATACAATTATCGAGAGGTGTCACAGTGGGCTCCCAATTATCCACAAAATTCCAAATAAAAGAAGAAAGGGGACATTATATTGATATTAATTCAAGGGGTTGTACCAGGTTGATGCATGCAGCTGCACGCATCACCCCGACACCGTTCTTTAGAGCGGACAGTAAGCTTCTTGTTACAACCACCGATGCAGCTAAGCAGCCGCTTGGCTGTTATTACAAGCAGTGGGAAGGGGATGTTCCCCCCCCCTCCCGCCGCCTTTTGACGCTACGTTCAGATCTCCCGTTCCACCAGGAGGCCTGAGCGACCAGCCTGCACGTCGGCTGGTTGGAGACCCGAACAAATCCGGAATCAGCTTTGTTCAGGTCTCGGATAAAGTAACCGAGAAGCAATGTCATGACATCACTTCCGAATTACTGGCATCCTAAAGGCGCCAGTTTTAAAAAATAGATAGTATTCAAAAAACACAGATCTTGGTGTTTTGAATACTTTCAATTGCAGAGGAGGGGTTTGGGGTCTTATAGACCCCAGAGCCCTCCATAAAGAGTACCTGTCACTGCCTATTATTGTGAAGGGATGTTTACATTCCTTGTGACAGTAATAAAAGTGAAAAAAAATTTTAAAAAAAGGACAGTGAAAAAAAAAAAAAAGAAATTATTTAAATCTTCAGAATATCGGCACTGGATAATCGGCTATGGGCCTAAAAGGCGGCCAAAAAATTGGTATCAGCCCTGAAAAAAACTATATTGGTGGACCCCTAATATACACACACACACACACAAATATACATATACCCATAAATCATCTCTCTTCTGTGGGAATTAACACAGATTTACAGATTTCTTTTAAGTTTTGGATGTCCCCAGAACAGTTAAGTGTTCCTTGCTGGCCACCAGCAGGGGAGATTCTGAGGTTTTGGACTTAACTTCAAAAACGCAGAAGGCACAGGCCTTAAGCGTTAGAAAAAAAGGCAAAAACAGAATGAGTAGGAAAAATCTGAAATAAAATCCACGAAGCAACAAAAAACACACTATAAACACAATAAACTGTGTAAAACACATAACAAATGTACACCTCAGACTCCCAACAGCATAACCAAAACAGGTATATTTATAAAGCACTGAATGTGATGCATAAAGATAAAAAGCCTTCTCTGTGCAGCAGCCCCCCTCAGCACCCCCAATACTTACCTGAGCCCCATTGTGATCCAGAGATGTTCATGAAAGCCTCGGCTCTTTGGAAACTCTCACTCCCCATTGGCGCCTGTTGCTATGAATCACAGCCAGTGAGCCTATGAGAGATAGAGGGGGGTGAGCCAATGAGGGATAGAGGTCGAGCTGCAGCTTTGTGAATGGACACACAGAGCAGCGGCTCTGTCAGGAGCAGAAGCACTAGTGAGGGCACAGAGAAGAGGAGAAACGGGGCTGCTCTGTGCAAAACCACTGCACAGAGCAGGCAAGTATGACATGTTTGTAATTATTAAGAAATGGGAGACTTTATTATCACTTTAAATTGCAGTGAATGTTTGGTAAATGTCACATTCAATAAGTTATAAAAATACCAGTGTTTAATTAAACAAAACCACCAAGTCTGGCTTGTAGATGATGGCTAGTGAAATGGGAAATTTTATCTTACTTACGGGTAAGGTGTTGGTTCAATGAGATGGAAGAGTATGCTTCAACAAACAGCATAGGCTCTGGAACTAAACATCTAGAAAACAGGTGGATAGAAGAAAACTCACTAACCCACAGGTGGGGGATCAGGTAGTTGGGGTGTGTTCCTGAGAACAGAGGGGGTGCCTCTATGTGGCCATAATTTTCTGAAGGCGTGTGTATGCTTCCATCAATTCCGATTATTCAATCTTCTTACAGTCTTCTTAATATGCTTTAAAAAGAGTACAGATCAATGTGCACCACCATTGGGAGGCTTTGACAGTCCATGTTTGAATAAAGGAGATATCGGGGTGTGATCAGGAGAAATAGCCTCTCCAACCTCAACCCACATTGTGCCTACGTTCACAATGGGCCGATTAAGCATGTGATTTGAGATGTCAAATTGCATGCCAAATCGACAGCTATTGCCGGCAATGACACCTTCTGAATCGGTGTGGCGCCACACAGGTTCCCAAAAGAAGTCCCTGTAGTGAATTTGGGGGCGATTTGAATAGACATCTGTGCATAAACTCGCACAGATCTCTGTCAAATCGCCCCTGAAGTCGGACTGCATTTCTAGTTTGAAATCGTGCGAGTTCGGCTGAACTCACACAATTTCAAACCCGCATTTAGTGCGAACCTAGGCTGTGCGCGGTTATTGATCTTGAAGTCATGGTTTGTCCATAGATAACAAAAGGATATTTATGAAGGGGACATGGAACCAAGGGAGGCTCGGTCAATGCTTCATAAAAAAAAAAAAAAAAAAAGTTTTTTTTTATCCGGCCTAATGCCACTCAAGCTGGGGCTAGCAGGGAGGCAGAGCCGTCAATCTGGAATCACAGACCAGAGAGAAGTTTGGAGAGGGCTGCCAGCCCCAGAGACTACCAAGAGACTACTGAGAACATACATCTATGGCATTCCTGTAATAAGAATTCAAATCTCACATTGAGGAACTTGTAAATCCAATGGGCATGTCTTCTAAAAAAATGATAGTTGCTTGGCTGAGTGCTGACACTCTTGTTTTAATAGTAACCCAGAACAAGTATGCAGATTACCACTTTGAATCTCAGCGATTCATAAAATAGAAGTCAGTGACTAAGCACAACAGCTAGGCAACTAGTGTTTTCATACAGTCAATAGCAACCATAAGAAAGAGCACTAGTCGAGCCAGTCTTGTGGGGACAGATAACCAGGCAAAAATCAATAAGATAAACCATGTATTGATATATTGTTACCATAAGACGATTTAAAAAAACAGTTACAATTCTCCTTGCATAAATAGTAGACAATCAGCTTGCTCACTGCTGTGGTGGTACCTTATGGCGGCGGCCAGAGATGGACTGGCTTGTTGAAGATTTGCTGCAGTGGTGGAACCCTCATGCACCCCTTACAAAATCCACAAAAACTGGGATAAATCAATACATGGTTTATCTTATTGACTTTTGCCTGGCTATCTGTCTGCACAAGACTGGCTCGACTAGCGCTCTTTCTTATGGTTGCCATTGACTATGCATTTTTATCACACCTCTCCTGGTGTGTTCATCCATATAGCTGCTTATTGAGCACAAGTAGGACACTGTAATTGTTCCCATTGCTACAAAATGTCTGGCGCCAGACTTTTTTTGTTGTCGTCATGCCTTAACTAGTGTTTTCAGAAGTCAGTAAGCAGCCCATGTTAGCATGTTTCTCCCATGACAGGTTTAGCTTATTCTAGGCAACAATAACAATCAGTAAGCAACTAATACTGTAGCTGAGCTAAAAGCAGAAAGTTCACTCAGTTGACCATAAATGTCACTAAAATCACATTGTAAAAAAACTATCAATAAATGGCGTATTACATGCTGTTCATACTCCGTCACTATGAGATAGATGTTTTTCTTTATTATAATAATTACAGTGCCATCATCCACATACCAAAAAAAAAATAAATAGAAAATAGAAAAATAGAAGGGACAATGTAAATAAAACAGTGTTTGTTTAGTATCACTTTAAAAGTAGTTGTAAACCCTTACATATACCCAGTGAAGTGACTGGCCTCAGGTGATACAGAGATTAAACAAATTCTCCTACATACCGGGTAAGTTGTATAATGTTCACCTGCAGTCTTCTCTTCTCTACATCTATTCAAAGTGCCCTGAGGTCCTTTCACACGGGACGGATCTGTGATGATCCACCCCGTGAACATCCGCTTGCTCAACGGGGATCGCTCCGTGGATCCCCGCTGAGCAGGCAGATGACAGGTCCATTGCTGCACACCTGTCTGAGTGCCGCTCTCCCCTATGGGGGATCGGATGATGACGGACCGTAGAGTCCATTGTCACCCGATCCGATAATGGATGGAAAAGTAGGTTTTTCGTCCGTTACACTTTTTCGGATTGGAGCGGGTCGGATGTCAGCGGACATGTCACCGCTGACATCCGACGCTCCATAGAGGAGGTCTATGGAGGGTCCGTTCAGGTCCGCCTAAAAAACTGACAGGCGGACCTGAATGGATCGTTCATGTGAAAGAGGCCTAAGGCCCCTTTCACACTTATACGACTTCAAAGTCGCACGATTTTACAGCGATTTCGCGGCCGCGATTTTACCGCGATTTGCCGCAATTTTGGAGCAGTACCACTTTGCCACGTTTTTGGCATTAACAAATGAAAACATACAGTAGTTGGTATGAATCATAAGGGGGAACTCCACGCCAAGTTTTAAATAAAAAAACTGGCGTGGGTTCCCCCCCAGGGGCATACCAGGCCCTTAGGTCTGGTATGGATTGTAAGGGGAACCCCCTACGCCGAAAAATCGGCGTGGGGGTCCCCCCAAAATCCATACCAGACCCTTATCCGAGCACGCAGCCCGGCCGGTCAGGAATGGGGGTGGGGACGAGCTAGCGGGCCCCCCCCCTGGACCGTACCAGGCCGCATGCCCTCAACATGGGGGGTGGGTGCTTTGGGGCATGGGGGGGCGCCCTGCGGCCCCCCCACCCCAAAGCACCTTGTCCCCATGTTGATGAGGACAAGGGCCTCTTCCCGACAACCCTGGCCGTTGGTTGTCGGGGTCTGCGGGCGGGGGGCTTATCGGAATCTGGGAGCCCCCTTTAATAAGGGGGCCCCCAGATCCCGGCCCCCCACCCTATGTGAATAAGTATACCCATTCACCTAGGGAAAAAAGCGTCAATAAAAAACACAGTACACAGGTTTTTAAAATAATTTATTAGGCAGCTCCGGGATCTTCTTCCGACTTCGGGGGTCCTCTTCCGACTTCGGGGGTCTCTCCGGCGTCTTCTCCCGGTGTCCGCATCTTCTGCCGGCTCCACCGCTATCTTCTGGCGCTCTTTTGCCAGCGGTGGTCCGGACCTCTGGATCGTCTTCTTCCCTCTTCTCTTCCAGAGATGTTGACACGACGCTCTCTCCAGCCAGAATGGTCTCTGTGCGCTCCGCAACGGACTTATATAGGCGGTGACCCCACCCCCTTATTCCGTCACAGTCCCTGGGCATGCTGGGACTGTGACGTTTTAGGAGGCGTGGTCACCGGGTGATGACCACGCCCCTTATGACGGCACAGTCCCAGCATGCCCCGTGACAGTGACCTCATAAGGGGGCGGGTCACCACCTATATAAGTCCGTTGCGGAGCGTTCAGAGACCATTCCAGCTGGAGAGAGCGTCGTGTCAACATCTCTGGAAGAAAGGCAGAAGGCAGAAGTCCGGATCACCGCTAGCAATTGAGCTGCAGAAGATAGGGGAGGAGCCGGCAGAAGATGCGGACACCAAGAGGAGACGGCGGAGAGACCCCCGAAGTCGGAAGAGGACCCCCGAAGTCGGAAGAAGATCCCGGAGCTGCCTAATAAATTATTTTAAAAACCTGTGTACTGTGTTTTTTATTGACGCTTTTTTCCCTAGGTGAATGGGTAGGGGTACCATGTACCCCATACTCATTCACATAGGGTGGGGGGCCGGGATCTGGGGGCTCCCTTATTAAAGGGGGCTCCCGGATTCCGATAAGCCCCCCGCCCGCAGACCCCGACAACCAACGGCCAGGGTTGTCGGGAAGAGGCCCTTGTCCTCATCAACATGGGGACAAGGTGCTTTGGGGTGGGGGGGCCCGGCAGGGTGCCCCCCATGCCCTAAAGCACCCACCCCCCCATGTTGAGGGCATGCGGCCTGGTACGGTCCAGGAGGGGGGGGGCGCTCGCTCGTCCCCACCCCCATTCCTGACCGGCCGGGCTGCGTGCTCGGATAAGGGTCTGGTATGGATTTTGGGGGGGACCCCACGCCGATTTTTCGGCGTAGGCGGTTCCCCTTAGATCCATACCAGACCTAAGGGCCTGGTATGCCCCTTTGGGGGGGGGGGAACCCACGCCGTTTTTTTCATTTAAAACTTGGCGCGGCGTTCCCCCTCTGGATTCATACCAGACAGCTGTCAGCACTGCTTGTCGCTCATCGGGAAAGGAAAGAAAAGTTTTCCTATCCCGAATAGCGAGGCCAGGCTTGTGCTTACAAAGTCGTACTGAAGTCGTGTCTATATTATTCAGGCACGACTTGCATGCTACTTCAGGGTTTAACATTGAGGTCTATGGAGTACAACTCGCATAGAAGTTGGACCAAAGTAGTGCAGGGACTACTTTCAAGTCGGCACGACTTAAAGTCGTGCCAATATGAATGGTAGTCATTGAAAATCATGGAGAATGACTTGTCATACGATTTTGCAGTACAAAATCGTGGGACAAGTCGTATAAGTGTGAAAGGGGCCTTAATCTGAGTTCTCTGTAGACCACAGCTGTGTCAGGGCTGGGCTCAGCCCTTCCTTCTCAGAGCTCTGTGCTCAGCTGCCGGTTAATTGCCAGCACTCTTCATTCCACAGTGACTCACCTGGTCTTCATTTCCTGCTCGTCAGCTAGCCATTTAAACTGGATGGAACAGATCTTCTGTACCTTCGCCTTGGTCAACATATCCGGACTCTCTCTGCTGTGTTTTCCTGTGAAAGACTTTTGCTTGGCTGACCTCCCTTCTGGTTCCTGATTCTGTTTGCTGCACCCAACTTCGCTGATCTCTGGACTCCTGTTTCTCTGGCTTGTTTCGACTACCTGTCCTGGTTACCAAACTCTGGCTATGTTTTGACTAGGTTTGCTCTGTTAATACCATTTTACCATTTTATCAAATAGTGTGATTTTTTCCTACACTTCTGTCCCAGTCTCAGTAAACTTGAATAGGGTTGAAAGCCACGGCTGCTAAGGAGTTTCTTCTTTATTTTTATTTTTTTAAAGGTTGTATTATGCTAAGAAGGAAATACTTTGTAAATTAACCCCCCCCTCCCCTCGGTGGCTTCATGGGAGTCTCCCATTAATATAGTGCTGCCTATGTACAAATTGGCATACATTAACAGGAAATCTCAGAGAAAATATGACAAGGTCTGGGAGCCATGGATGGCACAATGAATATTCCCTCTCCTTATCTACTGGTAGTACTGCATTTGGGATTTTCCTTTTGTGAGGGTCCCCTTTTCATTAGGTTTTCTGCTTTACTTCTGTACCTTTTATGCTACTCCAGCCCGCTTTAGATGATCTGTAGCCTATGTTCAAGTGCTTATATATCATTGAGATGCTTTGAAGCAACTTGTTATTTGCCGTCATTGTACAATACCATTGTTTCAACAAAAAGCAATCCTGGTTGTCAAAAAAAAAAAAAAAGGGGGAAGAGGTAAAAGGATAAAAAAAACTACAAGATTATGGAAAAAAAGGCTGGTGGATGAGGGTGTTGGGTGGGTTGGTGACTGGAGTGTACCTTTAAAAGGTATCCATTTGCAAATAAAAAAATTCTCAGACATAAAAAAAAAAACACACAACGCAATACACAAATATTGACTACACCTTTTCCCAAATGCACATGCTTAAAATTAACAGATGAAGGAACTGTGAAGTGATCTTGGCAATGAATCAAATTGGAACATACAGTAGATGAAAAATTAGCAAAGGTTAATAAATGAAATTGTATCTGTTAACTGGGTATCTGTGATCCTTAAATACAGTTTTACTGAAACCTACTGTGTAAAAAGGAAAGTTTATTTTACTCAGCTCCTAGTAATTCTTTTATCTATTAAAATCTTCCTCAGGAGTCCTCGCTAAATGGACTCTGGGAAGCAGAGCTAGCTTACCAGAGGCATCTGTGCCGCATTAATCTATTACTTAGCATGTCTTTTCTTAATCAAAGCCTAAAGACTTTCCCCAACCAGCCTGTTGATTAAATAAGGCTATACAATGAAAGAGTTTCCAGGAAAGCACCTGTTTTGCATTGGTTATATACACAGGCTTAATCCAGGCATCACAATAAAAAGATGAAGACCAAGAAATAAAAGAATTCTCTGCTGAAGCTTAACACCCAGACAACAGCAATATATGATATGTTTCTACACACTTTCCCAGCATTCTTTGCTTGATAGACTATCTCTGATCTTTGCCAGCTTAAAAACCATTATCAGTGACCATTTGCAAATGGTACCCATCGCACCACAACATTGTGAATGACAGCACACAATGGATGGAGCAAATCATTGACACTGTTCCATTGTATCTTTATTTTCTTGCTTCAGACTTACTTGTGACATTCCGAGATGTGGCCAGATGAGAGGACAACAGACGACAACTCTCTCCACATTGATCTTGGCAGTGGAATGCCATGAATGCCTCTGCACAGCTGTGTTTTTTTGAAAAATCATCTGGCCCAAGTATGAGCTGTTGGTTCTCCCTTCTGTGCCTAGTAACAATTCATACACATTCTCTACATACTGTATGTGGAAATAACATAGTGCAGTGACTTCATTATCACTGGGACCTACAGCAAATAAAAATGTCATTTTATTTGTGTGTAGGCGGCCATTGAGGGGCTGCACATTGATACAGAGAAGTGTTTTAGGACACTTTGGTAATGGGTCTTTACCGACAGCAGTGCACTACTGTATATTTAAAGAAATTCTGTCACTTGGGGGAGAGGGGCAAACTGCTGCAGCTATGAAGTGCTGCCATCTACTTCCAGGTAGTGTTGGGCCTGTCCACTAAGCTACTGGTCCATTGCTGTCACGGGCGGCATCACTGGACAATGGCAACGTGTAGGATGCATAAAGGGACAGGCAAGCTTTGGCACAATCAGGAAGTACTACAGCGTTGCCTGTAAGATTTGGCCATGACAGGCGTGTTTGGGAGGCTGTTGCAGGTACTGTATTTGAAGGCACTAGGGGCCATGAACATTTACCTGATCTAGTCTCAAAATACCAACCTAATCGTTCTCTTTGTTCTTAAGACCTCCTGCTCTCTAGCTCCCTCATCACCTCCTCCCATGCTCGCCTCCAGGACTTTTCCAGAGCCTATCCAATCCTATAGAACGCCTTACCCCAATTTGTCTGATTATCTCCTACTCTCTTAGCTTTTAGACGATCCCTGAAAATCCTTCTCTTCAGAGAAGCCTATCCTACCCACACCTAACAACTGTATTTTCATTTTCTCCATCTGATCATCCCCCACAGCTATTAACTTTTGTTCTTCTTGACTCTCCCTTCTAGATTGTAAGCTCTAACGAGCAGGGCCCTCTGATCTCTCCTGTATTAAATTGTATTGTAACTCTACTGTCTGCCCCATGTTGTAAAGCGCTGCGCTAACTGTTGGCGCTATATAAATCCTATATAATAATAATAATTTACCTGCAACCAATTGCACCCCTTCAATCCAATGAGAGAGTCTCTTCGAAGTCTGGATCAGAAGACTTACTACTTTCGTAGTTAAATGGCTGAATGAGGTGATCCTCTATAGTTATCTTAGCTACAAATGGGGATTGTACATATGGGCTTTTAAAAACTTTGTTTTAAGTTTAAAAACGCAACTTTTAGTCTCAAACTGCATTTTGTTAATCTAAAAATAAAAATAGCCCTGCAATGCATGTAGACAACACAATGAGTGCATGCAAAACACACATTGCCAGCGCATATGCACATGCAGTATTGTAAATGTACCCTTAATTCAAAGAGGAAAGCTATAACACAGGTGGACAGTCACCCTTGAAATGTTATTGTGAATAGGAGGCCCTGTGAAATAAATAAATGTGCACAGGAAGGGATTTTTAACTAATGAAGTATAGGCTATTTACAAGGCAAAGAGTATTTTCTTCTAGCTTAGAGAATGAAGTGAAGCTGTGCAGACTTGAATCATCCAATTGTGTGTAAACAAAATTAGGATTAGTAATACAGGACACAGGATCTTAACCTGGCCATGCACTATAAAATATGTATGTAAAATCTCTGTACAATCGCCTTAAAGTGGTTGTAAACCCACTTTTTGGACTTCTACCTATAGGTAAGCCTAGAATAAGGCTTACCTATAGGTAGTGGAAATATCTCCTAATCGTGTGCCGTTTAGGAGATATTTCACTTGTAGTCCGCCGAAAATTGCAACAGCGCATGCGCGGGGAAGAAACGAAACTAAGTGCCGTTTCTTCCCTAGCCTGTGCCGTTAATCGCGGCTACCGTGCGCATGCGCAGGGGAGTGACGTCACGCGGCTCCAGCGAATCACAGAGCTGGAGTCCGCGGCCCGGAAGGAAGAGGGGCCAGAAGATGGATGCTGCCTACACAGGGGACATTGCTGGATTCATTTGCAGGTAAGTGCCACATAATGGGCTAGTATGCGATGCATACTAGCCCATTATGATTTTCATTTGCAGGCTTTGCAGCGAGCAAAAGAGGAAGGCTTCATGCTGACTGGGCTTAAAAAAACATCTGTTATCTTGGCAGTAAAAAGGGCTCATATAGAGCTTTTTTTTTTTAGTCCTTAAATGTGCTGGTTGCATTTGTTTTCTTTCACACTTTTATTTTAGCCACTTGCTACCAAATCACATACCTGGTACGTCATTTGACTTCAAGTGGTTGTACCAAGGTGATGCCTTGCACGTCTGCCGGCTGACTGGAGAACCATACAAAGCCGGAATCTTCTTTGATCGGGTCTCCGCTGTGGTAACCCGGAAGCGATGACATGACACGACTTCCCGTTTACCTGGCTGCCATCAGAAGCATTTTTCGAAAATTTCAAGATATTAAAAAACACAGATCTTGACATTTTGAATGCTTTCAAGTGCAAAGATTCCTCCATAAGGAGTACCTGTAACATACCTATTGCTGTCACACAGATGTTTACATTCCTTGTGACAGCAATAAAAGTGAAAAAAGAATTTAAAGCAACAGTGTAAAAAATAAAAATAAAATGTAAAGCTCCCCCATCCCCTCATGCTAGCATGCAAAGACAACTGCGTGCGTCAGTCCTGCACACATGCAAACAGCAATTGTCCCACACATATGAGGTATAGCCGCGAATGTCAGATCATGGGCAGTAATTCTAGCACTAGACCTCCTCTGTAGATATAAATTGGTAAGCTGTAAAGGCTTTTAAAGCCTCGCTTATGGATAGTAAAATATACGTTGTTTGTCGCCGCTGCGCAAGCGTGACAGGTTTGGTATCTATTTACTTGGCGTGACATCTTTAACAAAAAAAATTGGGTTACGTATTGTGTTTTTTTCAATTAAAATTTGAAAAAGTATTTTCCCCAAAAAATTGTGATTGAAAAGCTGCTGTGCAAATACCGTGTGATATAAAAAATATTGCAAAACCCACCAATTTTCTAGGGCCTCTGCTTTAAAAAAATATATATAATGTTTGAGGGTTCCAAATAATGTTCTAGTGAAAAAACAAAAATACTTTTTTTTTTTTTAACATGTATTCAAAAAGTACCAGAAAATGCCTGGATAACTTGCTAATCCTGCCATTAACACACTTTTTGTCTTAGGTTGATAACTGTACAAGCAGCACCCTAGGACAGGGAATGTGTTGGTTCTAAACACCTCCCTCCCTTCTCTATAACAGAAGAAGGTGTTTTGTACTTTGTTTTGTACTCAGTAAGTCAGGGAACAATGGTAACTGAAACAGTCTAAAAGGCAGAGAGCATAGGAAGTTAGCTCACCAGATATCTGGCTGGAAGAACAGATTTTCTTCCATATTTGAAGAAGAGATAATAAAATTCTTTCAACTGTATGTTTAACAGCCCAAAAGTGAGCAAATAAAAGAAATGTATTGTTAGAATTTACATACGCTTTAACCATTGGACATCCAAAAACAACTGGTGTTGTTGGGTTTGGAAACACAGCAAACACCAAGAGGCCCATGTAATAAATGGGTCAAAAAATGGCTTGACAGAACTCAAAGAGCCGTTTGCAGAACCTTATGCCCACAGCTGGCATCAGGAGGCGGCCTGAACCTCCACTCATTAAAACTTAACTTGTGAACAGATAACAAGACGGCAGCCTTAAAAATCTGAGAAACAAATGCCTGAAAAGCCAATGAAGTATTAGACAATCTGATAGACTGTGCCTTAATTGGGAAAGGAAGGACCCTACGATTAACATCACGAATGATGACCTGTTTACCTAGAACTGGTAAAGCAGGAAGTGGGAAGCCCCCTGCGGGAACCTTTACTAAGGTCAAAAGAAGGTATCCAATCGCCAAAGTGAGGCTGTAGCCGAGAGGTAAACACTGCACTCTCACCACATCAAGACATAGAACAGAAATTTCCTTTGGCCTGCTACAGAGTAGGAAATTAGGAATAGAGGACAATGTCCTGCTTGAAGCGGAAGAATAAAACTACCTTAGGGGGAAAAAAAAAAAAAAAAAAAAAAAAAAAAAACACACCTTTGGGCCTCAGGACAACCTTGTCCTTCTATAACAAGAGACTTGCTGGTTGAAAGCTGAACAGTGGGAACCTTAAAGCGGAGATCCACCCATTTTTTATACTTGATGTCACAAGCATACCCATTGATCATGCTTTTACTAATGGAAATCTTTTTTTTTTCTGGCATGTAAATTACCTTTAATCTATGGTTTCACCCGCGATTCCGGCATTTCCCCGCCTAGGCGATTACGTCACTAGGTGATTCACAAGGGCTCCTGGGATAGCGGCGTCATGTATCCCAGGAGTCCTTGCGAATCGTCTGACAAAATCTCGTGTTATTTACAGAAAGTCAATGACACAAACGTGTCTGATGGACAGGTTGCTATAGCAATGGGGTGGAAACTTCTGCCGACGCTGACATTGCTATTGCAACCTGTCAGGAAGTTGGAGAGCCTCACAGCGGCAATAGAGTGCATGAGCGAAATCGTGAGAAAATCCTGGAAATGAAGACAGGAGGGCTTCAGATGCCCACAGCTTAAATGGAACCTGCCTTTTTTTTTTGGGGGGGGGGGTTCCTTTCAGCTTTAACACCCTTTATGTCACTTTTTAAACAGCTTTTTTTTCCCCCTTTCCTTTCTTCGGCCTACTAATTAAGGGGAGTGGTTAATTGGTCACAGGCGCTTGAGGCTTGTATAACTTTCTGTAGAACTCATTTTGAGCCTGCCACCTTTTTGCTTGCTGGAACTTAGACCAAGTAGAACTGGACTAAGAGGTGAGTAAAAAAACAGAGCTAAAAAAAAAGGAGGTTATAACAAGGGTCACAGTACCTGTGTAGTGCAAGTACCTGAGTGTTGTCTGAGTAGTGTGTGTGGATCATTAGTAACTTTGCATTGTGTGTACCTGTGTATTGCAAGTGCACTTGGGCGGCGATTACCTGTGTATTGTCTTATTGAGTACCTGTGTATTGTATTGTTGAGTATTAGTGTCAGGAAGCTGCTAGTTGTTAGGTAATTTGGACAGGGTATAATCCCCAATCCTCATTAAATTAGTAGGTACGATGCCCGGCGGGTGTGGAGATGCGTCTCGGTGTACATCTTGTGGCATGTATGCGTTCCTTGATCATCTGATCGAGGGCGAATACTGCTGTGCAAAATGTAAGCGCACTGTTTCCCTGGAAGCCCAGGTTCTGAATCTAGGGAAGCAACTGTCAGCATTGAGAAGACCCTCTATACTAAAGGAGAGCCGGGAGGGGCCAGCACAGAGGCGGGTGGAGACAAAGAGGTGCAGGCACTAGAAACGAGTAGATGGGTGACAGTCAGGAAGGATGGAGGGGGAAGTGCCAGGGAGGCCGATCCTGGGCTGGAGCATCCCAATAAATACGCTCCATTGAGTGACATTGGTGAAACTGGTCAAGGACAAGAACTACTGGAGCTGAGGAACTCTTGTAGCTGCCAGAGGAAGAACTCCAGTGAGAGTGGGGGGAAGCAAAAGGGAAAGGATAGACAGATTCTGGTGGTAGGGGACCCAATTCTTATAAGGACAGAGAGGGCAATCTGTGACAAAGACCTGAAGAGTTGAACTGTATGCTGTCTACCGGGCGCTCGGGTTTGGCAGATTACTGGGAGGGGCTGGGGAAGACCCGGCTGTCATGGTGCACGTTGGCACCAATGACAAAGTCAGAGGCAGATGGAGTGTCCTAAAGAACGATTTTAGGGACTTAAGAGCTAAATTGAGGAAAAGGACCTCCAAGGTAGTATTCTCAGGAATACTACCGGTACATGGAGCCACACCAGGAAGGCAGAGGGAGATTAGGGAAGTAAACAAGTGGCTGAGGAGCTGGTGTAGTAAGGAGGGGTTTGGGTTCCTGGAGAACTGGGCTGACTTCTCATCGGTCACCAGTTCTATAGAAGGGATGGACTGCACCTAAATGAGGAGGGTGCAGATCTGCTGGGAGTGAAGATGGCCGAAAACTTAGAGGGGTTTTTAAACTAGGCGACAGGGGGAGGGTCCAGTGGTAGAGATAGTCAGCGCAGAACATATTCCAGAGGGTAGTATTAGGGGCATTAGTGGTAGGTTGACTAAAGCACATAAACCCTAGGTAAGTATAGTAACAAGTATTTGCAACATCGGAACACCCAATAAGAGGACAGTATGCAACCGGTCTAAACTACGTGGCATGTTCACCAATGCCAGGAGCCTGGCAGACAAGATGGGTGACCTAGAGATACTGTTGAATGAGGAGGATTTAGATTATGTTGGAATATCAGAGACCTGGTTCAACAGCGATCTCTGTGTTGTCCCAGCAAGCCCATTCCACACCCAGGGAACAGAAGTTAACCCCTTGATTGCCCCCCCGTGTTAACCCTTTCCCTGCCAGTGTCATTTATACATTGATCAGGGCATATTTTTTAGCACTGATCACTTTAATAATGTCACTGGTCCCCAAAAAGTGTCACCTGGGATCAGATTTGTCTGCCGCAATGTCACAGGCTCGCTAAAAATCGCAGATCGCCATTACTAGTAAAAACAATTAAAAAAATTACAAGACCCTAAATCTAGCCCCTATTTTGTAGACGCTATAACTTTTGCGCAAACCAATCAATATCTGCTTATTGTGATTTTTTTTTTTACCAAAAATATGTAGTATTATACATATTGGCCTAAACTGATGAATACATTTGTCTTTTTATACTTTTGTTTGGATATGTATTATAGCAGAAAGTAAGAAATATTGTTTTTTTCTTCAGAATTTCAGTTTTTTTTTTTTGTTTATAGTGCAAAAAATATAAATACAGCAGGGGTGATCAAATACCACAAAAAGAAAGCTATTTGTGGGAAAACAAGGACATCATTTTTGTTTGGGTACAGCATCACATGATCACGCAATTGTCAGTTAAAGCGATGCAGTGCTGTATCGAAAAAAATGGCCTGGTCATTAAGGGGGTAAATCCCTCTGGGGCTGAAGTGGTTAAACAAAATAAACAAAAAAAACGTAATACACAAAATGCATGAAAACTGCATGCAAAAACACATAAAAAAGTTTAAAAACACAAAACGTGCCTGAAAAACGCTCCAAACGTATAGATGCGAACCTAGACTCAGACCCCTTTCACACCGAGACAGTTTTCAGGTGTTCTAGAGCTAAAAATAGCATCTGAAAACTGCCTCCCATTCATTTGAATGGGTGCTTTCACACTGGGGTGGTGCGCTTGCGGGTGGTAGAAAAAGTCCTGCAAGCAGCATCTTTGAGACATGTTTGAAGAGCTATAAAAAGCACTCCAAAAATGCCCCTGCCCATTGAAATTAATGCGCAATGTTTTTGTTTTGTTTTTTAAAAAGCGACCTGCTAGCGTCCGAAAAACGCCGCTAAAGCACTGCAAAAACGACCAGCGCTTTAGTGTGTAAGGGGTCTCAATGCTTTTTTTTTTTCCACATTTGCATGGATTTCCTTCAAGAAATTCCTGCCACACCTGACTAAGATCTAACATACTTGGATGTTAACTGGCATCTCCAACAAAATGCATTAAATTGCAATCATTTAATTGGCCACTATGGATCCCTCCCTTCCAATTCACCAATATGCAAAGACATTTTCACTTATCAATCAACACCATAGTAGAATGATATTAACTCTTTAGTACAAGGGCTTTCAGAAAAGGATTGCAAAAAAGCTTTGATATGTGAGGAGGAGAGG
The DNA here is from genome assembly GCA_037952835.1 of Lithobates septentrionalis. Classification (NCBI taxonomy): domain Eukaryota; kingdom Metazoa; phylum Chordata; class Amphibia; order Anura; family Ranidae; genus Lithobates; species Lithobates septentrionalis. The sequence goes on from JBBDGP010000998.1 coordinate 6,269,274, forward strand.
ATACCATGGTCTAGGAAAAGCTTTAGGTCAGGACTGCTATCTCTATTAATTAGCTATCCCAGCTGGGCAGTGGGTAGGCAGCTGTTAACGTGATCAATGACTTACCTAAATGTCATCTCGACTGATTCGCTTATAAATTACCAGCAAGTGAGACTAATGTACAGGTGCTAATTTATTTAAACTGTTCTCTTCACTTTTACGTAGCATTAGAAACTGCATCTGGCACCTAATGTTAGCTGTCAGTTGTACTTAGTCATGCCTGTTCTAATGACTCTGTTCATTAGAAATGAGCACAAATTATGAAGTATTGTGAAAAATGATACAGCAAACAGAATGGACACAGCAAATCAATTAGAGAAATTTCCTGAAGAATATTCTCCCCTAGCACTAAGAGGACATGCAGGTTTCTGAGCAAGAGCGGAGATAACAATTAAAAAGCAATTGAAGGGAACTTGGCAGCATTATTTATCAATCTGCTTGCATTGCAGAGGTAGAGATGTTTGCACCGGCAGGTTAAAACTGGGATTGAGCTTTTCCTGATATTTTCAGTGGCAGATCTCTGCAGTGTGTGTAATATATATATCTATCTAGATCTCAAATATAATGTGCCATACTGCAGTTTGCAGATTACCCAGAGATTTTTTTTTAATATCCAAAGCCTTATTTGAAAAAGTGACAACTATTGATAGATGGAACCCATGAGAACATAAACACTAAAAGGGCACACTCAGCAGCATGCTTAAAACATGCCAACATGTAAAAAGAAAAAAAATGTTGAAAAAGAAAAGGAGAACAAAACAACATTCTAACCTTACATCATGTGCTTCTGGTAAGTTTGATGTTGCTGGGCCTTCTCCCAGGACCCCGAGAAAACCAAAGATCCAAATTCTCCCCCAAAGGCACTTTTGCACTGTGCTAAAGCAACTTCTCACAAGATCTGGAATTCTTAGCTTTCTCAGGACCCCAGAGGCAGACACACTGACTTCACCCATCAGCAGGGAGCAGCTGAAAGCCATGGTGTAAAGCGAGTAACTTTTAGGCTTTCTTTAACCGCTTCAGCCCCGGAAGATTTTACCCCCCTTCCTGACCAGAGCACTTTTTGCGATACGGCACTGCGTCGCTTTAACTGACAATTGGCTTGCGACGCTGTACCCAAACTAAATTGATGTCCTTTTCCCACAAATAGAGCTTTCTTTTGGTGGTTTTTAATCATCTCTGCGGTTTTTATTTTTTGCACTTTAAACAAAAAAAGAGCGACAATTTTGAGAAAAAAAAAAACACAATATATGTACTTTTTGCTATAATAAATACCCCATTTTTTTTTAAAAAAAGCTAATTTTTTCTCAGTTTAGGCCGATATGTATTCTTCTACGTATTTTTGGTAATAAAAATTGCAATATAGTGTCTACAAAATAGGGGATAAATTTATAGCATTTTTATTTATTTTATTTTATTTTAACTAGTAATGGCGGCGACCTGCGATTTTTATCGTGACTGCAACATTATGGCGGACACATTGGGGAATTGGCATTAATACAGCGATCAGTGCTATAAAAATGCATTGATTACTGTAAAAATGTCACTGGCAGTGAAGGGGTTAACACTGGGGGGATCAAGGGGTTGTGTTCCCTACCGGTATTGTGTGTTCTAACTGAAGTTTACACACAGAGATCCCAGGTCCTCGCCATGTTACGAGCGATTGCGGGTGCCCGGCAGACTCGCAACGGTGGCCACCAGAGGGAGCGACGTAACATAACAGCGATTCGCGCAGCCGAGCCATGTTGCCGCAGTACGACTGCGGTGGCTGGTCGGCAAGCAGTAAATACATTTTTTTCATTTAAATGTACTTTTACATGGGGGGGGGGGAAGGGGGCAGAGGAATCTACAAAATAAGATGACCCTAACCCACCCAAGGAAGCATCTGGCGCATTTGGGAGTGCTTGAGTTTTAAAGCAACCAATGCATGCTCTATCTCCTTCCTAAAGGAGTTGTAAAGTCAGAAGGATTTTTATCTTAATGCATTATTATGCATTAAGATAAAAAGCCTTCTGTGTGCAGGAGCCCCCCTAATACTTACCTGAGCCCCATCTCTGTCCAGCGATGTCCACGAGGGTCTCGGTCGTCCGAGACTCACCCTGCTTTATGACTGAGACAGAGCAGTGGCGCCACTGGCTCCGGCTGCTGTCAAAGTCAGTCAGCCAATCAGGAGAGAGGGGGGTGGGCCGGGCTGCAGCTCCGTGTCCGAATGGACACAGGGAGCTGCAATTCGGCTCGGGTGCCCCTATATCAAGCTGCTTTCTGTAGGGGCACTCGACTGGAGGGAGGGGCCAGGAGTACAGAAGAGGAGGATCTGGGCTGCTCTGTGCAAATCCACTCCAACAGATCAGGTAAGTATATTTTTTTTTTTAAATAAAAATAAGAAATGAGACTTTACAATCACTTTAATGAAAGTACTGAACATCTAGGCATGCAGGTCAATTCGAAAGAAAAGTACTTCTTTTCAAACAGAAAATTATGAAAAAACACTTCACCATCTTTGCAGTTTATATTATAGAAAAATCTAGTGCAGCCTAACTAACTAAGCTACAAATAAGGACCCAGACATTCCGGTCTAAAAGCCAAATAAATTTAATAAAATGCCAGGGAAGATGTGCTTGAATTGACGTCAACATAAATAAAGTTAGGTGACAGCAGCAAATTAGTAAGTACAGTGGATATGTGGCTTCTAGGCTTTGTACAGCATGGGTTTATACAATTAGAGTACTTGTATGTGAACTCTCATATTCTTATTTTAAAAAGAATACCATTGCCATTATATTCTGCAGGGAATATCTTTACAAGTATTATAATGCCGCATACACACGAGCGGACTTTACGGCAGACGGGATTTCGTCAGACAATTCGATCGTGTGTGGGCTCCAGCGGACTTTGTTTTCTCAAAAGTTGGACGGACTTAGATTTGAAACATGTTTTAAATCAATCCGTCGAAATTGAGTCCGGTCGAAAAGTCCGCTCGTCTGTATGCTAGTTCGACGGACAAAAAGGCACGCTAGGGCAGCTATTGGCTACTGGCTATGAACTTCCTTGTTTTAGTCCGGTCGTACGTCATCACATACGAACTCGATGGACTTTGGTGGATTGTGTGTAGGCAAGTCCGTTCATTCAGAAAGTCCGTCATAAAGTCCGTCGAAAAGTCAGCCGGGCAAAGTCTGTCGTAAAATCCGACCGTGTGTACGCGGCATAACTCATACACAAAGCCAAGTTGCAAACCACAATACAACACAATGCTTCAAGTGTTGCTTCAAGGGTAGGATACATATGTTGTGTAATCTAAAACATATCTAATAAGTAAGGCCAGGTTCACACTGTTGCGACATGACAGCCATCCTTACTTTGGATCCGACTTTGCCCTGCTACTTGAAGCCAACATACGTCCGACTTTAAATGAACAGGGATCCCCGCCAATACCAGGCACTGTGTTTGGTATGAATCTTGAGGGGGAACTCCATGCCAAATTTTAAATAAAAAACGGGCATGGGTTCCCCCTCCAAGAGCATACCAGGCCCTTGGGTCTGGTATGGATTTTAAGGGGAACCCAATACGCCAAAAAAACGGCATGGGGGTCCCCCCAAAATCCATACCAGGCCTTTATCTGAGCATGCAGCCCGTCCGGTCAGGAAAAGGGGTGGGGATGAGCTAGCCCCCCCCCTCCTGAACCGTACCAGGCCGCATGCCCTCAACATGGGGGGTGGGTGCTTTGGGGCGGGGGGGGCCCTGCGGCCCCCCCGCCCCAAAGCACCTCGTCCCCATGTTAATGAGGACAAGGGCCTCTTCCCGACAACCCTGGCCGCTGGTTGTCGGGGTCTGCGGGCGGGGGGCTCATCTAGATCTGGGAACCCCCCTTTAATAAGGGAGTCCCCAGATCCCGGCCCCCCCACCCTATGTGAATAAGTATGGGGTACATTGTACCCCTACCCATTCACCTGGGGAAAAAAGTGTCAATAAAAATAAAAAAACCAAACACACTAGACAGTTTTTTAAAGTAATTTATTAGGCAGCTCCGGGTGTCTTCTTCAGACTTCAGGGGTCTCTTCTGACTTCTTCGCGCTCTCTGGCCTCTTCTCCCGGTCTCTGGTGTCTTCTGCCGGGCTCCTCCGCTATCTTCTGCTCTTTTGTCCGCTCTTTTGTTAGTGTTGGCCTGGTCTTCTCCGTCGTCTTCCTCCCTCCGGTCTTCTTCCGATGTTGACACAACGCTCTCTCCCGCTGTAATGCAGTTTGCGCAATGACTTATATAGGCATGGGGCGTGGTCACCGGGTGATGTCACCCGTGACCCCTCCCCTTATGACGTCACCGCCTCATCATGCCCCAGGCCGTGACATCATAAGGGGTGGGGTCACCGGGTGACATCACCTGGTGACCACGCCCCATGCCTAGATAAGTCGTTGCGCACAGTGCACACGGCATTACAGCGGGAGAGAGCATGGTGTCAACATTGGAAGAAGACCGGAGGGAAGAAGACGACGGAGAAGACCGGGTCAATGCTAGCAAAAGAGTGGGCTAAAGAGCAGAAGATAACGCAGGAGCCCGGCAGAAGACACCGGAGAGCGGGAGAAGAGGCCAGAGAGCGCGGAGAAGTCGGAAGAGACCCCCGGAGCGGCTTAATAAAATTACTTCAAAAACCTGTCTAGTGTTTTTTTTTTTTATTGACACTTTTTTCCCCCCAGGTGAATGGGTAGGGGTACGATGTACCCCAAACTCATTCACATAGGGTGGGGGCCAGGATCTAGGGGCCCCCTTATTAAAGGGGGCTCCCGGATTCCAATAAGCCCCCCGCCGACCCCGACAACCAACGGCCAGGGTTGTCAGGAAGAGGCCCTTTTCCTCATCAACATGGGGACAAGGTGCTTTGGGGTGGGGGGGCCGCAGGGCGCCCCCCCACCCCCCCATGTTGAGGGTATGAGGCCTGGTACGGTTCAGGAGGGGGGTGATCGCTCATCCCCACCCCTTTTCCCGACCGGCCGGGCAGCGTGCTCGGATAAGGGTCTGGTATGGATTTTGGGGGGGACCCCCCCACAGTTTTTTCGTCGTAGGGGGTTCCCCTTAAAGTCCATATCAGACCAAAGGACCTGGTATGCTCTTGGAGGGGGAACCCATGCCAGTTTTTTATCTAAAATTTGGCGCTGCGTTCCCCCTCAAGATCAGAGCACAAGTCGCATGCCAAAGTCGGATCATGCAAGACGGCGATCCGACTTTAATGATAGTCAATGGGCGGAAGTAGGATCAAAATTGGACCAAAGTAGTACAGGGAGCATTTTCAAAGTCAGACCGACTTGTGTCGGACCAGTTAAGATGGCTTCCATAGGGAAACATTGGATTTCACACATCATGCGACATGAGCTCCCAATGTCGGAGCGTTTTTCGCACCAGTGTAAACCCGGCCTAATGGCACAAGCTCAAAGTCCCTGCTTTAATTTAATTATTAAGTACAACTGTAATCATGTTTAAAGCTGAAGTGCAGCTTTACCTTCAGTCTTGCACAGATGTACAGACTCCTCTCCTCTAGTGAAATAGCCTACTTTGATTTTTACTGCATGCTGTGAGCTTTAACAGCGTGCATTAGAAGCTGCAGCATGTCTGATCGAGTCAGTCTCATTTGATAGTTGGAGGAAGTCAAGCATGATCATGATCTTTCCTCCCCAGTCTTACCGTCTTTGGCCTGTCCCTTTCAATTACTGAAGTTCAATCATGGAGACTCAGCATCACATGTGGGCTTTTCCCGGGGCAAGCTGATACAATTTAAAGTGATATTAAAAAGGAAGATTTTTTTTATTTTAAATAACAAACATGTTATACTTACCTGCTCTGAGCAATGGTTTTTCACTGAGCAGCCCCGTTCCCACAAAGGGTTGCAGGAAAGAAAAATCACTTGATTCCCCACTCAACACAGTCAGTGTTGATGGGGGAATCTCTCCCGCATAACTTTTGTGTTCTCCCGGCGGGGGGGAGGGGAGCCGTCTTTGCGAGGAGAAGACACAGTGATTATTGCTAGTGGCTATAGCTGCTAGCAATAAATCGCATGAAAAATCAGACATGCTGGTTGTACCCAAATTGATCGATGGATCGACTTGGGTACCATCAGCCTGCCCATAGATGGTTCACATTTTGGCCATTCCCTGCTGAACTGGCAGAGAGTCGAACAATCTGTGGCTGTCTTAAGTGACAATTGTTATTCCCCTTTAGTTCATACAAAGTAAATTAGACAGTTGAGACAGCTGGACAGTTTGTGTGTGCAAAACATGCACTACTAACAGGAAATTCCTTTGCCATTGGACATTTGCACAAACAACCAAAATCACCTTCAAAGATTGAACAGGATGGGGGTACCCTTAAAGGGGTTGTAAATTCAGAAGGTTTTTTAATCTTAATGCATACTATGCATTAAGATAAAAGGCCTTCTGTGTACAGCAGCCCCCCTAATACTTACCTAAGGTCCCTCTCTGTGCAGTGATGTCCACGAGTACCCCAGCTGGCCGAGATTCTCCCTCCTGATTGGCTGAGACACAGCAGTGGCGCCATTGGCTCCTGCTGCTGTCAAAGTCAGCTAGCCAATCAGGAGAGAGAGGGGCAGGACCGGGGCTCCGTGCCTGAATGGACACAGGGAGCTGTGACTCGGCTCGGGTGCCCCCATAGCAAGCTGCTTGCTGTGGGGGCACTCAACAGGAGGGAGGGGCCAGGAGCAACAGAAGAGGGGCACGAGAAGAGGAGGATTCGGGCCGCACTGTGCAAATCCACTGCAATAGAGCAGACAGGTATAACATTTTTTTTTTTTTATAAGAAAAAAAACGAGACTTTACAATCACTTTAAAAGATGATATCTAGACATCTCCGGTCCTGATGACATCAGCACTTTCTGAATTTAAACTAGACTTCTGAAGAGGAACTGCTGGGATCCCACAGAGTCTAAAGCAGCCTTTTAACCTTTTTAACACTGAGGAACCCTTGAACTAACTTTAGGGTCTCAGTGAATAGATTTAGAGCACAGTACATTAGTGTGATGTTCACTGGGAAAAAAGGTTCCTTACATTTGTGGTCATCGGGCAGAATCCCCCCTACAGACAGCTTAAAAGATAGTTGTCAGTGGTTACTTATCTGTAAGGTAGAAATTGCTTAAAGCAGAGTTCCAGCTTGACAAAAAAAAAAAATTATAAGTCAGCAGCTACAAATACTGTAGCTGCCAACTGTTAGTATAAAATAGTAAACCTATCCAGGGATCCCGCGAGGTCGGCACCCCAAGCCGATTTGTCCATCAGCTTTAGGTGCAGGCTCCGGCATTGCAAGTAAGGGAAACAAGCTGCGCTTTCTGAATGGTCCCATCGTCTTCTGGGACACACACAGGTCCCAGAAGGCAGCTGGGGGGAAGGAGGGGCTGGACAGGATTTAGATCGCCGTGCAGCAATTTTACCAGGAAGTGGGAGTGGGTGTCTGTCAAAATCAAGTACCCACTCCAGCTCCCCCCAAAAAGTGGCAAATGTGGTGGCAGTTGATACGAAACTTTTGTGGCAATATACAGCAAAGTGGATACTAACAAAATCATGGAAATTAGGTTGCTGCCATTATACTCACCTGAAACTTTCCTCATCTTTTTGACTGGAGTATCAATAAAACAAAATACCTGTAGATGTGCCTCATAATATACAAATATACAAATCAGGACTGGTATACTGAAAAAGTCAGTAAAAATGTGTCACCCAAATTATTGCCTTATTCAGAAAACCAAAGGGAGGACATGCTCAAAAAAGACAATGGTAAAAAACAGTTCTTGTGATTACAGGGTAACAAAACAAATGAGAAGCTTTGTCACTTGTCTTCTTTAATATGTATAATACACAGAATAATGCATTGTGTAAAATTCAGCTTTTATAAAAGAGACTCTAAAAACTTAGATTTAAATGTAACATTTACTGTACAGCTGCCTAGTAACTTAATTTTTTTTTTTTTTTAAATACTAAAAATACAAAAGTTTATTTCTATGAACTGGTATCTCCTAATGACAGGAGGCATCACATTGATGAATGGACTACATGTCAGTCTGCCTAATTACTGGTGTTTCCATGGTGACCATCTGACAATATGCTAACCCTGCATTTATCACCAAAAAATGCTTGTCTTAAAAAAAAAAAAAAAAAAAAAGATGTTCCTGAATGGCAGAAAGAAAGCTCAATGCAGCCACATGAAGAATACATCCAGGATTTGCCGCCAACACGACTATCAAGGCATTAAAAATATTTTACAATCCATAGGCAAGGTGTGTTTTTTGCAGAGTGATGTGGCAAGGCCACGAAGAGGGATTTGATTTGGCCCTTCTAATACAAGACATTCTAATATAACTAGCATTATCCCGACAGTTTGATTAAAATTCACACGGTTTTGGGACAGTTACACCAGAGTTAAAGGGTTTTCAGTATAAAGCTACACACTAAATTACTTTTCCAACAGAACAACTATACTTACATCAATATCCTCTTGGGTAAATGTCTCTGGATCCTCTCCCATCATGTTGGCTAAATGTCTCTTTCCAATGTTGAACTCTTCAATCTGTTTTTTAATAAAAGCCTCTGTGTACTTTTCGGGACCTGAGGCTGCAACATTTTTCCTCTGTGCTGCATAACTGGTATGTATTAGTCGAGAAACCTATGCCAAAAAAAAGGGGAGGCAAGTTGGAAATAGGAAAATATTAATCAAATTTTCAGATCAGAACATAGAAAAACATACGGTAAGCAAAATACGACAGACTAAAATATTTCTTACAAAAATATATACAGGTAAAGCAATTAGAAGCATTCATCAAAGTTGAACGCCAAGCAAATAGTCATTTACACAGTTGAAATACATGCATGCAAACTGCTTTATCAGCCAAATTACAAGAAACTTTGTTCAGCTAGGCTTGTGATCCAGCCATCCAGAATCCTCTGACTGATCAGACTCTCCCCCATTCACAGTCCAGTTTACAAGCAGTGTAATCAGTGAAAGAGCTTTTCTCACAAGAGGACAACGAAGGAGAGGGTATGTCCATGTTGAATTATCTGTACTACTGTTCTGCCTGAAATTGCACACTTCAGACCCAGATTCAGCCAACAGCGGGCTAAAGCCTGCTGCCGGCTAACTTAGAGCCGAACCAGGCTTTGCAGGGATCCCGGCAAAAATGTAGAGATCCGTCCAGATGCCTGACCAACAGCTGGCTCAGCCTCTCAACGCGCCACTGAGAACCTGGGCCAGCCACTCCTGTCCCCTCCACAGTCTGGTTTCACCAGTGAGTGCTGGAGGAGCAGAGAGCTGGTGGCTGACAGTCACTGCCCTGTGCTCAGAGTGGAGCTGAGAACTGAGCGATCAGTGGTCTTTGATTGTTTAATTATCAGTGTAGAGGTGGCAGGGGGAAGCTGCAGCATCAGATCTGCAACTACACACAGTAGACGAGTATGTAATTTAATTTTTTTTCTTATCCTGCACTTCTCTTTTAATAACTGCACAAGAAACACTGGTTAATAGAAGGTTCTGATTGGCTTGAAACAGTTCTTGTGTTCGGGGAAAAGTGAATATTACAGCGGAAGAGACTCTGTGTATTTAGTACCTGTGAAAGAAAAAGTACCAAAAAAGCAAAGTAACATCTAAGCAAGGAGATTCAAAACTATTGCCTGGGTAATAATAAAAGAAACGTAAAAGAAGAGAAACATGTATGCTGCCTTCCTTCTGCAAATGGCTGTCACTGGCTTCAAAAGTAACGTCCAGCACACTGGACATTTTTACAGCTGCTGTTTTTGGCTTTAGAAGTTTTTTTCTGCAGCCAGTAAACTCCCCAACATGTTATCCTATATGTCCATGCACACATAGGCTGTAGGCTGTTTTCTGTCTGGGGAAAACCCCCCAGAACTAGTGGGTTATATCCATTTTGCCTGGAATGCCTTAAGCCTAGGGTTACACGAGTAATCATTAAAAAAAATAAAATCGCAATCTCGATTCAACCTCCAGCACGATCTTAAAGCGGAGTTCAACCCGAAAGTGGAACTTCCACTTTAAGGACTCCTGACCCGAGACATGCCACATTTTTTTTTCTTTTTAAGGGGGGGGGGGGGGGGGGGAGTGATTACCTAGTTTGGACAGGTACCCAGCTCCCACTTCTGCTCGGGTCGCCTAGGTGACTGAAGTGGAAGTTCTCCTACCCCCCCTGCAATCTTCTGAGACTCGTCACAGGTCTCAGAAGATTGCCCAGCCATTCAGGACGCGCAGCGCGACTCGCAGATACGCAGTGCGCATCCGGCTGTGAAGCCACAAGCTGTCACAGCTGGGTGCCCACACTAGTGATGCCGGGGAGAGGTGGGGGAGAGAACCGAAACTTCGGGCAGCCACATTGCTGGACCATTGCTGGATTGCAGGTGAGTGTGCGTTTATTAAAAAAAGTCAGCAGCTACACTTTATGTAGCTGCTGACTTTTAATAAACACAGAAATGGCTGAAACTCAGATTCACGATTCATTAATGTAACAAGTGCAGAGCCTTCTCTGCTCACTCAGATCTGTCAAAAAAAAACAAACAAAAAAAAAAATACATCTGGCAAATGTTTATCAACATTGCTCAAGGCTGAAATAAAGAGAAACATTGTAACATTTAGTTCTTTTAGATCAAAGGAATGAAGTTCGGTCTGTAAAAGAGGTCAGTTTAACCACTTAAAGACTAAACCTCTCGTTGCTTACAAGCTAAAATCAGTATTTTCTGCTAGAAAACTCCCTTAAAACCCCCAAACATTATTTATATATATATATATATATATATATATATATATATATATATATATATATATTTATTAGCAGAGACCCTAGAGAAAAAAAATGGCGGTCATTGCAATATTTTATGTCACACTGTATTTGCGCAGTAGTTTTTCAAACGCAATTTTTTGGGGGAAAAAAGAAAAAAAAAAACTAAACAGTAAAGTTAGCCCAATTTTTTTGTATAATGTGAAAGATGATGTTACGCCGAGGATAGTGAGAGAATCATTAACCTTATTCTAAGCAAAAGAAAACTGATTCTCATTTTTTTTCCAGAATCGTGCAGCTCTACTTAAGCCTCTTACCTGCAGTGTGAGATCACTGTGCTTCGGACTACTAGCCTCACAAGATTTTGAATGAGACCTGCTGATGTCATTACTAAGCTGCTCACTGTTCTCCATGTTGGAAAAGAAATTGTATCAGAAGACCCACAAGTATCTCAATGCTTCTGCTTCTGTCTATGAATCCAAACTTTCTGTACCTCTCCAGCAGCTTCTTAAATATTTTCCCATCATTAGATTACTAGTCACTGGAGAAGTCAAAAGTAAGCAATACCCTACTCCTCTACCAAGATGGCTACCTCCACTCATAGGCACAGTGTGGAACAAGGCATCGAAAGCCAGTAACTAGGAATAGATCAGAGATCCTAAAGGTAACAGTGGTGACCAGTTCTTTGCTCTCCGCTTTCCTTTTTTTAGCACAATTTCCACAGTCTAGTCTGCACTATAAAACTAAAAAGAGGTCCTGAATTAACTTCATGCAATGCAAACACTATGCTATAATGTACGTGTGAGCGTTAATTGCAGTTGGCTTTATGAGAACCTCTTGATTTATTTTTCTCATATGAATGGCTGTTTAGTTATTTGTAGTAATTCTTGACCAGCAGGTTACAAGCATGCCCAATTCAAAACATACCAACTCGAGTGATTCACCACCACAATGGGGCACGATAATGTCAGCCTGCTAAGCTTGGCCCGACACGTTTTGTTACATGAAGATTTTGTCAGGGGCCAGTGCCCATGTGTCCTTGTGATGAACCATGTAAGAGTAGCAAAGCAGGCTGGCGTCATTACACAGGCTGGCAGGGAGCGCTTCACATGTCCATGCTGTTGATATTTCTCTGCTTGTGAGTATCCATTGCTTTTAAACTATAAATTTGATTATAAAAGGGATTACATTATGTGCCCTGTCTGCTTCCTTACTATGGTCCAAATATGATAGTCTTCTGGAAGTGATCAGTCATTTCATTGTGGTTGCCCTTGGGTTGGATTCTCAGGATGTCACCTAAGCATGCATAAACTCATTAAGAGGTCCAGTGCTTCTGGTGACAGGCTCTGACTTAGTGGTAGCGTATCACTGGACCTGGCACATTTGAATTTGGCACGCTTGCATCCTGCTGGTCAAGAACCCTTATTGGAGTTGTACTGTTTTTGTACTGTTCTAGTCTATGTATTGATGTATGGAGTTATTTGTTGCAGTATTCATTAGATTTGGATCATTATACAGTCTTTTGATTGAACTGTCAATCACGGCAAATCGCATCATGTGAAGCTTGTCACCCAAAAAGGGGAAGGAGCTTCTTCTGGGCGACAAGCTTGATGTAATTTGCCGTGCAATAAATCGCACGGCAATCGTGGCAAAGTTGCACCACATTTTAGGTGCCATTAAAAATAATGGAGCCTAAACCTGCGTTTTACGTTTGTAGTAATTATGCTGCAATCCCAAAATGCCCAGCTGTAAACGGGGCCTTAAGCCCAACTCCAGGAAACTATAAAATATGGGAACAGTTTAATTATGCCTTTAGGTACAAGGGATACAGAAAAGCAGGTTTACTTACCATATCCTCCACTCCTCCCTGCTGCTAGACTGGTCCTGGTTCTGACGTGAACAAGACCATTAAAGGGTCTATAGCAATGCATTGGCCATGCGGACGTTGAGAGCCAGTCCACCATTGAAGCACAGGGAAGGATCATCTGCTGGATGAATGGAGGATCAAGTAAAGGCCCTTCTCCTCTCTCCTAAACAGAACATGCACTTAACCACTGCTGGTTACCAGGCATACCCCACTGCAAGGGATAGTTTTAAAGTTTCCTGGATTTAGGCTCCAAAGATACAGAATGGAAAAAAAATAACAATTAGTTATTTACTGGTCTCCAATTACTATGATGAAAATGTTATCTAGTCACGTTCCTTTTGTATGTTTCTAGAGCTGTATTATGTTGGTATGAGGTGCCATCAAATTATTACTAAACTTGCTAGGAGGAATAGATTATCTAAAGCTTGAAAATGTAGCAGCAGCAAGATCTTGGGAAGTGTTGTGATCCCCAAGTAGACCAGTGCACAGGAGACACATTTTTCTTGCATCTAAAGTCAAGCCGTTGTAGAGAATTTTTTTCATTCTATATACTGGAACTTGTAGAAAGGATCGAAAACCACAGTCTTCACATTAAAAACAAGCAAACACGCAAGTGGAGACATTTAGTCGTTTCCAGAAGGTAGAACTTCCAGGTGCCCGCCAAGTATCTATTTACTGCCAGTGCAAATATCCTGTGCTGTCAAATACACATCAGTTTACTTGTTTGCTTGCCCTCAACTGCATTTTATTTAATTTCCTTATTTCTCCTCATTTTACCCTGTAAGCTTGCATTTCTCCTATCTAATATTTCTTGTGTAATGGGAGCATCCTCCAACCTAACAAAGCCATACAAAAACTGTCCTCAATGAACTGTGAAGTCAGTTTTTCTTTAATACTCCAATGGAAAATGGCCCTGACTTGCGACACCAATCTGCGTATTTTGTGGATTGTAAGTGGAAAGCAGCTACGTGCTTAGGCACTTATAAAGCGCCAATCCACAAAACACACACACCATTTTCTCATTATACAGCTCTTGCCTGGGAGCACAGCTACTGCAGACTTTGTGAGCTTAGACTTCCAGAACACCCGGATCTGTTTTTCTGGGAGCATGTGCTTCACATTTATCTTTCCTGGACTCCAGAAAGATACTCATTTCCACATGGCAGAGGGCTGCTCTGCACTCAAAAATATTCACGGTGTGGCATGCATTTACAAAGTTTTTTTTCCAAATTAAGGGGTTTCAATTTGTGTCTTTACATGAAGGTAAATAGCAACACAGGATTACACTGGAGTAATCTGGAAGATGAACTTCAAGCAGACCTCTAAATACACTGATGAAATACATAGATCACTGCTCTACCTGCCAAACGCTTTGCTGTCCATTCAATTTGAAATGATACAAAGCCCTGCCACGCAGCATGGACAATGAAACAACTTTTTCTGTTATGCCGCATACACACGACCGGACTTTACGGCATACTTTGCCCGACGGACTTTACGACGGACTTTCCAAATGAACGAACTTGCCTACACACGATCAACCAAAGTCCGACGGATTCGTACGTGATGACGTACGACCGGACTAAAACAAGGACGTTTATAGCCAGTAGCCAATAGCTGCCCTAGCGTGGCTTTTTGTCCGTCGGACTAGCATACAGACAAGCGGACTTTTTGACCGGACTCGAGTCCATCGGACAGATTTGAAACATGTTTCAAATCTAAGTCCGTCAAACACTTGAGAAAACAAAGTCCGTTGGAGCCCACACACGATCAAATTGTCCGACGAAATCCGGTACGCCGGATCAAGTATGGCGTAAAGTCCGATCGCGTGTACGCGGCATTACACTTAAAAAGGAGAAGTCCAGCCTGAGCTCATTCGGCTGGGCTTCTCCTATGGGTCACAGGAGTGCAATCCGTTTTGCACTCCTGTGACCCGTTTTCAGCAGCATCGGTCTGAAGTCCGCTCTCTGCTGACGTCACCAAGATCAGTCCAGGCACCGCGTTATCACGATTCTGGGAGTCTGGATCCGCCAGGTGCCTGGACTGATAGGCCTCTCAGCGAGCCGCTGAGTATGGGGAAACAGAGCAGGAGACCTGCCGATTGACAGTCAACAGCTCTCTGCTTGGGGAGGTGAGAGAACCGAGCCATCGGCGGTGTTCGGTGGCTTGGTTCTCTGTGAAGAGGCGGCGGGGGACAGATGCAGCATTCACCTAGGTAAGTATGAGTATGGGATAAAAAAAAAATCCCATACTTCTCTTTTCAAGTAGAACTATAGGCAAAACTTTTTATTTTGGATCAAGCAAAGGAGGGTTATAACCCTGGTCAGATTAATTTTTGCTATATGTGTCCCATTGCAGAGATATTTTTTCACTCCCTGTCCCAAAGCCAAACGGAAAGTAAGAGGAAATCCCTTAAAATTAGGGGAATTCCTTGGGAACCCCCTGGTTACCAGAACTAGTGTCCCCATTGGAAGATTTCCCCACTATAAGTTTTCTGGGAACAACCCAAAATGTAGGATTTTCTTTCACTTTCAATGAGAATGGTAAACAGGACAAATAGAGAGGGTGAATCTCCCTAACAAGGGCACAGACAGCAATAAAAACGACAGGTGTTCTAATCCCTCTCCACTCTATACAAAACATAAAAAAAAAGTTTTGCCTTTAGTTATACTTTAAGCAGGAACCAGCCAAGATTCGAACCATGTACTGGCAGGCTGAACGTACCCAAGTTGATCGATCAACTTGAATACAACCAGGCTGCTGGATTTCACATTTAAAGTTATAGCTGCTAGAAAAAGTTACTGGCTCGGCAGGAGAGATTCCCCTTCTAACAATGTCTGTGGTTGCGGGAAAGAAATTAATCTAAAAGCAGCAGAAAAAATGCTAAAGTTTGAGAATTTATGGGCAGTTGCTATTATAGCTTCTTGAGGGCAGGGCCTGATGTGAATGTACAATATATATGTAAAGCGCTGTGTAAATTGACGGTGCTAAAAAAGTACCTGTAAAAAATTACATACCGTATTTATCGGCGTATAACTTGCACTTTTTTCCCCTTAAAATCAGGGGAAAATCGTGGGTGCGTGTTATACGCTGATCCCCGCCAATCTCCGCTGATTGAGAGGGGAGAGGAGCTAGCGCCGCCGATATACACATAGCCGAGTGTACTCGGCTAGGCTAGGCTCGGCTCCGCTCACAGTCACGCCAAGTCCCGTCATCGGACCTGTGTTATGTCCATCATAGGAGCCGGGCCAAGGGGCGGGACTGCGAGAGGAGCCGAGAAACACAGGACATCCGGCTCTGTGTATTTCGGCGGCGACAATTTTAAACAATCAGCCTGCAATGACACTGGGCAAGGCTGCAATGACACTGGGCAAGGCTGCAGATGGACACTGATCATTCTGCAATGATGGACAAGGCTGCAGATGGACACTGATAAGGCTGCATCGATGGGCATTTAAATATAAGATTTTTTCCTTAACCACATGCCGACCGGGCCATAGCCGAAAGACAGCTACAGCGCGGTCGGCTTATTCTGGGAGGACGTCCTCCCAGAATCTTGCTCCCGCGCGCCCCCGGAAAGATCCGTGACCACCGGGTCCGGAAGACCCGACGCATCACGGTAAATGGCCGCTGATAGCGGCCATTTACCACGTGATCGCTCTGTCAAATGACAGAGCGATCACAACAACAAAACGGCATCACGTCCGGTTCCTCCCTCCCCTCTCTGTACTGATCGGTACAGAGAGGGGAGAGATTGTTTGCAGCAGCGCTGTGGGCTGGATGTGTAGTGCCCACAGCGCTGCTCAGTGCCCATTCCAGCTGCAATACTCTGCCAATATACTCTGCCAATACTCATCCGTCCATCCATCCTCTGCAATACTCATCCCTCCTCTGCAATACTCATCCATCCATCCCTCCTCTGCAATACTCATCCATCCATCCATACTCTGCAATACTCATCCATCCATCCATACTCTGCAATACTCATCCATCCATACTCTGCAATACTCATCCATCCATACGCTGCAATACTCATCCATCCATACTCTGCAATACTCAACCATCCATACTCTGCAATACTCATCCATCCATACTCTGCAATACTCATCCATCCATACTCTGCAATACTCATCCATCCATACTCTGCAATACTCATCCATCCATACTCTGCAATACTCATCCATCCATACTCTGCAATACTCATCCATCCATACTCTGCAATACTCATCCATCCATACTCTGCAATACTCATCCATCCATCCATACTCTGCAATATCCAGCTATACTCAGCCATATGCAGTCATCCCACTCACACTCAGCCATACCCACCCAGCCATCCCATCCACCACCATGGTATGCATATGCTGTGTGTGAGAAATAACCTGATAATATGACAAATTTTGTGAAACAAAAACAAAAAAAAAAACAAAAAAAATTGATTTTGCAAAGAACTGTTGGAAAAAATTACTACTTCAAAAACCTGCCTCTTTCTAAATACCTTGGCATGTCTACTTTCCAAAAAGGGGCCATTTGGGGAATATTTGTACTCTATAACTCTATAACTTTCTCACTGACCAAATAATATACACCAATTTTGATTATTTTTACCAAAGATATGTAGCAGTATAAATTTTGGCCAAAATTTGTGAAGAAAAATTACTAATTTGCTAAATTTTAACAGAAACAAAGACATTTTTTTATTTTTTTACAGAATTTTACAGTATTTTTTGATTTATAGCGCAAAAAATAAAAAACCCAGTGGTGATTAAATACCATCAACAGAAAGCTCTATTTGTGTGAAAAAAAGGAAAAAAATTCATATGGGTATAGTGTTGCATGACTGAGTAATTGTCATTCAAAGTGTGAGAACACCGAAAGCTGAAAATTGGTCTGGTTAGGAAGGGGGTTTAAGTGCCCAGTGGTCAAGTGGTTAAACTTCCCTCCTAAAAGTTTTTTTCCTTAAAATTCCCTCCTAAACTTGGGGTGCGTGTTATATGCCGATAAAAACAGTACTTTTCTTTCCCTCTGCTCATTTTTTAATGTACACTTGAAAATGCCATACGCTCCTAAACACTGCGTTTATGAGCGTTAAGTATTTTTTTTCTGCCTGAAAACTCTCAAAAATGCAATTCTGAAGCTTTTTTTTTTTTTCTGCCTCTAAACGCTCCTCTGAAATTATGCCTGTAAACTCCCTAATGTGCATGGACACATAGGCTAACAGAGCTGCTTCTACTGGCAGGAGAAAAAAAAAAAACGCATATTCACACTTACAATTTTTTCATTAAACACACACATTTAATAATTTTTTTGATGAATACATAGCTGTATTCATTGATATCATATGTAGCTCACTTGTCAGACATTGATTAACCACTTTTCTACAAAAAAATTTCTTGCACACATTAAAATGCACATTACAGGCCTGAAAATTAGTTCAAAGATAAATTCACCTTTCCAAAAAAAAAAATGTAAACGGGTGCAATGTCAGGATCCTGCACTCTCATCCAGCTGTCTACCTGTACCTCCCGTAGGGGTAGACTGAACTGCAGGAAGAATAAATGAACTATGAGAGCGCACATTGGAGAACTAAAAACCGTCTGCTGTGGCAGCTAACTGTATTTGTAGTTCATTTACAGGAAACTGTGAACAAGTAATGCGGCCGTGTGGGCAGAGAGAAGATCCCCACTGTCAAAGAGCAGAGAGCACTGGCAGCAGAAGGCGGGTGTATAGGTGCATGTTACACCCTAAATATGGGCGTAAGAGATAACATGCTCCTACAGATGAACTTAGCCTTTAAAAACCCCAAATATTAGATATGTTTGAAAAGCAAAGACCCTTGAGAATACAATGGTGGTGCGTGGTTTGATGGAGACATGTAGGCTGAGGTTGCTCCTCATCATTTATGCACTTGGGCTGCTCGGCAATCCTTTTCTCTTTACCTTTACATTGCATCCCATTGAAGTCAATGCGGAACAAATTATTTTCGTTTCCATCGACTTCAAGGGGAAAGCTCGCTTGGATATGCGAGTACTTTGGATTACGAGCATACTCCTGGAACGGATTATGCTCATAATCAGAGGTTCCACTATATATATATATATATATACATACACACACATATATATTTTTTAAAAACTCTTTTTCTGTACCAAATTTTTCGTTCTGTGCACCCCTAATATATATATATATATATATATATATATATATATATATATATATATATATATATATATATATATATATATATATATATATATATATATATATATATATATATATACATATATACACACACACCAATTGACATATAAATTAATTTTGGTAATTAAAAGACAAAGTCACAAATGATCCTCTGGCATCCAATATGTGGAATCCTTCCTGCAGTGATCAGTAAATTGCTCCAGTAATGAGGGAAACCACCACATGTGATAAATAAGGTGAAGATCCGCATTCACCAGAGGTTATCGACCCTCCTTGCCTTATGACAAGAAGGATTAGTAAAAGCTTTGGTGGTCTCCGTGACCAAAGTGCCCTCCTCGCCGTGGTCAGAAGTTCCAGAGTGGAATGTCAGTGGCAGAAGAAAAGAGAAAAAATGGAGAACAGACTACTCATAAAAGTGTGACAAAGCTGATGACAGATCACTGTACTGGCCCACTGCCGGTATCACGTGATCGCAGCCTGTGACCAATCACTGTAGATCACATGACAATTGTTGACAATGAATGCCTTTGGTGCATGCCATTAACTGTGTACTATTGTAATGAGCACAGTGATTGTACCATGTGATCACTGTGACAAGACAGGGTCAATCACAGCCCATCTGTACCATGTGATTAGCTGTGGCCAGTCACACCTAATCACAATAGTAAACACTGAATAGTTTTTATTGAGAAAAAAAATTGTTGCTTATACCTGTAACACAGTTATAAGCAATCATAGTGTGTAAGAAAAAAAAAAATCCTGGTAACCTTCTCAGAGTAGTACAGTGTTACTATGGTAACACTGTATTGCTCTGGTCACTGTAGGTAAAAAAGAATTGTAAAAAGAAAAAAAAATGTAATAAAAAAATATATATATCATAAAATACAAAACCTAGTGGCGATTAAATACTACCAACAGAAAACTATTTGTGTGAAAAAAAAAAAAAAATTATAAAAAAAAAAAAAAAAAAAAAAATCATATGGGTACAGTGTTGCATGACCGTGCAATAGTCATTCAAAGTGTGACAGCACTGAAAGCTGAAAATTGGCCTGGGCAGAAAGGGGGTAAAAGTGTCCGGTTTTGAGGTGGTAAATGACACTTTAACGAAGGAGTGTATAAAGCTAGTACTCAAGTGGTAAAAACATTGCTTTGAAGTAAACCTTTTACAGACACCATTTAGCGTGGTCAACATATGTGATCACATTGAGCAACAACTCATTAGAATAGCTGGGGAAACATATCCAGAAGGTAAATGTAAAAAAGTAAATGTACTTGTAATGTAGCTGACAAATGTCTACAGAAAAATTAGGTTGAATGTTGAAAGACAAAGTTTTTTCTAAGAATAAATATTATGTGGTTAAACACATTAAAAATATGCACAAATACTTTGTAAAACACATTCTTCTGATACATTTAATTTCTAAAAACTTTAAAGAGCTGTACCATACCATATTTATCAGTGTATAACACTTTTTCCCCCTGAAAATAGAAGGAAAATCATGAGTGCGTGTTATATGCTGATTTTTATCTGGCTGCCTCGGAGGGGGGAGCGGCGAGCGCCGCATTACACATTGCTGGGATCTCCTGTTTACTTGGCGCTCAGTCACACACAGTCCTGCCTCCTGGATGGCTCATAGGATAGACATCATATGTCCTGGCATTGGACCGGTCTTCTGTCTAACTTATGAGCCGTCCAGGAGGCAGGATTGGGTGTGAATGAGCGTCGAGTACACAGGGGATCCATCTTTGTAATCTGGCAATGGTGAGGCTGTGCTGATAGGCAGTAATCAGGCTGCATTGATGGGCTATAGAGAGGTTGCAGAGGGGCACTAATCGGGTTGCAATGATGGGCAATGTGAAGGCTGCAGAAGGGCCCTAATCAGGCAGCAATGATGGGCAATGTGAAGGCTGCAGAAGGGCCCTAATCAGGCTGCAATGATGGGCAATGGCAAAGCTGCAGATAGGCACTAATCAGGCTGCATTAATGGGCACTGACCCTTATTTTTCTTCAAAGTTCTTTAGTTCTTTATCCACTTGCCGACCGCCTGACGCAGATATACTGCAGCAGAATGGCACGGGCAGGCAGAATCACGTACCTGTACGTGATCTGCCTCCCGAGGCGGTCGGCTTCTGTCCGGGAGCGATGAGAGGTGAGGGGGAGGCCATCCATTCGTGGCCCCCCCTCGCGATTGCTCCCGGCCAATCAGATTCTTCCTCTGCATAGTAAACAGAGGCAGAGGAAATGATGTCATCTCTCCTCGGCTCGGTATTTTCCGTTCCGGCGCCGAGGAGAGAAGACATCAATGTGAGTGCACAACACACACATATCACAGTAGAACACGCCAGGCACACATAACACCCCCCGAACACCCCCTAATCACCCCCCCCCCCCCCCGTCACACTGACACCAAGCAGTTTTTTTTTCTGATTACTGCATTGGTGTCAGTTTGTGACAGTTCGTGTGGTAGGGCAGTTAGTGTTAGCCCCCTTTTAGGTCTAGGGTACCGCCCAATAAAGTTTTAACCCCTTGATCACCCCCCGTCGCCAGTGTCGCTAAGCAATCATTTTTCTGTTCGCTGTATTAGTGTCACTGGTGACGCTAGTTAGGGAGGTAAATATTTAGGTTCGCTGTCAGCGTTTTATAGCGTCAGGGACCCCCATATACTACCGAATAAAGGTTTTAACCCCTTGATTGCCCCCTAGTTAACCCTTTCACCACTGATTACCGTATAACCGTTACAGGTGACAATGGTTAGTTCGTTTATTTTTTTATAGTGTCAGGGCACCCGCCGTTTACTACCGAATAAAGGTTTAGCCCCCTGATCGCCCGGCGGTGATATGCGTCGCCCCAAGCAGCGTCAGGTTAGCGCCAGTACCGCTAACACCCACGCACGCAGCATACGCCTCCCTTAGTGGTATAGTATCTGAACGGATCAATATCTGATTCGATCAGATTTATACTAGCGTCCCCAGCAGTTTAGGGTTCCCAAAAACGCAGTGTTAGCGGGATCAGCCCAGATACCTACTAGCACCTGCGTTTTGCCCCTCCGCCCAGCCCAGCCCACCCAAGTGCAGTATCGATCGATCACTGTCACTTACAAAACGCATAACTGCAGCGTTCGCAGAGTCAGGCCTGATCCCTGAGATCGCTAACAGTTTTTTTTTTTTTTGTAGCGTTTTGGTGAACTGGCAAGCACCAGCCCCAGGCAGCGTCAGGTTAGCACCAGTACCGCTAACACCCACGCACGCACCGTACACCTCCCTTAGTGGTATAGTATCCGATCGGATCAATATCTGATCTGATCAGATCTATACTAGTGTCCCCAGCAGTTTAGGGTTCCCAAAAACGCAGTGTTTTAGCAGGATCAGCCCAGATACCTGCTAGCACCTGCGCTTTGCCCCTCTGCCCAGCCCAGCCCACCCAAGTGCAGTATCGATCGATCACTGTCATTTACAAACCACTAAACGCATAACTGCAGCGTTCACAGAGTCAGGCCTGATCCCTGCGATCGCTAACAGTTTTTTTGGTAGTGTTTGGTGAACTGGCAAGCACCAGCGGCCTAGTACACCCCGGTCGTAGTCAAACCAGCACTGCAGTAACACGTGGTGACGTGGCGAGTCCCATAAGTGCAGTTCAAGCTGGTGAGGTGGCAAGCACAAGTAGTGTCCCGCTGCCACCAAGAAGAAGACAAACACAGGCCCGTCGTGCCCATAATGTCCTTCCTGCTGCATTCGCCAATCCTAATAATTGGGAACCCACCACTTCTGCAGCACCTGTACTTCCCCCATTCACATCCCCAACCAAATGCAGTCGGCTGCATGAGAGGCATTTTCTTTATGTCCTCCCGAGTACCCCTACCCAACGAACCCCCCCAAAAAAGATGTCATGTCTGCAGCAAGCGCGGATATAGGCATGACACCCGCTATTATTGTCCCTCCTGTCCTGACAATCCTGGTCTTTGCATTGGTGAATGTTTTGAACGCTACCATTCACTAGTTGAGTATTAGCGTAGGGTACAGCATTCCACAGACTAGGAACACTTTCACAGGGTCTCCCAAGATGCCATCGCATTTTGAGAGATCCGAACCTGGAACCGGTTATAGTTATAAAAGTTACAGTTACAAAAAAAGTGTAAAAAAAAAAAAAAAAAAAAAAAAAAAAACACAAAAAAAAAATAAAATAAAAAAAAAAAATAGTTGTTTTATTGTTCTCGCTCTCTCTATTCTCTCTCTATTGTTCTGCTCTTTTTCACTGTATTCTATTCTGCAATGTTTTATTGTTATTATGTTTTATCAAGTTTGCTTTTCAGGTATGCAATTTTTTATACTTTACCGTTTACTGTGCTTTATTGTTAACCATTTTTATGTCTTCAGGTACGCCATTCACGACTTTGAGTGGTTATACCAGAATGATGCCTGCAGATTTTAGGTATCATCTTGGTATCATTCTTTTCAGCCAGCGGTCGGCTTTCATGTAAAAGCAATCCTAGTGGCTAATTAGCCTCTAGACTGCTTTTACAAGCAGTGGGAGAGAATGCCCCCCCCCCCCACCGTCTTCAGTGTTTTTCTCTGGCTCTCCTGTCTCAACACGGAACCTGAGAATGCAGCCGGTGATTCAGCCAGCTGACCATAGAGCTGATCAGAGACCAGAGTGGCTCCAAACATCTCTAAGAAACCGGAAGCTACGAGCATTTCATGACTTAGATTTCGCCGGAAGTAAACAGCACCATTTGGAAATTGGGAAAGCATTTTATCACACCGATCTTGGTGTGGTCAGATGCTTTGAGGGCAGAGGAGAGATCTAGAGTCTAATAGACCCCAATTTTTTCAAAAAAAAAAAAACAGTACCTGTCACTACCTATTGCTATCATAGGGGATATTTACATTCCCTGAGATAACAATAAAAATGATTAAAAAAAAAAAAAATGAAAGGAACAGTTTAAAAATAAGATAAAAAAGCAAAAAAATAAGAAAAAAAAAAAAAAGCACCCCTGTCCCCCCCTGCTTTTGCGCTAAGGCGAACGCAAGTGCTGGTCTGGCGTCAAATGTAAACAGCAATTGCACCATGCATGTGAGGTATCACCGCGAATGTCAGATCGAGGGCAGTAATTTTAGCAGTAGACCTCCTCTGTAAATCTAAAGTGGTAACCTGTAAAGGCTTTTAAAGGCTTTTAAAAACGTATTTAGTTTGTAGCCACTGCACGTTTGTGCGCAATTTTAAAGCATGTCATGTTTGGTGTCCATGTACTCGGCCTAAGATCATCTTTTTTATTTCATCAAACATTTGGGCAATATAGTGTGTTTTAGTGCATTAAAATTTAAAAAAAGTGTGCTTTTTCCCAAAAAAATGCGTTTGAAAAATCGCTGCGCAAATAATGTGTGAAAAAAAAATATAAAACACCCACCATTTTATTCTGTAGGGCATTTGCTTTAAAAAAATATATAATGTTTGGGGGTTCAAAGTAATTTTCTTGCAGAAAAAAAATAATTTTTTCATGTAAACAAAAAGTGTCAGAAAGGGCTTTGTCTTCAAGTGGTTAGAAGAGTGGGTGATGTGTGACATAAGCTTCTAAATGTTGTGCATAAAATGCCAGGACAGTTCAAACCCCCCCAAATGACCCCATTTTGGAAAGTAGACACCCCAAGCTATTTGCTGAGAGGCATGTTGAGTCCATGGAATATTTTATATTGTGACACAAGTTGCGGGAAAAAGACAAATTTTTTTTTCTTGCACAAAGTTGTCACTAAATGATATATTGCTCACACATGCCATGGGAATATGTGAAATTACACCCCAAAATACATTCTGTTGCTTCTCCTGAGTACGGGGATGCCACATGTGTGAGACTTTTTGGGAGCCTAGCCGCGTACGGGGCCCCGAAAAAGAATCATTTTCAGGATTTCTAAGGGCGTAAATTTTTGATTTCACTCTTCACTGCCTATCACAGTTCCCCAAAATGACCCTATTTTGGAAAGTAGAAACCCCAAGCTATTTGCTGAGAGGTATATTGAGTATTTTGCAGACCTCACTTTTTGTCACAAAGTTTTGAAAATTGAAAAAAGAAAAAATGTCTTTCTTCATTATCAAAAACAAATGAGAGCTGCAAAATGCTCACCATGCCTCTCAGCAAATAGCTTGGGGTGTCTACTTTCCAAAATGGGGTCCTTTTTGGGGGGGGGGGGGGGGTTGTGCCACCTGGGCATTCCATGGCCTACGAAACTGTGATAGGCAGTGAAGAGTGAAATCAAAAATTTACGCCCTTATAAATCCTGAAGGCGGTGATTGGTTTTCGGGGCCCCGTACGCGGCTAGGCTCCCAAAAGTCCCACACATGTGGTATCCCCATACTCAGGAGAAGCAGCTAAATGTATTTTGGGGTGCAATTCCACATATGCCCATTGCCTGTGTGAGCAATATATCATTTAGTGACAACTTTGTGCAAAAAAAAAAAAAATCTGTCACTTTCCTGCAACTTGTGTCAAAATATAAAATATTCCATGGACTCAACATGCCTCTCAGTAAATAGCTTGGGGTGTCTACTTTCCAAAATGGGGTCATTTGGGGGGGGTTTGTGCCATCTGGGCATTTTATGGCCATCAAAACTGTGATAGGTAGTGAGGAATGAAATCAAAAATTTACGCCCTTAGAAATCCAGAAGGCAGTGATTGGTTTTCGGGGCCCCGTACGCGGCTAGGCTCCCAAAAAGTCCCACACATGTGGTATCCCCATACTCAGGAGAAGCAGCTGAATGTATTTTGGGGTGCAATTCCACATATGCCTATGGCCTGTGTGAGCAATATATCATTTAGTGACAACTTTTTGTAAATTTTTTGTCATTATTCAATCACTTGGGACAAAAAAAAAAATTTATATTCAATGGGCTCAACATGCCTCTCAGCAATTTCCTTGGGGTGTCTACTTTCCAAAATGGGGTCATTTGGGGGGGTTTGTACTGCCCTGCTATTTTAGCACCTCAAGAAATTACATAGGCAGTCACAAACTAAAAGCGTGTGTAAATTCCAGAAAATGTACCCTAGTTTGTAGACGCTATAACTTTTGCGCAAACCAATAAATATAAGCTTATTGACATTTTTTTTTACCAAAGACATGTGGCCGAATACATTTTGGCCTAAATGTATGACTAAAATTGAGTTTGTTGGATTTTTTTTATAACAAAAAGTAGAAAATATCATTTTTTTTCAACATTTTTGGTCTTTTTCCGTTTATAGCGCAAAAAATAAAAAAAACGCAGAGGTGATCAAATACCATCAAAAGAAAGCTCTATTTGTGGGAAGAAAAGGACGCAAATTTTGTTTGGGTACAGCATTGCATGACCGCATAATTAGCAGTTAAAGCGACGCAGTGCCAAATTGTAAAAAGTCCTCTGGTCAGGAAGGGGGTAAAATCCTTCCAGGGCTGAAGTGGTTATTTAAAATTTAAGTTTTTTTCCTGAAACTTACCTCTTAAAATGAAGGTGCGTGTTATATGCCAATAAATACGGTATATAGCTCACCATACCCAAAATTACAATGAAGAACATTGTAAATTCACTTGGCTGTCTTACATTTTCACTAATCACAAGGTAACTTACCTAAAAGCACCTCCAATACATAATGTACTAAAAAACAAGCACACACAGAATTTTATATCTCATCAAGGAACACTACACAGTTACTCCCAACCCCAAGAAATATGATAGCAGTTACTAAATAGTAGATGATAAAACAAAGAGCGTTTTAGCAATTTTAAATTCTGTAAAACAGGCTGGAAATCTCGTCAAATGTGTTTTGATGTGTCTTCACTCCAGCTGAATACATTTTATATCATATAGTATGTTGTAGTGGTACTAAGCAAGATAAAACATTCTGAGATGTGTTGACACCAGTAAAACTAGTTGGTATGACAGCACAGCTTGTCACTAAATGTGCAGCACATCTGCCCAATACACGGATCTAAGAGATAATATAAAACTGTTTAAGAAAGTCAATTCAGCAAACAGCACATGAAAAAACTTTTTAGAAACACAACAAAAGCCAGTAAATATTTGCAAGCATGGTCCAGAATGATTTATACTCGGTAAGTCCGATATTGCTTTATAACACCTTCTCAGGCTGCCTGCAGCTTTCGGCTTTCCTTGGCAGTAATAAACAGCATGACCAGGATAACACGAAACTGAACAGAATATCAAAATCCCACTTAATGTGGACTTGTCAATAATAGAAATTCTGGCACTTATCCCAGCAACAGTATCTGTGGGGAGAAGCACTCTCTTTAATTTCAAGCCATTTATAGAGTATGGTAGAGTGACCTTCCTTTATTTTCTAACAGCAAAGCCTTTCTTTTCCAGGAAACATCTGTCATGATAACCTTAAAGAAAACCTGTCATACACCTAGAAAATTCAATCTGGCCATAAACGAAGAGCAGGGCAAAGCAACAGGTTCTCTTTAA
Source organism: Lithobates septentrionalis (assembly GCA_037952835.1). NCBI lineage: Eukaryota > Metazoa > Chordata > Amphibia > Anura > Ranidae > Lithobates > Lithobates septentrionalis. Next base: position 6,296,599 of record JBBDGP010000998.1, read on the forward strand.
CCTCCCCAGCAGCATATACTCACCCTTTCTTTGCTCGCTCATTACTCAATTCAGCTGATGGCGTGGAAAAAAAAATACCCAGTACTTCTGCGTATGGAGGAAGATGCGAGTCGTGACTCACTCCATGTGACAGCATGTGGCCAATCGTCAAGCACCAGGACTGTCACAGAATTCAGAGCTCTGTGTAAGCTTTACCTTGAGTGACTTGGATCCTACCCAGGGCAGCCTCTCCTGCTTCTAACACCAAAACAGAGCAGCTACAGCAAAGGAAATACTGGAATATGGTTCAGGTTAGAGGTTAAGTATACCTATGCCTTGTCCTGAATGCATGCCAAAAACCATTCTCCATTCCATTTCACTACCACCAGCCTCCACTGTTCTCTCAAGATTAAATTAATTCATGCTGCAAACATCAAAGCTTGACCATCTACATGTTGCAGCACAAATGAAACTTCCCAGACTGATCATCAACTGCCCAGCTTTAATGTTTTAGTGCCCAAAGTAGCCATACTTTCCTGTTCCTACAGCCTTACATTTAGTCAAAATAATAAATAAGAACAAGGGACGTGATTTACTATTACTGAGCTTTGTCCCTTGTGCTGATGGCTTTTGGTTTCATTGAAATCTTCCTGGCCGCCCTCCCCATCATAATCTTCCGGTTCTGCGTGGTCATTTGCAGTAATCAAGTGTCCTACTAAGCCTGTCCGTTCTTGCCCAGCGCCTCCATTCATAGAAGCCACACTACAGAATCTATGAATGAAAAGTGATCTATGAATGGAGAGGGTGCACCTTTCATGTATCCATCCGTCCTCCATGCATAGAAGCTGTAGTACGGCTACTAAAAAATGGAGGGGGGGGGGTGTTAAGGTGGGGCACACTTGATGAGTGCAAATGACAGCTCTCTCAGCTTTAAAGGGGGTGGTAAAGGTTCATTTTTTTTTTTTTAATAAAAAACATGTTATACTTACCTCTTTCTGTGCAAGGGTTTTGCACAGAGCGGCCCTGATCTGCCTCTTCTGGGGTCCCCCAGTGGCACTCCTGGCTCCTCCCCACATTGAGTGCCCCCACGGAGAGCCGCATTCCATGGGGGCACTCATGCGGGCACGCTCCTGAGTCCTGCTGCTGCATCCATTGACACAGACAGACAGCAGGACTTGGCCCTGCCCACTGGCTCCCATGTCACTGGATTTGATTGACAGCAGTGGGAGCCAATGGCCCCTGCTGTTATCAATCTATCCAATGAGGACCCGAGACAGTGGCTGGAGCTGCTGTGCTCGTCCCCATCGCTGGAAAGATCGGGTTCAGGTAAGTATTAGGGGGGCTGCTGCACTACAGAAGGATTTTCACTAGAATGCATTAGATAGTTATTCATTCACAGATCTCTGCAAATGAATGATGAGGCTGTGTGGGCAGAGCACACCAGTGATACAGGAAGTTATCAGAGATGTTGTGGACTTCCAGTCAACTTGAATAAGTCTTACTATGCCCATCTGCCCACTTTATTAGTAAGGTGTCTCTCCTTCCATAGAACTGTCACTCCCCATATAACGTTTTGTAAATCCTGGGTTATTCTAAAACACCTAGGTGGTTTGTTTTAAACCATATCAGTTTACTGCTGACTATAACTTTAGGGCCAAGCTCCTGTCCCAGTCCTCTTGCAAACCGAAAAAATCCTGAATGTTTTCTAGTCCCTGCTTAAAAAAAGCCTCCACACAACATGATGGTACTCTCACCAACTTACACCATAGAAATTGTCTTTATAGGATTATGAGCAGTGTTGGCTTTTCATCACATAAGATTCAGTGTCATCAAACCAGAGAATCCTCTTTCACAGTGTCTACCACAAGGTTTCCCAACTAAGGTTCCTAAGGGGTCGCTTGAGCAATTTCTGCCTCTTAGATAAGTTCCCACTGACACCAATAATCTTTTTTTAGGGGTAATACTTCCCAATGACCACAAGTGTAAGGAGCATTCTTCCCACTAACACACTAATGTATGAGATGTAGATAGATGTCATTTTTTGCAGGGATTCCCTGAGACTGGAAAGTTATTTCAGGGGTCCCTCTGTGTTGAGACAGGTTGATAAATGCTGGTCTCTCTCATACATTTTGGCAAAGTTTATACAGTATTTGTTTTATTTTCATTACTTTTCCCGACATATACATCCAGTATATATTTGCCCAGGTTCTCCCATCTCAATTGTAGATCTCTACAGTTACCACTGGCCCTTGGGTTGCTGTTTTAATTCCCTTCTTATTTGCTTAATTCTTTTCCAGGATTGCTTTGTGCCATTTACAAGCAATTTTTTAAATTATGAATTTAATTGTACTCTCAGGGATGGACCTTTGAACACAATCCTGATTGGTGCTTCATTAGAACTCAGACTTGTTTTGATAGCTTCTTGGTCTTCCTGATGCCGTTTGTTTAGACAAATTGTATCCTGTAACAAACTGAGGTTTTCCAGAAACAGGTGTATTTATTTTGAGATCATATAACTCTAATTGCACACTGGTAGACCCCCTCAAACTAATTATGTGACTTTTATAAAGGTAACTGGTTGCGCCAGACCTGATTTAAGAGTTCATAGCAAAGGGGTAAATGCAATCAAGACATTTCAGCTTTTCTAAATAATCTGGAAAAATGTGGCGATGTTTTAGGCCAGGTCAGGTTCATATAAAGCTAATCTTCGCTGCCCTCATTTTCTATGCACGCCCTCTGAAGTCTACGAGGCAAAAAAAAAAAAAAAAATCACAAGGATGTGCGTTATATAGGTGTGGTGCCGTACACAATAATGGGATTCATCTTGTAATGCATTGTCAAGTAACATATCACACAGGTGTGAACAAAGACTGAGAATTCAAGCTCCTTATATATATATTTTTTTTAGCTTTTTGTTACGCAGTCAGGCTACCCAAGAAGTGTTGATGATAGTAGTACTGTGCAAGGGAAGTGTCGGACCACTGTGATCTAAGTATGACAACTTTTGTACCAAGCATGCACACTAAGCTAAACATAAAAAGCAACAACAGCATATTCTTGACTTGTTACTTAGCCTGACTGCATAACAAGTAGCAAAAAGAAAAAAAAAGAAGAAAAAACAGGAGTTTTTAATTGGGCTTCCATCTGATACAACTAACAATAACATCTATAGCACCATGTGATTTACTTCACAGATCTTAAGTCTCCATATAGACATTTAATATACGATATTTGGCTTTTGATAGGCACATACATAGCATGACCTTTGCCTGATCTACCCAATAACTGATTCTAGGTCTATAGGCATTGTGCAACCTCTATAGGTCCTACCTACCCTCTTGGAAGATGAATTGAGGAGTTGGAATAGATCTTTAAAGCAGTATTAAACTCAAAACCAAAAAATGTAATATACTGCAGTTTACCAATCCTCAGATGTGATGACTGCATTTGTTTTCTTTTTAAGGCCTCATGTTCTCTGCTGATGGTAAACGGACGTTTAGGAGCAGGTGGGCTTTTTTCAGCTGCCCCTGAACTCTCCTCTATGTTATCTTATCAGTACATGTACAAAGGGTCGTTTATAGTAATTTCTAGGCAGTAAAGTTTAGAAAGTTTTTTTTGGAACACAAAAAAATGGGTTCAGGCGGATGTTCAGAGGCATTTGAAATGCCCTGTAACAGCTTGTAAACGCTGCTAAACGTGATAAATCGCATTTAGCTGCGTTTCGTTTACAGACGTTTTTCATTTTAACAAAAAACGCTGTCAAGTTAAATCGTTCAGAAGAGGTTAAACAACGTCCTGTGTACATGAAGCCTTAGGCTTTTTTCTCTTTTGTTTTTACCTGGTGACCCAGCCAATAACACACTTAGGGCTCTTTTACACTTGCTTTGGCTTCAACATGGCTTCGGACACCCTTCGTTAAAGCGCTCTAAACACAAAAAAAAAGCTCAAAGCTCCTGTCACTAAATAAAATGGTTAGCTTACAGCCCTGTTTACACCTGCTTTTGATTTGCATTGGCTTCAAAAATTATACTCCATGTAGCTTCAGTGGTGCTTCAAAGCCTCCATAGAAGTCTATGGCAAAGCTCACTTGAAGCCCCACTGAAGCCTCACCAAAGCACCAAGCAAAAGCAGGTGTCCATAGCAATTGAAGGTATGTGCTGTCATTTCATCAATTGTCATTCTAAAGCCCCATACACACGATAGGACTTTGTACAAACTTTCCCTTGGATTTTTGTACAAAGGGCGTTGGCCAGAAGTTTGTCTTGCATACAGAAGGCAGGACTTTTCCAGCCAACTTTCACCAAATCGCGTGGTTTTTCAGCTCTTTACCACCACCCTTTGGTCAACTTCTGTATTGTTGTCTGATATTGTGTCAATCTCGCCACTTTTATCGGCGAGATTTACACCTTGCGAGCCGGGTTTACACTGGTGCGGGGATCCAAGTCGGATTGCCAGGCACTGTGTTTGGTATGAATCTTGAGGGGGAACTCCACGCCAAATTTTAAATAAAAAAACGGCATGGGTTCCCCTCCAGGGGCATACCAGGCCCTTAGATCTGGTATGGATTTTAAGGGGATCCCCCTACGCCGAAAAAACGTGGGGGTCCCCCCCGATATCCATACCAGACCCTTATCCGAGCACGCAGCCCGGCCGGTCAGGAAAGATAGCGGAGGAGCCCGGCAGAAGGAAGAAGGCACCGGAGGAGAACCAGAGAGCGCGGAGACAACACCGGAGAGAGGGAGAAGAGGCCTGAGAGACCCCCGAAATCGTCAGAAGACCCCCGGAGCTGCCTAATAAATTACTTTAAAACCTGTGTAGTGTGTTTTTTTTTTTATTGACACTTTTTTTCCCCAGGTGAATGGGTAGGGGTACCATGTACCCCATACTCATTCATATAGGGTTGGGGGCCGCATCTTGGGGCCCCCTTGATAAAGGGGGCTCCCTGATTCCGATAAGCCCCCCGCCCACAGACCCCGACAACCAACAGCCAGGGTTGTCGGGAAGAGGCCCTTGTCCTCATCAACATGGGGGATGGGTGCTCTGGGGTGGGGGGGCGCCAGCTCCCCCAAAGCACCCACCCCCCCATTTTGAGGGCATGCGGCCTGGTACGGCTGAGGAGGGGGGCGCTTGCTCGTACCCACCCCCATTCCCAACCGGCCTGCGTGCTCGGATAAGGGTCTGGTATGGATTTTGGGGGGACCCCCACGCTGTTTTTTCAGTGTAGAGGGTTCTCCTTAAAATCCATAACAGACCTAAGGGCCTGGTATGCCCCTGGAGGGGGAAAATATTTTGCCTATTGCAACCAGCGCGAGATGTACAGTACCGTGTCACCGAGAACCAGCGCAATGGGTTCGCGCTGGAAACATTCTCGCAGTCGCATACTGTAGTTTGTACAAAAGTCCGATGCTTTTGTGTACATACGATCGGACTTTGCTCCATCGGACTTTTGTGTGTACGGGTCTTAAGGCTTTGGGCATTAACCCATTTGAACTTAAGGTTGAAATTTCTTTTAACCACGTGCCGACCAGCCGCCGCAGTTGTACTGCGGCAGCATGGCACAGCTGTGCGAAACGACGTTATGTAACGTCGCTTCAAACTGTGGCCACCGCCGGGCTCCCGCGATCGCTAGGGACACACGGAGAACCCGGAACTGTGTGTGTAAACACACAGTTTCCTGTTCTCTGAGCAGGGAAATGACAGATCGTCTGTTCATACAGGAGTATGAACAGCGATCTGATAGTTTCCCTGCACAGTCCCCATCCCCCTTCAATTAGCACACAAACTAGGACACACATTAACCCCTTCACTGCCCCCTAGTGTTAACCCCTTCACGGTCAGTGACATTTTTACAGTAATCAATGCATTTTTAATCGCACTGATCGATGTATTAGTGCCAATGGTCCCAAAAATGTGTCAAAGTTGTCCAACGTGTCCGCCATAATGTCGCAGTCACAATAAAAAAATAAAAATAAAATCGCCGATCGCCGCCATTACTAGAAAAAAAAAAATTATTAATAAAAATGCCATAAAACTATCACCTATTTTGTAGACGCTATAACTTTTGCGCAAACCAATGAATATACACTTATTGCGATTTTTTTTTTACCAAAAATATGTAGAAGAATACTTATTGGCCTAAACTGAGGAAAAAAAATTTTTTTTAGATATTTTTTGGGGATATTTATTATAGCAAAAACCACTGAGGTGATCAAATACCACCAAAAGAAAGCTGTGGGGAAAAAAGGACGTCAATTTTGTTTGGGAGCCACGTCGCACGACCGCGCAATTGTCAGTTAAAGCAACGCAGTGCCGAATCGCAAAAAAACACTCTGGTCTTTGGGCAGCCAAATGGTCCGGGGCTGAAGCGGTTAATTTGTGCATAAATGTCATATGCTACCTACAGCAGTAGGATATAAATAACTCCCACATCACTACTGTTTCAATATTGGAACAAGAGGCATTAATGGGTTAACAGCCAGGTCTGTGAAGCAACATAGGTGCACCTATCTACTAACAATTTCAGTGGCAGTAAAAGTAGCAGAAATAGAAATACTAAGTCTACGTTTCCACTATTGCGACCCCAAAATCATGCGATTTAGAGTTCGAATTTGAGTGCAGCTTTGATCCAACTTTACACTCTCTGGATCAAATTCGCAACAAAGTAGTGCACACACCTTTTCAAAGTCGCATAGATTGGAACCCTTGAAATCAATGGGTTTTGACATGTCATGCGACTTTATTAGTCTAAAGTTGCATTAGTGGAAAGGTAGACTTAAAGCGGAACTAACATCCAGATATCCCCATGCTTTCCAGCAAAAGAAGCTTGTTTTTGGGAAACCATTAATTGGTTTGTTCCAGCTTTAAGCAGACCAGTGATAAAGAAAACAAGTTTGCTTGCAGGAAACAAACGAAGAAACAACAGAAACAATTTGCCTGCTGATTTGCCATAAAAAGATGCCCCTGAACAATAAAACACAGCAACAGAAAGGGGTACACATGAATGTAACCAGGAGATCAGACTTCTGGCATGAACCAAGCACTTTCAGGGATACTCTTCATCGGTTGTGCCATAAATCTGAGAACTTGTTGATTCTTCCTTATGACAGTGGTCGGCAGGTGAGTATCTGCAGGACCTGTAGACATGAGGCTGTTGCCCAACCCGAACGAAAACGGACAGTGAATGTCAGTGGGTAACTTTACTGACAAGGGATGCTAGGATTTGTAGCACCTAAAGCCAGCCATAGATGGATCGAATCTCAGCTGATCCATCGATCGACTGGACTACAACCAGCATGTTAGATTTCTAGCATGTGATTATTACCAGTGGCTATACCCACTAGCAATAATCACTGTTTGCTTCTGGCAGGGACAGTTCCTGGCCCCTCGCCGGGAGAATACAGGAGCTCAGCGGGGGGGGGGGGGTGGCGGGGGAATTCAACACTGACTTTTAGTCGCAGGAAATAAAATCACATAACCTATAGCCTGCTTAAAGCACAACTCCAGGCATTTTTTTTATTTAACTGGTCCCCCAGGCAGAGTTGCAGTACTTGCATTCCACCACTAGATGCCCTCAGTCTTCCAGGTTGAATGACACCCAGCATCAAATAAATGAGAACACCGAGGACATATTAGAAATGAATGGGCGTCATGGCCCTGCCCCCTCATTTTAGTGTGCAGCTAATGTGAACAGGCCTTTATAGTATATTCATACAAGCAGGGATACTGAGGTCATCATGTCAGAACTACTTCCTGCACCCCCGAGGACTTACCACCCCTGGAGTAAAAGAGGTGTCTGAGTGTCACAATTCCAGCCAATAAAAAAGTTAGCGTATATAAAACCCCAACATTGGACTTCTTATTGACCCCTGTCTATCTTCTCCTCCCTCCATTTTTTTTTTCTATTCTTACGTCATTACTCTTCTGTACCTCATTCACTCCCTTTTCACTCCCTAGCGTGACTCACATCTGTGGCCCTATTATAGGAGGAATAAATTACATAAGCAGACTGTCACTTTTATATTTAGTCTTCAGGATCCTGTGATGTTACCCTATCAATACGCTCTAAGATTTGCACCAATTATTTTTTTGAAATGTAATCATTATCTCCCACTTTCGTCCACTCCTTTCAACATATTTACCATTTCTGTGTTTGAAACTTTTTTTTTATCCCTATATTAGTGACGTGAATTTTATGCAGCCTCCAGGCTGGGACTGTCAATATTTTGCTAGAAATTTTTTTTAACTTCTCATTTGCTCCATTTTGGCCTCTAAAATATACCATTGGAAGCACTTTGTTGTATTGGTTTTATAAGCACACCTGAAAGGATAACTTAACCTTTTCGAACATGTTACACCTGTATTTAGAGTAGAACATGTAACATGTTCCAGCAGCTGCAGCCTCTCCCTGATTCCCCCCATTCTCC